>JAVBJF010000111.1:877500-1061684 GCA_033439095.1 Pseudococcus viburni
ATTAGCTCGTAAGTGATGGAACGATGGTCCTACCCATTGCTTCTGAGCAGCCTTAGAACCAAAGGTGGCAGCGTGGTTTGGAAATTATTACCGAAAAATGTACACATGTTGGGTGTTAGAGGATCAATTAAATAGAGGATTTTTTTTGGCTCGAGGGGTTCTGGGCATTTTAGGAGTCGAAAGTTCGCACGTGGCGTCGTCACTTGTGCTCGATTACCGAGGGGTTAGGATTTTGCTGTTTCGGTGAGCCGATACTTTAAGAGACTTTATACGTACTCGACTTTACAAAACCGTCGAGCACAGGGAAGCAATACAAAGGGAATCGTCTAATATTTCAAAGTAAGTGCAATCAAACGTCAAACAACCATGTTGGAAAAAAAATTCCTAATGAATGGCTTCTACCTCGCGTACCATAGTTTCTCCCTAGTCCCTGTCGGTCGATGTCGAGGAAAAATGAAAAAAAAACCGACGTAATGGATTTTCATTTTAGCCACGGTGGAAAAATCCGATCTGGGTTGTCCTCTGAAACGTAAACGCCAAAATAAACATGGCAAATGTGCCCTAGTCGCGTAGTATTAAACTCTCGTCTGAAAACAATCCTACGCCGAATATTTTCGACATTTGGTAAATACGTATTGTATGTGGAAGCGAGTACGTGGAGAACCGAATCGAAGTATTGGTTTTGAATTTGTTCGTGTACGATAACTTTTGAAGTTTATCGGGGTGTTTTTTCATGTCAGGGTGAAGGTATTATGAGCTCCTATTTCACACGAGATTTTCAAATATGAATTTATGGGTTTATGTAGGTGAGGGGGTGGAGAGTTGTGGAGGTTCGGGTGTTATTATTTTCCGAGTGGAAGTTTTTTCCATACTGATGTTGGGTTATGAATTTTTTTTCTCGATGTATTTCGAGTATACTACTCTGAAGGTGCATGGTATTGATAAATTCCTTAGTTTGTATTTTGGTTTAAATTTTAAGAAAATGAGATTTTTACCAGAATAGCTGTCAGGGTGAAGTGGAAAATAATTCTTTGAATTTTGTTCATATGTATTTTAATACGCCGTATACCTACTGGGTGTTCCATGAATCGTCTGCCAAACATATTTTTTCGGATTTGACCGGGTACCACTAAAAAAAATGTGGGATGAACATATTGCCTATTTTGAAAATTGAAGGGATAAATGCTGTTTCTAAAAAATCATTCCTGTCAAAAATTTTTTCAACCATGGAATGGATAGTACTTCGAAAATTGAACAAATTTTCACTCTATTACTTTTTTCGTAGGTATCTTCTAAATTAAAGGGGCTACAAAAACAACTTGTTCAAATAAAATTTTCAAAAAATGAACTGATCAATAAAGGGGCTAAGGGTCATTAAAAGTTGAGAAAATTAAAAAAAAAAATTGAAACCCATTTATTTTGAGTGACACGTAGCCCCTTCATTTTCAATGTTAGGCAAAAAGTCTACAGAACAAAATTTCTTCAGATTTCAACGTATTATCCATTCCCTTGATCAGTTCATTTTTGAGAATTTTTTTCGAACAATTTTGTTTGTAGCCCCTACAATTTTAAAGACAGGCAAAAAGTCATTAAGTGGAAATTTGTTCAGTTAGCAAAGTACTATCCATTCCCACGGTTGAAAAAAATTTTTGACGTGATTTTTTCAGAAGCAGCATTTGCCCCTTCAATTCTTAAAATACGCAACATGTTCATTTAAAGTTTTTTTTTGTGGTATCTGGTGATATCCGAAAAAATAAGTTTGCAGACGATTCATAGAACACCCTGTATTACCTATACCCACTTTAAGTAAGGGACAATCAAAAAAAAATTCAGCTTCTACGCACCCTTCGGAGGGAACTAGGGATTCCCAGAGTAAGGCCATTTTAGAAAAAAAGCCGCAATTTTTGATTTTTAAATCCCTCAAACTCATAGGATGAAATGGGGAAAAAAGTTTTTCGAATTTTTTTCGATCAAAAAACAATACCACGTAATTTCATTCTCTAAAGCCTTCATAAATTTTCACCTTGGGAGATACCATTTACCTCAGGTGGAAAATTTGTTTCAGAATGTTGAAAAAATTTCTGTCGGCAAACCTAATGACCTGAAAGGAAAGGTTGATCGACTTTGAATAAAAAAAAAACAAATATACAAGATTCGGCTTCTCAAATTGCACTTTTTCAGGCGTTGGATTTCAAAATTTAATACAAATTTTGAAGCTTCAAGAATAAAAAATTGTGTATTTTTCGAATATGGCCCTACTTTGGGAACCCTTAGCTTCCTTCCGAAGTGCCCATGGAGCTGTATATGAATCAAATCATGACGTCAATTCTGCGGACTTGTGATTTTTGACTCCATTTTTCAAATTATTTCGAATTATTTTTATATTTAATTTAAAAAGTAATACTGAAAACAAAAAATGTTAATCATAAAGGGTGGTTGGATGGTTTATAATCATGATTTATGTTTCATGACTTGATCCTAGTATAAATTTAATGATTATAAAAACATCATGAAACTAAAAATATATCAAATGCTGAACATACAGACGACATTTTTTTTTTGAGATTTATGGGGAAGAAATGTCAATTTGAAAATATTCTACGATAAAATTATATAGTTTGAAGAAATATTTTGAAGAAAATTGCAAAGTTTAAGTTTGAAAAAAATTTGGATAAAAATTTAAAACTGAAGAAAAATTTGAAAAAAAATAATTTGATAAAAATTTAAGATAACATTCTAAAGCTAAATTATATTTCGAAAAAAAATCTATGTACTTATAAAAAATGTTGAGAAAATTTGAGGAAAAAGTTGATTTTTGAGCAGAGAAAATTGAACTTGAAAAACAATATTTGAAAAATTAGAAAATTTATAGAGTCGACTTCAGAAAATCACAATTCTTAAGCCACCCTTTCATAATTAACATTTCTTGTTTTCAGTATTACTTCTTTGATTATAATTATGTATACAATAAAATTCGAAAAAAAAAAGAAAATAATAAACAGAGCCAAAAAAACGCGAGTCCACAGCACTGAGGTCAAATTCAAGTAGAATGCACCCCACAAAACAGAGTCCATCCTGCCTTTAGTAAACTTTGGGCGGTGCTGTCCAGAGGAGCTAAAAAATTTCTTTTATAAAATTGAAGAGCCCCCTCCTCCCCTCTCCCACTCTATTCTAATTATACTTTTTCGATTATATTTTAATTTTATTGATTGCATATTTGTTTCAGTTATTTAACAAATTTGAAATTAATTTTTGTGTCATTATATTAATTATGATTTTTTTTCTTTTAGGTAAGTATCAAGATGATGTAAAAGAATTGGATGAATATTAAGAACCTAAGTCATACATTTTGAGTAAGTTCTCGAGAACATAAAATGTAGATACCTACCACTTATTTACTTGATTAAAGTAGTATATTGAACTAACCACCCAAAATAATTCCAGTTACAACTTTTCCCCGCTCAAGTCCACATCCAAGATAACAAGAATATCTATACAATATACAAAAAAATCACTTGTTAGGTAACGAAATGCCAAACCCAACTCTGGTCGTAGATTTGATGATAAGATACTTACATAAAGTAATGCCTTCAAATTGATTTTTAAATGAAATGAAAAGAATTGCAGGCAAGTTGGAGCATTATTGATGAAATTAAAGTCCTTGAATTTAGCTCGGATTTTCAAAAGTAAAATATAGAAAAAATACCCGAAAGTAGAAACCACAGAAGAAATAAGAGTAACTGTTACTTTTTTTTAAAATTTTTTTATAAAAGATCTCATATTTTATGTGTAAAAAATCTGTGAAAGTTTTTATTCTGTGTAGAAAAATTTGTAGTTGAATCAGAAACCCGTGAAAAAATTCATAAGTTGGAAAGAATTCTATTTCAGCCTCCACCACCTTTAATGACTAGGTACTTCTTTTTCTTCCCTCCAATCATTATGTTTTTGAGCCGGCTTGAATGCTTGATTAAAAATTATGGATTCCGATTTCTTCTAATTAATGTACGTTTCCAATGCAAAATAATTACGAAAAAGTTTTAAAAATTTGAACCAGCTAAGCTTCTCAGGATAGTCGCTTTTGATATAGTGAGCTAAAACCTACTTTTCTCTCCTATCTTATTTTCCTCTCAAATTAGAAATAAGGAAGCAGTGAAAAATTTATTTCATAATTTCAAAAAGTAATGAAGTTCTAAATCTTGATTCTTTTTTTTTTCATCGTTGGGAATTGAAAAAGCATTGACGCTAAAATTGTTTACTGTGGAAAACACTGCATTGAAATGTTGAAATTAAAATTTTTAATTTCTCCAGCTTCTGAGAATTTGAAGTTCTTGGGCACTTCTTATTGTTTTATATTTTATTTACAGAGTTGAGACTACTCTTTGATCTCGAATTAGTAAATTTGGAAGCAATTCCAGCTATTTAATATCAGTATTAGAATGCATTTTTAATCAAATTTAGTACCTATAATTTTTGCTCGATAATCAGGGAATTTCACTGATTCAGATTGAGCAAGATAGAAATCTATTTTTCTCGTAAACAAACGATTTGCAGAATGGAAACGGTCAACTCTTCTCCCCCTTCCACTAAAACTTTCATTTTCAAAATTCGAGTCTTTTGGTAGGAAATGGCTCGCGATTTCTTTACGATTTAAAAAATATCTAACCCATTTTTCAAATACTTTTACCGACGACGTTTTTTTTTAACAAAAAACTTTTTGAGGATATTTTAAGATGGATTTTCAAAAAAAAATCGTGAACTAGAAAAATGAGTGAAATTTAGTGAATTAATTTGTAAACAATTTACTTATTTATAATAAACGTAAACTTATTTTGTAAGTAAATAAAAAGATAACAATCGCAGATTTTAAAAAACCAGGCAGGCACCTATAAAGATGCTACGATACTGAAATAATTGTAGTTGTATTACCTAGTGTAAAATGATACGAACTTACCAAGCAAGAAAAAAAATATTAAACCCTAATAAAGTATTCGCGATACAAAAATAATTATACCTACTTACTTTTGAGTAAAATAATGTAGACTTACTAAATAAGAAAATAATATTGTAATTTTAATGAAATTACTTATTATCGGGAGCTAACCCATCTTCAATCTCGTATTGCGGATCGCAATATTGATTACTTCCAACTTCACCTACATATACGTAATTCCAAACCAACAAATCGTTGGGACCTTCAGATTTGGTGATGCATTTATCCAACTGATCTGGGCCCATGTCGCAAAATCCCACCGGTTTTAAAAAATAGTCGAATGGTTCATCGGGGATGGCTGGGTACGCCAATTTCAATTTCATGTCTTTTCTAACACAAGAGCTGTTTTCTCGTATATGTTTTTTTTTCTCTTCGTCCTCAGTGCCGGACAATTTTACGCACAAATCTCCAACCCTGCCCTTGTTTGCCTTGTTACATATAGTTGTGCTAAAATCATAAACATCATTTTTATGTATTAATAATTTAAAGGAATATTAAATGAATAAGGATCAAATAAATTAAATATATTATTTAAAATAAATTAAATCAACTTGTTTTTATTAAAATAATTTATTATAAAGTAAAAAAAATGAATTAATAAATTAATTAAATTAATTAAAATTCATATATTAGGTATAAATTGAATAATTTATTAAAAGAAGTGAATAAGCAGTGATTTTCAAATTGCTCTCTCTGATGACTAGATTTTAGCTTTTAAAGGTCCTTTTTTGCGGAAAATTTTTGCCTTCGGTTCGCTCGGGCTCAATAATTTTATAAATGGGATGACGTTTTTCGAAATTATAAAACAAAAAACTGTCATCATTCAATTCTCCATTAAGTTGGGCAGGCCGAAAAATTTATATCAATTTGAAACGCCTGTTTTTTGAGGAGCTTGAAGCAGTGAATTGTGAAAAAATTGAAATTTTCAGTTGAGAAAGGTACCAAATTTCTTTACCCATTCTCGTGATTTGGCAGACACCCTCGCGTAAATTGTGTCATTTTTCAATTTTTTTAAAATGGTTTTGCTTCAAAATAATTTTTTTCAATTTGAATTTTTTTTGTATTGCCTCAAATTTTTAGAACTGAGTTTGAATCTGATTTTTACCCCAGAATAGAAATTGCCGAAAATTTTGTCGAAAGTAGTCAAAAGTGGTGATTTTTGAAAAAAAAATTTGTTATACACCATGTAAGATGTTGTATTTTATTGGATAATTAATTCGATGGTAAAAAAATTCAGTATTAAAAATTTTTGTTCATTATTGAATTTATAAGTTGATGAAAATTTGAAACTTCGGTTTGAACTTGAATGAGGATGAAGAAATGGAGAATTTTTCACGAACCAGTCAAATTACTACAAGAATTTCAGTTCCAATTGATGTGAAGCCAAAATGCAAATTGAAATATGTGAGCCTGGATATAGAAACCACCCTTAGGTGTAAAAAATTGATTTCTGAGTTGACACTGATTTTGGGCGTTTCAGAAGGTATAGAATCAAAGGAGAACCTCCACTCAAAAACCAATTTTTTACACCTAACGGTGGTTTCTATATCCAGGCTCACATATACATTTTTTACTTCGTAAAATAAACTTTCAAAATTTAAAATTTTCGCGAATTGGAAATAATAATTTATGAAAAAATTCAGTACGTTTGAGAGATGATGGATTATTTACACAGTTTTCAAGTAGTTTACTTTTAAATTTGAACCAATTTTAATCAATTTAATAATAAGATGGCTGGAAAAAATTGAAAATTTTTAAAAATATTCATATTGTGCATAAATCTTGAATTTCGTGTATGTTTATTTACTAAAAAAAAACCTCGAGATTATTTTGGAAAAGTAGTTGAATGCCACAATATTTGAGATTTTTTTATGTAGCATTTTGAACAAGATTTGAGATTTGAATATGTATATACCTCGCTTAATTTTTATAAATGATTTCTTTCTGAGTACTTTTTCATCATTCAGGCATGTTCAAATTATTGTAGCGTTTAAAAGCTTGGCTTTTATCAAAATTTTGAATTTTTTGCAACAAAAAATATCTGTAATAGGTACTCATTGAAAAATTTCAAATTTTACCATTCCCAACTGTTGAATTGTTCTACTGTGATTACAGACTTTGAATCATCAGGTGCCCGGATCTGGGTAAAACACGTCATCAGCAAGAACACGATGGAATACACGAACATTTTTGCACAATGTAGATCCCTCAACGACGATATTTCGTGGTCTAATAGTCAAATTTTATCAAAAACTGTCAATTTAATTCATTGTTTGGTTAAAATGGCTGAGCTCGTGTCATGAAGTTTCGCGGTGTGATTCACAAAACATATGCGAATGTGTTTTTTTGCCTGAAAATACAAAATAAATCGATTTTCTTATTGATCATTGTAGATTTCACAGTACTTCTTGCAAGAACCCTGTGATATAACAGCTGTTTATCAATTCTTTTATGTAATTTTTCGTCATATACACGATATTGGTATGAAACTACGTCGAAAATTTTGTAAAATTTCTAACGTCGAGTTGACTACGTATGTATACGCATATGCGTTGGAACAAATCGAAGTTGGTTCTTTGGTGAAGCAAAAAATAAAAATTTTTCCGATCATAATTAAATTTTTTTCATCATTTTCTACTTGACGAAAGATTTTTCTTATTTTCTTGGATTCTGAACGAAAATCTTCCAGAAGAATGGTCATCGTTTCTGAAAAATTCCCGATCATAATAATACAATATTGTCATTGGAGGGAGGCGAATTTCCCCCTCTGCTCTCTATTCCGTTAAGTATGAGAATTTTATTATAATGTGATCAAATTCATTCCTCGAGAAAACAGAGTCAACTTACCTCAAAAGTAACTCGTTAAGATACCTGTACTTACCGAAATTCCAGTATGGACGCGATTCGAATCGAATTTTTTATTGATGAAAAGTAGATATTCGAAAAAATTGAAGAATGATTCGAAGGAGATTCGATTCGAATTTTTAATGATTCGCGATTGTTTCAAATCTTTCATTATTAGGTCTTTTTGTTGACTGTTTTTTTTTGAAAATTTTACATTTTTAGTGGAGAAAAATCAAAAATTACAGCTGAGTGGTAAATTGTAAGTACCAGTTAGCCCTCAGTATGAATAATGTCACTATGATTTCTTTTTTCAGAGTTTTGTCATAAAACAACTAATTAAGGCTCTGGTTAAATTTATTTTATTATTCGTAGTTCGTGATTCGAATCATATTTTGGCTTATTCGAAAAATTTGAGATCGAAGAGATTCGAATGGTCAAAATTTTACTGAAAATGGTTCTTGATTCGAGTTTCGAGTCATTTTTCAGATGGTGTTATCCAATATTGTGAAATTCACTCCCGATTGTCTCTCTATCGTCTTACAAACATTTTAGGTCCATGTCACCAGCCCTGCCCATTGAACGGAGGGGGTGATTCACAGGAGGATTGTGCTACGTTTGTGCCGCTCCCCATCCCCTTTTTTAAAAATAACTTTTGGGCAAGGCCACAGTGGTCTTGGAGACCCCTCAAAATGGTCGAAAGTCAATATCTTAAAGAAACAGCGATAAAAGTTGGTAAAATCTAGTAAAATCTCTCTCTCTCTCTCAGTTTTTGAGGTCGTGGATTACGAATCTAATGATGAAAAAAATTTTGAAAGTAAAGGGGAGGGGGTGGGGCGTTTCTGAAATCGAAATTCGTCAAAAATATCGTGCTGTATATCAAAATATAGGTTTTCGAGGTCGTAGATTACGAATCTGGCGATAAAAATTTTCTTCAATGTAGGGGAAGGGGGAGGGGGTACCGAAATCGAAATTCATCAAAAATATCGTGTTGTATATAAAAATCTACGATTTCGAGGTCGTAGGTTACGAATCTGACGATAAAAAAATTTCAAGGTAAGGAGAAGGGTGGAATGTGCTGAAATCGAAATTCATCAAAGAACCATTTAACGAATACTTATCCAATTTTTCTTATAAAAAATCTTATGAGGATATTAAAAAGAATTTTCAAACGATTTTTCGAGCGAGAAAAATTATTGAAAAAGAGTAAAATAATTTGCAAACGGTTTATCTATAACAATCCTATCCGTATGAAAATGGCAATCGCTATTTTTCAAGAGGCTAGAAATTTTCTACATGGACCACAATACTAGAATAAAATGATGCTTATACGATAAGATTTTATGCTAGAGTAAAATGAAATTACCAACTTGATTATAATAAATGTGGAAGGCATATTTTCAAAACTTAAATTATAAAAAAAATTACTAAACTAATGAAATTTAATCAGAAAAAATTATTAAACTGCTGAATTCGAAGCTAATGCGAAAAATTCGATACTAAATAAATTGAACAAAATTACATTTCACTGGTAAAATTTTAGGCACCTTCAGCTTCGCAGTTTCGATTAATTCAAAAAAAAAATGCTGTAAATGTTTGAAAAATAGATGTTTTTCACCCTTAATTTTTGATCAACCGAGTGACAAGTTTTGAAAAAAAATGAACCGTTCTGATAGGAAATTACACGTAGAACAAAATTGTTCATAACCATTTTTTAATTTTAATAAGGCTTATTTCAGAAAATATTCACGAAAATTCCGATTTTTTCAAAAAATACAGCAAATGTTTGAAAAATAGGTGTTTTTTACCCTTAATTTTTAGCCAATGAAGTGAGTGTTTTTGAAAGAAATAGTATATTATGCAACAAGGGAGATAAAGTGATTTTCGACGAATTTTGAGGTTTATTGCCCGAGCGAAGCGAGGGAAATAACTCAAAATCGTTGAAAATCATTTATCTCCCGAGTTGCATACGATATTTTTCATTGTAGAGGGAGTAAAAGTCGAGTTTGAGCACTCGAGCGATTCGCGAGAGGGAGTAAAAGTAGACTTTTACTCCCTCTACAATGAAAATGAACTTTTCTGATCGGAAATTACACGTGGAACTTGATTGTTCATAACCATTTTTTAATTTTGAGGCTCTTTTGAGGAGATATTCGAAAAACCGGGTTTCAGCAAACATTTCACTCCTCTTCAGGGGTAACGGACGCTTTTGGGGGTGGACCTTTTGGTATGTTGTTTAGTAGACCATTATAAATACAAAACATGAAAAACAAATTAGGGTTGAATTTCTGCAGGGTTCGGTACTATTTTTTCTCTTATTTGACTGAACTAAATGGGAGAACCAAAAAAGTAATAATAAGGATAAATTTACAATTTCCCACGAAAACAATTATTTCTTCCACTCTCCTATTCAAAATATTTTTTGTTGATCACAATTCGAGGTTCAAAAATGACAACCATTTAACGAATATGTACCTTTTCTTACAAAAAATAGAATGAGAATTTAAAAAAAATGGAATTTTCGAAGGATTTTTTAGGCAAGAAATATTATTGAAAAGGAGTAAAACAATTTGCAAATGATTTATCTATTTATGTAAGTAATCCTATCATATGAAAATGCCAATCGCAATTTTACAAAAGAGTAGAAAATTTCTACACAGACTACGATACTAAAATAAAAATAATGCTTATACCTACAATATAATTTTACGCCACAGTAAAATGATATTTACCAATTTAATTATTATAAATTATGGAAGATATTTTCAAAACGTAAAAAAATTAGTGAACTACCTAAATGAAAGTATTTAGAAAAAATTATTAAACCTTGGCTTTCGGAGCTAACCACCCTTTCAACTCGTATTTCGGAGTGCAGTATTCTTGACCAGTTCCATCTTCATCTCCATAATCCCAAACCAAGAGGTCATCTGTTCCTTCAGATTTCGTAATGCATTTCTTTTCCGAGTCTTCGTCACCCGTGTCGCAAAATCCCACGGTTTTTGGATAATAGTTAAATGTGTCATTACTATCGTTTTTCAATTTCATGTCATTTCGTCCGCAATTACTGTTTTCTATAATGTTTACTGATCCAATTGGATCAGAAGGGCTGAATAATCTTATGCACAAGTCGCGAATCCTGGCTTCGTTTGGATCGTTGCATATAGATTCGCTGAAATCATAAATATAACCCATGCGTCAATATTACGCTCATTATTTGATAATTTAGTTTTTGAAAAATCTAAATCGATTTAGTTAAAATTTTTAAAAAGCGGAGAATTCAAAATGTGTTATTGAACTGTTTGGAATTCTGATGTGAATAAGGGCGTGGAATTTTTTCAGAAATCAGTAAAAATGACTACAGCAATTCGAATTCCAGAATGCAAAATTTCGAAAAGTTGTCATTTTTTACAATAATCAAGATTTCAAAATTATCTAATTTTTGTTTGAAAATTTACTTTTTATGCGAGTTTGAAAATAGGTATAATTTACGAATAAATTTGAAATGTTGAATCGTAACTTAAATAGGTATCTAATAAAACTGCAAAAAATTGAAGAATTTTTTGAGAATAACTTTTTGATAAATTTTAAAGTTTAGATTCAATTCCTTACTTAATGAAAAATTTATATTTTCAGGTTATTTAAAAAAGTATTCGAATGCGGTTATTCAAGATTTTCATACAATTTTAAAGGAGGCTTCTTGTTAAAAAAATTTGAAGTAAATTTTTCATTTACCACAACAAAAATTTTCACTTTTTTTCATCATTTACGAGTTACTAATGTAGGTACAAAAAGGGATGAATCTATTGAAAATTTTCAAATTTTTTAGTTGAAAAATTTAGATACAAATATATATATTTTTTAATTGAAGTTCTGTACCATTCCCAATCCGTGAATTCTTGTTTCTTCACCTCGGTCAGTGCATTTTCAGTTGGTGCCCTGATCTGGGTAAAACACATTACCAGCAAGAAAAAAATCGAATACGTGAACATTTTTGTACTATACATATGTCTTCTTCAGCGACGATGTATTCTTCTGAACTCGAATTGAAAAAAAAATCGAATTAATCCACTTGTGTAATCGAAATGTGGTCGATGCAGTTGTAATGCTTTATAGTACGGTTCATGAAACATATGGGGGAATTTTTCGTCATCTTTTCAAACACCTCTTGTCATTACTTTAGGTACCTATGTGCAAAACAATTATGTACATTCTTGCAATCTCGCATACGTAGGTAGGTATCAAACTACATCGCAAATTGAAAAAATTCCCTTCGTCGTTGAATTATACATCTTGGGAATAAAATAAATTTTTTGTCGGTAGATTTTCATTGAACAAAAATGGGAAAAAATTAATTATTCTCCCAGTTATATGAAGCCACCAAAATTGTGACGAAATAAACTCAAATTTTTCCTGACTTATTTTGATTCCACGAGTATTCATCTTTAATAATGTGACTTTTGAAATCATTGTATTGTGGTTCAAATTGCAATTTTTAATGTTTTATTATTATATTATTTTGAATGATCCAAATACCTTTTTTCAAGTTTTTCTGGAAAATAAAAAAACGGAGGCATTATTGACTCCATTTTTTAAAAATACCTACGTATATTTACGATTAGTTTTTTCATTGGATTCAATTTTCTTGATTCTTTTTTAGGCTTTTCTTCAAGCATTTGAAAGACTCGTAGGCTCAAAATATGAGCCAATTGACATCCCTCTAGACAATTTTAAAAATATGTCCCTTTTTATCGAGTTTTCAAAGCTATTTTAGTTATTTTCTTTAGAATAGCATTAAAAATTATTTTAGTGGCCCAAGTATGTGATATTTTGATACCCTACTTGAAAATTCCGAACATTTGTTCTTCTACTCCTTACTTTCGGGATCCAATTTTGTTTTTCGGATTCAAGTACTTATCAGAAGCATGTTACCTCTACGTTCCAAAATAATGTTCTTGGAAATTTTTTGCTTGATAATAATTTCCAAATCAAGGCGTCTCCCAAAAAGTCGATAAAAACGTCAGGATTTTCAAGTTGGTCGGGAAGTAATAAAAAAATCGAAAATTTTGTCCAAAAATTCGCCAAAGTTGAGAAATTATAAGAACGAAAAATATGAAAACCCCCAATTTGTTTTAACTTGAGTAAAACGGGCAAGAAATCTGAATAAATCGGCCCCGCTCGCCCTGGTTCGATAAAATCATTTGCTTAATTACTTTTAAGAAAATGGATTTTTGGTATTCTCATTCAAAGTGGAAATGAAAAATTAATAGGTAAGCATTTTGTTTCTGAAAATAATTCTTCATTTTTTAGTTTTCGCTCATCTTGAAAATATAAGTTGAAAAATTGAAAATTTTCCAATTAAAAAATAGATGAAAATCTTCTTCCACATACATATAAGTATTTCTTCTATTTACGAAAAATAGGCGTAAAAATCTTATTTTTAAAATTTTATAAAATATAATATTAAAATGAACTCCATTATTACTTGAAATATGTGAAAAGATATTAATAAATGAAAATTTGGGAATAAAATTGAATTAATAACATTAAATTGTATCATTTTGTATTGAAGAGTTTGAAAACAGAAAATTTTCAAAGAATATTGTATGATCTCCTTCCGTTCAAAAAATTTGAGTGTTCTAGCTGGAAAACTTTCACCCCTGCACCCTACACATTCATCTGATACCATAATATTTTAGGCCAAACTGCATTGTTCATTTGTCTTGGAAAAGTTTTTTTTTTTCAAAAAAAATCAGCAACATCATTTTTTTGAATTTTTGTGTGGAGAGAAGGGTGTTGAAAGGTAAAAAATGTAAATTTATTTTCAAAAAGTCAGGAAAAGTTCAAGATGCCTACTTACTTGATTTTTTAATTTTGGTAACCACCTTTTTAGACCATAATTCGTGGTTCAAAAATATTACAACTATTTAACGAATATCCAATTTTTCTTACAAAAAATCTTATGAGGATTTTAAATAGAATTTTCTAAAGATTTTTTGAGCGAAAAAAATTATTGAAAGGAGTAAAATAATTTGCAAACGATTTATCTATAACAATCCTATCCATAATGACAATCACAATTTTTCAAGAGGCTAGAAATTTTTTACATGGACCATAATACTAGATAAGAATAAAATAATGCTTATACCTACGATAAGATTTTATGCTAGAGTAAAATTAAATTTACCAACTTAATTATAATAAATACCTATGGAGGGCATATTTTCAAAACTTTGAACGTAAAAAAAATTACTAAACTAATGAAATTTACATTCAGAAAAAATTATTAAACTGCGGCATTCGAAGTTAACCAACCTTTCAACTCGTATTCCGGAGAGCAGTATTTTTGGCCAGTCTCGTCTTCATCTCCATAATCCCAAACCAAAAGGTCATTAGTACCTTTAGATTTCGTAATGCATTTCTTTTCCGAGTCTTCGGCACCCGTGTCGCAAAATCCCACAGTTTTTTGATAATAGTCAAATTTGTCATTATAATCGTTTTTCAATTTCATGTAATTCCGTCCGCAATTGCTGTTTTCTAAAATGTTTACTGATCCAATTGGATCAGAAGGGCTGAATAATCTTATGCACAAGTTGCGAATCGTGGCTTCGTTTGGATCGTTGCATATAGATTCGCTGAAATCATACGATAATTCAATTTTTTAAAAATCTAAATCGATTTTAGCTTCTAAAATTTTAGTTTTTTACGAAATAGAGAATTCATAGTGTCCTGATGTAAATAAGGGTCTGGAATTTTTTCATAAATCAGTAAAACGACTACAGGAATTTAAATTCCAGAATGCGAAATTTCGAAACATTATTCATTTTTTACAAAAATTAAGCTTTTAAAATTATTTAAGTACTTAATTTTTGTTTAAAAATTTACTTTTTATGTGGGTTTGAAAATATATAAAATTTATGAATAATTCAAAATGTTGAATCGCCTACCTTACGAAATGATCAACTTTAATCATAAAACTGCAAAAAATAAAAATTGTTGAGAATAACTTCTGAAAAATGTAATATTTTCAGGTTTATTTGGAAAAGTGTTCGAATGCGCGTATTTAATATTTTCATAAGATGTTAAACCAGATTTTTTGTAATAAAAAATTTAAAAAATATATTTTTTAAGGGGAATAATAATTAAGTATGTACCTATTTAGTATGTTTTTCATTCACCAACGAAAATTTTTACACTTTTTCATCATTTACTAGTTACAGATGCATAAAAAAGGGCAAAGTTATTAAAATTTTCGAATTTTTTGAGTTGATAAATATCTGTATTACTTTTTTTTTAAAATTGAAGATTTACCATTTCCAATCATTGAATTCTTGTTTCTTCACCTCAGTCAGTCCTGGACCAGTAGGCGCCCTGATCTGAGTAAAACACGTTACCAGCAAGAAAACAATCGAATACGTGAACATTTTTGCACTATGCTTCTTTCAGCGAGGATGCATTCTTATAAAGTCGAATTTTAAAAAAAAGTTCTCGAATTAATCTATTTATGTGGGTAAAATATGGTCGAAGCAGTTGTAATGTTGTATAATGATTAATGATTCATAAAACATGTGGGGACATTTTTATTTTATTTTTTTAATCGAAGACGCACTTGAAGCTTCATTTATATAGTTCGAAATGGATACATATTTCCATTAGTTTGTATGCAAAACACCTGTTCATACATTCTTGAAATATTTTGCATATGTACAATGTACATTGTAGGTAGATAGGTATCTAACTATGTCGTAAAATTGAAAATAATTTTCATTGTCGGTAAGTTATATATTTTTTGGTCGGTGGATTTTCGTTGAACGAGAATGCAAAAAAAAAAGTACTTTATTCCACGAGTACCTATTTTATCTTTAATAATTTAATTTTTGAAATCATCGAATTGCGGTTCAAATTGTAATTATCAATGTTTTATAATGTTTATAATTACATTGGAATTGTCCACGTCCCTTTTTTGAAGTTTTTCTGGAGGGCAAAGAAACGAAGGCATTATTGGCTCCATTTTTTTGGTTCACATTTACTTACTATCACTTGGTTTTTTCAATGAATTTAATTTTCATGATTCTTTTTCAAGCCCGTCTTCAATTTTTCACCTGACAGCATTTGAAAAACTCGTTGGTTCAATTATAAGCTAATTGACATCCCACTAGACTATTTTCAAAATATGTTCTCTTTTCATCAGGTTTTTGAAACAATTTTAGTTTTTATTTTATTTTTTTGTTAAAATAATAACAATAAATTGTTTTAAAGGTACAAAATACGTGGTATTTTGATATCCTACTTGAAAATTCCGAACGTTTGTTCTTTCACTCCTTCCTTTTGGGATCAAATTTTGGTTTTTGGATTCAAGTGCGTATCAGTAGCTTATTACCTATAACTGTTCTTCGAAATTTTATACGCGATAATTTTCAAAATCAAGGTGTCTGCCAAAAAGTCGATAAAAAGTCAAGATTTTCAAAATCGGTCCAATAAGTAATAAAAAAGTCTAAAATTCAGCCAAAAAAATTCATAAAAAGTCGAGAAATTATAAGAACGAAAAATGTGAAAAAATTTGCGTCAACTTGAGTAAAAAGGGCAAGAAATCTGAATAAATCGTCCCCACTCGCTCTGGTTCGATAAAATCATTTTTGCATAATTACTTCTAAGAAAATGGATTTTTGTTATTTTTATTCAAAGTACATAGAAATAAGACGATGAAAAATTGATTGGGTAAGGATTTTGTTTCTGAAAATAACAATTCTTCATGAAAATATGGGACTTGTGTCCCATAAAAGTATGGAAACTTGAAAATTTTCCAATTAGAAAATTGATAAAAATCGTCGTTCACATATAAATATTATTTTTTTTTATGTATGGTATTTGCGAAAAATAGGCTTGAAAGTCTCATTTTTTAAATTTTTAATAGTAACATTAAAATAAACTTTAGATATGATATAACTGCATAAAATATGTGAAAAGATATTACCTAATATTAAGTGATAAATAAAAATTTGAAAATAAAATTGAATTATTAGGTATCATTAAATTGTAATATTTTGTATTGAAGATGAAGAGTTTAAAGGGAAGAAAATTTTCAAAAAATATTGTATGACTCCTTCCTTTCAAAAAATTTAAATGTTCTAGCTGGAAAACGTTCACCCCTACACCCAGAGGCGGTTCGAACATAAACTCTTGGGGGGTAATGACGTTCAAAAATGCCGACTAAAAAATTCAAAATTGCCGACCAAAAAATTTAAAATTGCCGAATAAGAATTTGAAAATTTGATAATCCAAGAATTTTTTGTCTTAAGAGCTCATTTGGTTTTGAAATAATTTTAATGTGAATAGGCAGGTAAACAAATTTGGCCCGAGCGAAGCGAGGGAGAAAATTTGAAGCAGAATAGGTATTTATTTTAATTTCAAGTTCAATAAAACAATGTTAAAAAATTGATTATCTAACTTAAATAAAAAATCGGCAACTTATACTCAAAAAATATTTAGAAAGAAATACGATAAGGCCGAGCGCAGCGAGGTCAAAGCTTTTGAAAAATTTAATTTCTAGGTATCAAAAATTAGTTTTTATGAGAAAAAATTTTATCAAAAAAGGTAAGATTTCTGATGCAAAAATCATTTTTTGGGGATTTGGATTGTTTTAAAATTATGGAAGAAAAATTTCAATAAGGCCGAGCGTAGCGAGGCTGAAATTTTTGAAAAATGTTGGTTTGGAAAGTAAGTAATTTTGAAGTTGGATGGTGTTTTCTGAAAGAGAACAGTACCTGAAATTGGCTCGAGTTTTTTTTATTAATTATGTTGCAAAATTTCTAACAATTTTTCATTTTGCTGACACTTTTGAGATTTTGCCGACTCACCTTAATTTCACCAAAATTTTGCCGATTTTGCCGACTGAGAATTGGCTGGGGGGGTATTATACCCCCCCATACCCCCCATGGCGCCGCCCCTGCCTACACCCTACACATTCATCTGATACCATACACAATTTTAGAAAAAACTGCAATGCTCATTTGTCTTGGAAATTTTTTTTCAAAAAAAAAACAGCCACGTCATTTTTTAAATTTTTGAGTGGAGAGGAGGGTGTTAGAGGTTAAAAAATGTAAATTCATTTTCAAAAAGTCAGAAAAAAATTCAAGAAACTTGATTTTTGAATTTTGGTAACCATCCTTAAATAAATTTTCGTGTTTTTTCGATTTTTTGAAATATGTAGGTATTTCTCCTCCTCCTACTCCACTCAACAAACTAGAAAAATAGTGTTTTTTTTTCAAAAATTCTTTTCCAAGGTAGATGAGCAATGCTGTCTTGACTGAGATTTGGTTCCAGATAAAATGTGTATGGGTGAGGGGGGAGTACGACCCCCATTGTTATGTCTAGGGGTGACGAAAATCGATTGAATTTTTTTTTTCGAAAAGTGGGGGGTTTTACATTCAAAATGTCAGTTGAACAGCTTGATAAAATTGATAAAAAGATTTCATCATCTATTTTCCTCGTTAAAAATTAAAATCGTGGTTATTTCAAATATCGAGTGTTTCGGGTAAAAATATTCGAAAATTATCGAGTATTGGAGTATTTGCTATAATTCGCGTTTCGATTCGTATTTTCAATGATTCGTCAATTACCCTCCTCTCCCCTCCCCCAAAAAATCTTTCAATCCGAGCAAAGCGAGAGCGAAAATTTTAAAAATCACATTTTTTTCAAAAATGATCGCACTTTGAGGACCTCCAGCTCTATCACCGAAGAGCCTTGAGGTTGGAATTGTTTTTGGGTAGCCCCCTTCACGATATTAAGCGTCTCGTGAACATATCCGTCGCAATTCACCTCCTTTTTTACTTTTTCCACCTGAATCTAATCTAGACTTGAAAAAAATCACCATAAAAACAAAAACGTTCCCTCGAAAGCGAAAGGTTTCCCCCTTTGCCCCTTTCGAAATTTTTACTCGCCCCTAAGGGAAATAAAAAAATAACCTCAGCGCTAAATAACTTAAATACCCACCTTGGTCCGAAGGGGGAGGGGGTACAGGACCATTTACATATTCAATTTACAATCACGCTATGCCATTTATAGACTTGGACGGAGTAAAGAGCCACCTCATTGCTGGTTCTTCACTCGTGCTACGACGCTCTGAGCATAAAATTTTTCAACATTACTAGTTTCACCTTTTTTAAATACTCCAACGGCAGCATCGTGTTAGATAATTGCTCTAAACATTGTTCGGACGAACGAGCCAGAGAGAAAGAAAGTGATAAGTGTACCTACAGAGCAACGTACGATTCGATTAGTAGGCCGATGCTCGATATTGGCCAGAATACCGAGTGTACTTTATCGCGCGAAGACGAATGGACGAAGAGATGTTACGCATTGTGAAGCGATTTTTCATCTTCTCTTTACACAAGTCTATGGCTACGGGGCGAATTCGCCGTGATTCTGTAATAGCCTGAAGTTATGGTCACGGTGAATTGCGTTTTGTTTTCGTTATGTGTACCTATTTCCCCCCCTCTTTGTGTCTCTGGTTTCTATATTCGTCGTGTGTAGTATTCTGGTACATTGTTAGAAAGTGTTATCGACTTTCAGTCAATTTGAATTGGGTTAAACTGGCCAAGTGCCTATAATTAACGGCTAGGACGTTTCAGGCAGCTATAATTATCGCGATGAATCTCGCAGTTGGGTTTACGAACATGGAAGGAATAGAGAAAACCCCCGAAAAAAAATGTCTAAACGAAACAAAGCTGGTAGAAAAATAAAATGAGAGGAACGTGTTTTTAAATACTCGCGATACGGTGGCTATATAAATTTCTGGTTACATAATGAGGAGCCACCCGGATAGGGATTGCGACGATGTGATGTAAAGATAAATCAGGATGGTGGAAGGGGGATGTAGGCAGTGTCGTTGAAAAAAAGATGTCTAGTGGCTTGTCACATATATTTTTCGAAGGGGAAATTATCGGGTCGTAAAAATTAATTTTTTTCGACGTTATCGAAAGGTTAACGAGCTCTCAGAGGCTAAGAATGGATCTAGAATAGAAAATAATTGCCAAAGACGTTGGCGTTGCGTCGTGGTGCCTTGTAGTTCATTGGTAATTTTGAAATGGCTGTCGAACGAATTGGCTACCGAAGATGAACCGTGGATGCTGTCGGGTATTAAGTACGTGTTCGAATCGCACCGATGGCTGGATCCATGGCGAATGATGCGAGTATAATCGATCGCTATGTGAAGGCTTCGCGGTGGCAAATTTGTACCTAGATCCATCATGGCCATGGAGTAATAACACGCTGTCGAGAATCGGATCTTTAAATGGAAATATCCTATGGGTTAACTAATTACACAGGTGAATTTCAAAACGTATGTGAAAAATTGGATCCGAATGTGATCCTCGTTCGGTGCTGTGTCGGGCACGTAGGAGTATGAGATATGGCTGGACATATCACGAGAATGTGGCGAGTTATTATATCGACGTAGGGAATAGAGAAATATGTATCCGCGTATACTTCCGATTTGTCGAGGGTATATTTTTTGAGGCCCACCTACAAAGAATGCCACAGGCTCGAGTTCGCGGTATGGATCGAACTTGGTACTCGTAAAAATGCTCGGTTTTATCTCCCTCTCTATGCAGACGTAGGTATATTTTTATATGCGTTGAAATGGCAAGCTTCGTGTAAATTAAGATAAAAGCATTTCAACACGCTTCAAATCGGTCGTAAATCGTTCGCCCCTCTGGTTTTTGTCGTCGAGTCTTGAATGTGCTTTTTTTTTGGTTGTTGGATTCTGCGAGTACGTGGTAAAGTTTGGATATGTAGAGATGTTGGTTGCTTTTAACGCACCTTGTCGGTGTTTTCTGTGGATGTGGGTTTTGATATGCTTCTCCTGGTTTCGCATATGTACTTTTATACTCGATACACGTGCAACTTTACAACCTACAGTGAGACAATGGTGTATTTACACTGCAGTTTTATACGTTCGTTGGGTACTTGGAAGTGACTCGAGAACGATAATTTATTCCGTAGAGGTAGACTAGAAACGTCGAAAATGTGAATATTAATTAAGTTAGAGGTTTTTTCCAGTCCTCCTTTGCTCCCACTCCTCGGGGTTTCAACTATTTGCGCTTCTCATGTAACCAAGTGGTCTCATTTGGAGGTATTTTTTTCGAGCCGTTGGTTCTTTCTCTGTTGTGTAGATTTGAGTTATGGTGTGTTCTTTGTCGTTCTCGGGCGTCTTTTTAAGAGAGTTGTTGTCGAGGTTGTTGAAATTCGAAGAAATATGGCGAGATGAGGTATGTAAAGTGTGTTTTCGAGGTGCTAATTTTCATATCGTGATGAATAATATACGGGGGAAAGTGTTTTTGAGGATTTGAATGGAGGGAAAAGTAAATTTATTTGAGAAAAGAGATGAAGGAGGAGGGGTGGATGAAAGTATTGCTTGAATTTTGATATCCATATGTGGAGGGTGTTTCGTGGAGTGGAGTGTTTCATTCGATTCAGCGAGTAGGCAACTTATTCTGAGTACAGTTGAGAATGGTTGCATGCTCGTAGAGTTGCAGGAGTAAAATTCTTGTTCATTTGATTGATGATTTTGTGAGAATTCTGCCTGTAATTTGGGTGATTTTTGAGACTGAAAAACTGAAACTGAAATTGAATGAAATTGAAATCAAATTTTCAGTTTTTTTTTTCAGTTACAAAGATTTTCTTGCATTATTGATTTTTTTGAAAGAAAATCCTCTTTGCTCACAATGACGAACAGAAGTTGCATATGGAGAAAAAATGTCTGAAAATGGAAAATTTCCAAATTATATTTACAATTTTTCTCGTTCTTTCCAAAAAATAACATTGTTGCTTAAATTTTTCCGACACAGAACTTTCAAGAATTTTTCGTCAAGTTTTGTAATTCTTATTAATTTTTAGTAATATTTTATGACTTTTATGTATTTTCTATCTCGTTTCATGTTTATCATAAATTTTTGGCGGTGGTAAGACTTTTATAAATTTTCAGTCATATATCATGAATTTCTTGAATTTTTATGACTTTCAAATAATAATTTACTTTTTCGTGACTTTTATGAATTGTTAGTCATAAAATGACCTTCATGTATTTTCAGTCACTTTTCATGATTTTCATAAATTTTAGGCCATAGTAAGGCTTTTATAAATTTTCAGTCACATTATAAATTTCTTAAATTTTTATGACTTTGAAATAGTAATTTACTTTTTCGTGACTTTTATGAATTGTTAGTCATAAAATGACCTTGCATGTATTTTCAGTCACTTTTCATGATTTTCATAAATTTTAGGCCATAGTAAGGCTTTTATAAATTTTCAGTCACATCATGAATTTCTAAAATTTATATGACTTTGAAATAGTAATTTACTTTTTCGTAACTTTTATGAATTTTTAGTCATATTTTATGAGTTTCAAGTATTTTCAGTCACGTTTCATAATTTTCATAAATTTTTGGCAGTAGTAGGACTTTTATGAATTTTCAGTCACATATCATGAATTCTTGAATTTTTATAGTAATTTACTTTTTCGTGACTTTTATGAATTTTTAGTCATATATTGTGGCTTTCATGTCTTTTCAGTAACATTTCACGATTTTCATAAATTTTTGGCCATAGTAGGTATACTTTTATGAATTTTTAGTCACACATCTTGAAATTCTTGAATTTATATGACTTTCGAAATATTAATTTACTTTTTCGTGACTTCTATGAATTTTCAGTCATATTTTATGGGTTTCAAGTATTTTCAGTCACGTTTCATGATTTTCATAAATTTTTGGCAGTAGTAAGACTTTTATGAATTTTCAGTCTTTTATCATGAATTTCTTGAATTTTTATGACTTTCAAATGGTAATTTACTTTTTTGTGACTGTTATGAATTTTTAGTCATATATTATGGCTTTCATGTACTTTCCGTCACATTTCATGATTTTCATAAATTTTTGGCCACAGTCAGGCTTTTATGAATTTTCAGTCACACATCATGAATTTCTTAAAATATGACTTTCAAATAATAATGTACTTTTTCGCGGATAAAAGTCAAAATTCTGACTTATTTTGAATTTCACAACCTTTCAGTAGTTTCAGTCATGATTTTTATGAATCGGTCATTCATTTAGGATTTTCATGAAATTTCAGTCACATTTAATGACTGTTACATCAAAAATGTTTGACTTTCTTGACTTCTTATTGTCTTTAACGATTTCCTTGGTACTTCAATGAAAATTCGTAGTTTTTATGATTTTCACGATGTGTTAGAAGCAATTCATTGCAATCAAAAATTAACGAGATTCACATCAAAATTCACCATTTTCATCATTCATGGTGAAAAATTGTGGGTAGTCTGACATTTTTGACTCATCAGTCACAACTCACAAGTCAAAATTGAAGACTCCTGTGACTTTCAGAAAAAATCATGGTTTTTAAGACTTGCAAAATATTTTCAAAACCTTTCAATTAGGTTACGATTTTGACTTTTATAATTTTTCAGTCAAATTTGATGACTTTTGTGATTTCAATGACTTCATGGTCAAATAAAATTCAAAAAAGCATAACTTTTAGACTTAATTCACTTCCATATCAAAATTCAAGTCATGATTTTCGGTCACAGTTTGTGACTTGTTTGACTTTCATTACTTTTTATTCACCATTTAACGTTTGCGACTAATTGACAAAAATACATATTTCTAATAATTTTCATGACCTTTTGGCAGTTTTATGACTTTTTTTGTTTTCATAATAATGATAACAATTTATGGTTTCTTACGATGTTTTTATTATTTGTATTTGAGGAAAACATCGTAGGTTTATGACTTCTGCGATAGCCTGTCAGAACTTATGACTTTCACATCAAATTTCCAATTTTTACATTTTCAACATTTCGGTGGACTTTTTTTTCGACTTTCAGTGCTTTCAAGTCGATTTTTTTCATTTTTTCATTTGTGACTTTTCGGTGGACTTCTTTGAGTTTCATTATTTTCAAGTTGGAATTTTCAATTTTTTGACTTCTTATTTTCCAGTCGAAATTTTCAATTTTTTGACTTATTTTCGAGTCGAAATTTTCAGCTTTTTGACTCATTGTTTTCAAGTCAAAATTTTCAATTTTTTACTTTCATAATTTTCAGGTCATAATTTTCAATTTCGTGACTTATTATTTTCAAATCGAATCTTTCAATTCTTTGACTTTTAATATTTTCTGGGCGAAATTTTCAATTTTTAGACTTTTATTTTCAGGTCCAATTTTTGGAACTTTCATGAAATCGTAATCAAAAAATGCATAATTTTGTGACCTTATATTGACAATTTATGTATTCAACGATTTTAATACTATGAATCAATACTTAAAATTTTTATGACTTTTGGGAATCATTTGTGACTCGTATTTGACTATTAAGAGTTTTCGTCACCATTCTGTCACCTCTTGATGAAATCTATGGCTGTCATAGAACATTCAAGTCGAAATATATAATTTTTAGAACTTTATGATTTCTTGATAAAAATTCATAACTTTTATCACAACAATGACTCTTTAGTCAAAATTGATGATTTGGATTGCCTTAAAGCCAAGACCCGTCTCTCTTCTGACTTTTCTCTTCATCCCATTATCGCCCTTTTCATTCTTCCAACACGCCAACACTATCCACCTACTCGACGTTGAAATTCGGCCGAAAAAAAAGGTTGTCGCAGCTTCTCAGCCATTTTTCAATTAAACTTTCCCCAAAGGCGCACACAAGTCGCAAAGTATGCAGATACGTTGGTAAAATACGAAATTATCAATCGACTTTGTCACCGTGTAGTGGGCGAAAGTTTGATGGCCGAGGTTATTTAGACTGGAGACAAGGTTTTACGACGAGAACTTTGGCGAAACGTTGTTTGATTTTAGTCGAGACAAGGGACGAGTACACCGTTGAGAAGGTACTGTACCAGGGGGACAGCGGTAAGTAGGTAAGGTTGCGAGGTGGATTGTTGTAATTCGAGCCCGTGACAGCGAAAATAAAGACCACTAAAGGAAAGGAATTGCCTATTTACCCTTATTAATATCGTAAAGCTTAGCAGGAGAAGTTAAGCTCGTAACCGCATTGTCCTTGTTATACGTAATAAGCTAAGAGAGCTGAGTTACCTTCCAAGAGAACACAGAGGTTTTTTGTGTCGTGTAACGTGCGCCCGCAAATACATTAAATACCGACGACGAACCGAGGAAGGGTTTTAATTCGACGTCGTCGTAAGGAATTTCAACGGATTCGCTACAATTTCTCGAATCCAGGTAGTCGCTTTATACAGGGTGTTTTTTTACCTGAACGGCGCGTAGAAAAGTGAGAAACACCGAAGTCGTATTCGAATAAATTCGCGACTCGTGTTTCGAGTAAATATTAAACAACAATTAGCGTCCTTTTTTTGCAAGCTTTGGAGGCGAAAAATTGGGAAAAAATCGAAGGGTATGGAAGATTTACGTAGGTGCCCGCGTGATTTCGATGTACGACGCGGATACCAAGACCGAGGGGCGTAATCAGCGTTGAAAAATACGCACGACAGTCAAGAAATAGGCAAGAATTACTCCGCAGGGAGTGATTTAAAAGTAAACTCGTATTTCAATGTTCGCCTGTTGAAAAGTGATTTTCAAACGAGAGGGTGATTTAAATTGAATTTTTCACGTAATTTTTACCAATAAACACGGTGGCGAAGATTTTTCTACATCGGAAGGGTTTATTCGACTTGGAATATTTTCAAGATCCCGCTCCCAGAGGATTTTTCGCTCATCAAACATTATGTAGGTACCTAAAACTTTGATAAATAGATACTCGGATCAGCAGATGCTCGCCGTAGATGTAAAAAGTATCTTGGGGTTTGATAGAGAGAGAGAGAGAAAAAAACGAAACGCAGCTCGGTTTTCGAGAAGAAAGATAATACACGGTGACGAAAAATACGACGAAAATTTGCTCAAAATTGAAACACGAGAGAAATTTTTCAAAAAAATTACCAATTTTAGGCAATATCTTGGCAGTTATAATAAATTTTTGAAGTTACACGTTGAAAAATGGGAAAAGAAAAAAAGAGCATCGTCAAAGAATGACACTAAAAGGAGAAAACTTTCTCGGTAAAAACGAGGCGAAAATTTCGTAGAAAATTTTCATCTCACACAGGAAGAAATACGTCGGAAAATATTGCAATAAAGAGTTGAAATTTTTGTTTTAAAATTTTCAACGTAAATTTCCTGATAAATTAAATTTTTTTGAGGAAAGGATCCCGTCGAGTGCGAAATTACGATGAAGAAAAAATTGTCGACATTGTCGTAAAATTTTTCGAGTGGAAATACGCGACGAAATTGTCGACCTTTCGAGATGCTTTCGAGCGTAGTTTCGAATTTATGACACGATACGACCTTCGTAACGGGTTTTTTAAGCCGTGCTTCGGAAATTATACGTATCTTTTGCAGCGGGTAATTTAGTCGGGAGAATCTTCCCCGATGCAGAATTTTTTCATCTTCTGTGGCAAGCTGTTGGGAAATTTTATTAATTTTCTCCCTTCTGTTTTCATCGAATCGTTTGTAAAAATTGAAAATTTTTTATCGGTGGAGTTTTTATTGTTTTTTCTCGACGAAGTGGAATACATTTACGTTGAATGCTGTGATTGTAATGAATCTAGCGAAATGAGCAATTTGAGATGTGATTACCTTGTTATTACGTGGAATTTCGCTTTGCTAAATTTGGAAACGAGAATGGGATTATCGAATTTCTCAAGGTTTTGAGCCAATTTTTCAAAAAAAATATAGAATTTTTGAGAAACTGAAAATTGTATTATTCTTTGGAAAAGTAGAGGTGTGGAGAAAGTGAAAAAACACCTTGATTCAAACCGATTAATCACAAACGATTCGAGGCCCTTGTACGTAGAATGTTCATGTGTACATTGTTATTTGAACATGAACATAACCATGTATTCAAACCATACCTAGCATTCGAATTTTAGAGCCTTGTCACATGCATTGTTGACATTAATGACACGTCTACGAGTACCAATACTCATTGTATTCCGTCACCAAACGATTTAATAAGCGTAATTAACCGATCGAACGTACTAGAAAATTTTTCGAAACTGAAATCACGACCGAGCTGTAAAGGTCATAGAAATAATCCTTCGTTGAATCTTTTTTTTTCACTCTCTAGCCTCTAATTATTTTTGCTAAAAAAAAGATTTTAACGATCTAAGTTCAAAATTTTTCAACTCTAAATCAAAATTGCATCCGATTATAAATTTTTTTAAATTTAAATTTGAAAAGTGTAACGTTTTTAGATAAAGACATGATGACATTATATTAGACTACAAGAACAAATAAATCTGAAAAAAATTGAAAAAAGTAGGTAGGTATTTAAAAATGTTTTTAAAAAAAGAAAAATTGAAAAAAATCAAGAGCATTGATTTTTCAATAAAAAGTTATACTTAAAGTAGGAAGGATATGTTCTGAGAAAAAATAGAGCATTTTTTTTAACAAGGGAAAAAGTGGGAAAAGTATTTTAAAATGTTGGAAAAATAGGACAAAAATTTGAAAAAAATTTAAGCGCATCAACATTTTAATATAAAAAATGTTTAATTCAATTTTTTTAAATTTATTCCAATTATTGAGTTATAAAATTTGAAAAACACGAAGTTAAAATTTTCTTTAAGAATTCTCAAAGTTGAAAAAATTCCTTAACTTTTTTTTTAAAATATCAAGTCGAAAAAAATTGAAAAAATCAGCGTTGGAAAAATTTTGAGAAAATTTGAATTTAAATTTTACAGGCGGAAAAAATTGATCCGGATAAATTATTTGATGCCTCGAGCATAAGTTGAAAGTTAGTGCTTTGAGTCCTTGTGGCTAAACTCTTTAATCTGTTGAGTAGCAAGTCCTTCTGAGGCCAAGAGGGCATCTCTCACCCTGACGGAATGAAAATTTTTCCAATTAAAAATTTCTTTAAATTTTTGAAAACATTTTCAACTCCATGTTTTTCAAAATTTCTTCCAACTCAATTGAAGGATGAAAATATGCATAAAGTTTGCTGTTTTTAGGTGCATTTTTTGCATAATATTTGAGCATATTTTCGCGTTTTCAATATTTCGTTGCCTATTTTTTGATTTTTAGTTTTGGTAACACTTGCAAACATTTCAACAATCAATTGAAATTGATTTTTTAAAATCGGGGCGACGAATTCAAGATGATTTTGAATTTTATACATTTTGATTAATAGTATACCTGGTCCAAATTTCGTCACCCATAGCCATTTTCGCCCCTAATCCCTACCCCCTCACTCATTTGATTTTTCGAAATCAACAAAACATGATTTGGGTTCCTGAAACCTTTGTGCAATATCCCAAGGGTTGAATTTTCCTCAACGTTTTATCCAATTGAGCCCCAGGCCAAAGCTAAAAATGGTAATTTTTTGAATCAGGGGTGAACAATGTGAGCCAAATTTCGTCCCCCTCCTCTCCTTCAATTTTCTACAAAAACGTTGAAAAATGATGAAAAATTTCGAATAACCCAGTAAAAAAAATTTGATCCAATCGGATCTAAAAAAGCGTCATTTTTCGAATCCAACTGGATCCAAGTGGATCCAAATAGATTCAATTAAAGACATTTTTCTCCTTGAATTAAGATAAAATTTTACCCAATTGGATCTAATTGGATCTAATTGGATCTTTTTGCATCTAATTTTTATAACTCCACTACAAAAATTTTTTTCTCCTTTACAGGGCAAAGAAATGTTATCCAATTAGATCCAAAAAGATCCAATTGGGTCCAAATTTTTTCAATTTAGAGAGAAAAATATCTTTAATTGGATTAATTTGGACTTGTTTGTATCTACTTATATCCACTTGGATCCGATTTGATCGCGCCATTTTTCGGATCCAATCAGATCTGATCAGATTCGGTCGGATCTAATTTTTTTCCCCCGGGAGGTGTATATTTATGAAAATTATGAACTCTGAAAGTACATTTTCTGAGCTACATGATTGAAAATGACTGAATTTGAATTCACAATGAACGTCACATAATCTCAAAATTAAAATCATTTCCGGTATAAAAAATTACGAGTAATTCGATGCTCATATTGAGGTTGCATATTTTGGCATTTTTGGTTGCCCCCCCTCCCCCCTCCTCAGTAATAATTGGAAGAAAATTTTTAAATAATGAAAATATAAAATTGAAAAAAAATTTAGTTGGAAAATTTTTTTAGAAAATTTAAATTAGAAAAAATTACTGACGGAAAAATGTTAAAATCGAATACAATTTTGAAAAAAAATTTAGAATTAAAGAAATTGAAAATTTTTCAACTTGGAATAAATTTGGCCTCAGATCGTGGAAATCCGATTTTTGGCACAAATAATTAAGAGCTAGTCAAACCAGTTCCGACATATTGGGCGCCGTCTACCTCTCCGCACCCTGGGCTAATTTATTAGCGGCGTTTTTGTTTTATATTAAGGTACGGACTCGTCCCCTCGAGACAAACGTAAAAAAAAATACCTTCGAAGACAACCGAAGGTACCTATACGACAGTTTAATTAAGAGAAAAATTATGTCGGTGTATGGAAGATGACAAATTCAAGACATTATTTCCTGTAGCGAGCGAACGCTCTGCGTAGGGGTAATTCGCTTTTCTCTATCCGGTCGTAACCGGAAGCTTTTTACGTTTTTGTGATATGTAATGTGTTAACACGACGACGATGACGAGGACGAGGACGTAAACGAAAAAACGCGTCCCTGGTTCGAACGAATAAGAGTATAGTTTAAAAATAAGGGAAAATGTAGTCGTCGATTAGAGAGATGTACTAAAAACCTCGCTGAACGATATTTATTACTTTTTTTTCTGCCTTTCTCCCTTTTACGGAATTTCTGTACCAATAGAAAAACGTTGTCGTGTCGTCGAATACCATCGCATTAACACGATGGAGCGGAGCCCGGAGCCCGGGCGCTGGATTAGTGCAGTGGGCCAACGGGCTGGAGGGATTCGTATGTGCGCGTGTTAAGGTAATTACTTAACGTAAAAACGACGATCATTTATCATCGGGGGTTTGTCAAAGACAAGCCAGTGATTGGAGCTGAATTCGCCTTACCCCTGTTCGATAGATGACGATTGTTGCATGATAAAAATATGAAAAGAATCCATTTAGTATTCATCGAATAACATCGAAATTCCATAAGGCAACTAAGTTTTTCAGTTAATCATACTTCGCGCCGTGTCGTACGCCCGGCTTGGCTCAGCCCGGATTTATGTCGAGGTACCTACTCTTTTTTTCCATCTCATTTTCAACGTCGGCGTCGAATCGTGTCGTATGAAAAAATTCGTAAAGAGTTTTTTCATCGCTTGTTTTCTTTTGGGTGAATTTGCTGTCGATGAGGGAAATGTGTTCTATTGCAAGGTATATAGAGATTTTTTAATAAATTGTCACGAAAATAAAAGAGGGGTGAAATTGTGGAATATGTAACCTACAAAAATTAATGGCATATTCTTTTTCGACTTTGGAGTCGTTTTCTGCCATAAAAATTTGATTGGACATGAAGGCGAGAAAAATTACATTATGCTTCATGCAGGTCACAATTTTTGGTAATTTTTATTTGAAAAGGAAATTTCATGATCTACCGGTCGAACAATTCAAAATCCATGACTTAGATATGATCTCTTCACAATTTTGTACCAAAATTCACAGTTTTTGTTCATTTTGATTTTAAGTTTGAGTCTTTAAGTCACAATTTATTTATTTTTTTGGTACTTAATGGTTCAGACTACGAGATCCATCAAACCTTTTAGTCAAAATTCTTGTTTTATGATTTTAGCAATTGTGGAACTTCTATGATTTTCGAAACATTCTTGTCAAAGATGACACTGTTTATGATTTTTGAAAGTCATAGTTCATTACTTAATCGAATTTCATGTATTTTCAGTTAAATTTCATAAAATTCTAAATTCACCATGTTCAAGATTCGAAGTTGAAATGTCTGTTTTTTGACTTTTATGACCTTTAGTTATAATTTAAGACTTTGGACTTGTACGATTTTCATAAATTTTCACTCTCATAAGTCATAACTCATAACATTCAAATCAAATATCAAAATTCTCCACTTTCTCGAATTATATTCAAAATTTCTTTCTCTTTTTTATTGCTTCTTATGAATTTTTAGTCACATTTTACAGGCATCATAGCGGGTCACTTTTTTAGGGTGTTTATCACTTTTTTCGACTTCAGTCACTTTTGGTTACTTTTCGCGTCTAAAAGGTCACTTTGGTTACTTTTTTCTCCTCAAGTCACTTTCTCTTCGCTTTTTCAGGCAAAAATTCAAATTTTCACTTGGAAATTGCTATTTTTCAAAATTCTTCAAGAAAAAAAATTTTTTTTGCTAGTTTGTTTGTTGTTTTGACGATAGAATTTAATAAATGAAATTATTCATTATTCACGACTTTTCAGTTGATTTATCTTTGAGATCTTTGCAGAAAACTACAAAAAAATTGCCTCCCCCAGAAAACTATAGAAAAATTTCCCTCCGAAAAAATTGATTTATTGGTTATTTTTGGTTACCTTTTTGGTCACTCTTTGTTCAAAAAAATTTACCGAAAATTACTTTTTTCTTCAAAAATTTCGTTATGATACCTGCATTTACTGATTTTTCTATCAAAATGAAATATGACTTTCATGGGAGATCGGTTATGGCGGGGGGGGGGGGGGTAGCGTAAAAAAAACCAGACGATCGAAAATGGCTTTTCCAAATGTGAAAAAAATGAAAAATTTTTGCTTTTCAAAAATAATTTTTCAGAAAAATTTTTGGAAAAAGTTTCAGAAACCACACCATTTTTTGATTTTTTATCACACAACCTTTTTTTTCATATTTTATTAACTCATCTTCGAAGAAATCATAAAAAAATTTGAGCATAAAAATTTCACTTCCTCCCCCTGAAATTCTTTCTCTCTTTTACCACTCTCCTGGAGAAGATCCGTAAACCGTTGATGCTTCCATGACTTTTCAATTATGATTTATAGTCCAAGAGACGAACCTGCCGAAACTGGACTGAAACAATTGAAAGCTGGGACCTGTCCCAAAAGTTTATGTATGACCCCCTATTTTAAAAACAACCAGTCTGCCGATCCGCAGCTGCTGCTTTTGAGCACAGCGAAAGCTCGAAAGTTCACAATTTTCATTAACTTTCGACTGAACAAATTCGAACAATTCAAAATCCATGACTTAGATATGATCTCTTCACAATTTTGTACCAAAATTCACAGTTTTTGTTCATTTTGATTTTTAAGTTTGAGTCTTTTAAGTCACAATTTATTTATTTTTTTGTACTTAATGGTTCAGACTACGAGATCCATCAAACCTTTAGTCAAAATTCTTGTTTTATGATTTTAGCAATTGTGGACTTCTATGATTTTCGAACATTCTTGTCAAAGATGACACTGTTTATGATTTTTGAAAGTCATAGTTCATTACTTAATCGAATTTCATGTATTTTCAGTTAAATTTCATAAAATTCTAAATTCACCATGTTCAAGATTCGAAGTTGAAATGTCTGTTTTTTGACTTTTATGACCTTTAGTTATTAATTAAGACTTTGGACTTGTACGATTTTCATAATTTTCACTCTCATAAGTCATAACTCATAACATTCAAATCAAATATCAAAATTCTCCATTTTCTCGAATTATATTCAAAATTTCTTTCTCTTTTTTATTGCTTCTTATGAATTTTTAGTCACATTTTACAGGCATCATAGCGGGTCACTTTTTTAGGGTGTTTATCACTTTTTTCGACTTCAGTCACTTTTGGTTACTTTTCGCGTCTAAAAGGTCACTTTGGTTACTTTTTTCCCTCGAGTCACTTTCTCTTTGCTTTTTCAGACAAAAATTCAAATTTTCACTTGGAAATTGCTATTTTTCAAAATTCTTCAAGAAAAAAAAATTTTTTTTGCTAGTTTGTTTGTTGTTTTGACGAAAGAATTTAATAAATGAAATTATTCATTATTCACGTCTTTTCAGTTGATTTATCTTTGAGATCTTTGCAGAAAACTACAAAAAAATTGCCTCCCCCAGAAAACTATAGAAAAATTTCCCTCCGAAAAAATTGATTTATTGGTTATTTTTGGTTACCTTTTTGGTCACTCTTTGTTCAAAAAAATTTACCGAAAATTACTTTTTTCTTCAAAAATTTCGTTATGATACCTGCATTTACTGATTTTTCTATCAAAATGGGAGATCGGTTATGGCGGGGGGGGGGGTAGCGTCAAAAAAACCAGACGATCGAAAATGGCTTTTCCAAATGTGAAAAAAATGAAAATTTTTTGCTTTTCAAAAATAATTTTTCAGAAAAATTTTTGGAAAAAGTTTCAGAAACCACACCATTTTTTGATTTTTTATCACACAACCTTTTTTTTTCATATTTTATTAACTCATCTTCGAAGAAATCATAAAAAAATTTGAGCATATAAATTTCACTTCCTCCCCCTGAAATTCTTTCTCTCTTTTACCACTCTCCTGGAGAAGATCCGTAAACCGTTGATGCTTCCATGACTTTTCAATTATGATTTAGATCAGAATTTCAGACTTCTCTGACTTTCATGAATTTTTAGTCACATTTCATGACTATTTAATCAGAGTTCATAATTTTCTCGTATTAGAGTCAAATTTTCCGACCCTGTTTTGACTTTCACGAACCTTTTATTATCAATTGGACTTTGTTGACCTTTATGATAAATTTTTAGTCACTCGTATCGGTTTTTATGTCAAAATGAAATAATTTCACTACCTACTTGGAGTCGTTGTTTGCAACTTGTTCAACTTTCAAGACTTTTAGATTGTAATTAAAAATTTTGGACTTTTATAATTTTTGTGGATTTTCAGTCACATTTTATTGACTTTTGTATTAAAATTCATTAATTTCATGATTTAGAGTCATAGTTCGTTACTTTTTTAGATTTTTTTGACCTCTCTCAGTCACAATAATTCTTGTGTTTTACGACTTTCATAGTCGTTTGATGGATGATTTTTAAGACTTTTTAGTCAAAATTCATGGTTTTCATTTCGAAATTCGCCATTTTTCCATTTACAGATGAATATTGTGACATTTCTGACTTTTTTGACTTATTTGCCACAGTTTAGAATTTTCTTCATTTTCGTGATCTGTTGATATTATTTCAAGGTTTTTATGATCTTCATATCATTTGAGGAGAAAAATATCCCCTCTCTTCTCAGAAAAATGGACTCTTTTCACTAGAAAATAGAAAAAAATTACTCGAGGCTTTTTGTCAGGGCCAAGTGTTATGACTTCTCTTTTTTTCTACCTTTCCTTCCTCTTAGACCGACGTTATTTTTATTTTTTATTTTTTTTCAAAAAATCACTATAAATTTTCTGAACATTATTGGACGAGATTTTTCTCAATTTTTTGGAATTTTTTTTCTCCAACTTTTTTGAATTGTATGGAGATATTTCGATAATTTTTCCAATAAATTACATCCTTATTTTTTTTACTTTAATTTTTCATCTGCTTGTACACATTTTCCGGTTCATCTTACGAGAATTTTCAAAATTAATCAACTCAAATTCTTTCCTCGGGCATTGTACTCAGACTCATAAACCAAAATTCACCTCTTCTCGTCTTAAAATGAGCTAAAAGCTAAGAGCACGAATTCATCTGCTTTTTATTCACGCGAATATACGTACATCAATGATGGCATATTTCTCATCCGCCATAAACACCCTTCTGCCACCGCTCAAGGTGCTGAAAAATTTACTCTCGTCACCTTTCGGCGGTATATTCGCGTAAGTATAAAAAGGCTGAACTATATGGAAACGTTTACGATGTACTAGAAGCATTTTATACTGTACGCTTTTGTACGATAATATATACCTGCCTACTCGTAAAAAGATGCATTATTTTTTAACGAAGAATATACTTACATACTAATACACGTGTCCGCACGCCCATCTCTTGAGGCAGAAGCACATGGGAAAACTTGCTGTGCACTATGAGCAAGCATAAACGATCTGTACGTTACATATATGGATATACTCGGTCGTATATGACTCGGTATCATGCAAAAATAGTACGTAAAATAAATTACCGGCGTGAAGATTCGTTATTATGCAACTGTAAAGAAAAAAATAATCAATTTTTACGATTTTTTGTATTATGTTGTACTCTGGCTTGAGATTAGCTCGAGTTCTGTATTTTTTAATGCTCATTTATGAAAATGAAAAAGTACTGAGGAAGAATTCTGGGTATTTTTCAGATGATCTTAATTACCTGTGTTGAAAAAAAAACTCGTAAAAATTGTACCGATTTCTTATTTTAAAACGTCGTCGAAGGTGTACGAATTTATTAAGGTCGAAAAAATATTTACGACTTATTTTTCTCAATTTTTTACCTAAATAATGGGAAAATATTTTTAGATTTTTTTTTCGTCGCGAGATAATAAAGTTTCAAGCAGCAAAGTTCAGTTGGTTTTAATTATGATTATATTGTCGATTTACCTGATCTCTCTAAACCGTCTATATAAAATTTATTGGCGTTAATTATTAAGTGGGTTATTTCGACATTTATGCTAATTTTGTATATAAAAGAAGTGTGTTTGGTTATCAACTCGTATACGTATGCGAGCTGTTTTTCTAGCTTACTATTAATAAACGATCGTTTATGTACGAAAATGGTCTGTTCGATTATGCGTATGGATTTTTTATTATTTTTTACGTCTGGCTAAAGGTGTAATTTGATATCGTGGGTGACAATTTTTGAGGCAGGGAGTTTCGCAGGGCAATTAGACGTATCGAATGGTGTACCGAACCGAGATCCAGTCTCGTGTAGATTTTCTTTCGTTATCAAAACGAATTACCAAGTTGACCGGAAATCGAGAATGTTCGCATCGGGTACCTTTCGGACACTCGGGCTCGGTGTACTCGTAAAAAGAGAATGGAAAAAGTCGCTTTTACAAAAATTGTTTTCTAAGTTTTTTTTCTCAGCGGTGGCCCGGGCAGGGGGTGCGGGGAGACTCGTCTTTAGTTGGGTTTTGTGTAGGCTACGATATATAAATGCCTTTCGTAGAGGAAATGATGTATTCCCCGGTGGCTCGTAAAGTGTGAAGCTATTATTTTTCTTTAAAGATAAATACACGCGAATAAAGAACGAAAGGCCAAGAGCGGAGACTATTCTACGTACAAAGGCGTAGTACATTGTAGACATAGACTCGAGATGCGCCCTGGCATCGGATCGCGTCCAATGAGCGAAAGTCGCTCGAAAAAGACTGTTACTTGGCAATTTTGACGTGTAATCCGGATAGAGGAACGTCTTTGGTAATGAGTTTCCTCGTCTGTATGTCCCTTCTGCTGGTGTGCTCGCTAAGGTCGTTTTGTTATCAACGTGCTATATCGAGGGATTTCGCGAGCTGGGTGAAAAGAGCAAGGGATGGAGAGTTTACGAGGACTACTGCTTGGGGTGTGTTGTTTAAATTTTATGATTTATCGTCGCTGCTCGTACTTGGACAGATAGCGTACTTTATGGAATTAGTTTTCGACGCTGCGCAGCCGAGATGTGAGATTTTACCGAAGAGATTCCGTGTTCGGGAATCGGTTCGAGGCGAAGTGGTGTGATTTGAATTTGAAGGGGTGGTTTTGAGTTGTGGTTGGAGTTCGGGTCAGGTTTTTTTCGTTTAAATGTGGTGTTTAATTGGGGTGGAATGTTTGGAAACGTATGTTTGTGATAATTGCTTGGGATGTATCGAAAGCTTCGAGGAGGGGGAGGGGGTGAAAGAGGAAATTTAAATGGATAAAATGTAAGTCTACAAAGATTTTTCTTGGTTGGTTGTGCCCTGTAGAGCTTAAAATGACCTGGCAAAAAATTCATCTCTTTGTATCTTTTTGAATCATTTTCTCGCTTTTAAATTGAGTTCAAAATTTTAAATTTTGAAAAAAATTCAAGAAAAAGTTTAAGTATTAAATTTTTAAAAAATCGAAAATGAAAATTTCAAAAAAATCCAAAATAGAAATTTAAAAAAAAAGAAATTGAAAATTTAAAAAGAATTTAGAAATTTGGAAAATCTAAAAAAATGCAGTTTGAATTTTGAAAAAATTAAATTAAATTATTTTTCAATTTATACTTACCTTGAAGTTTGATATTTTTGAAAAAAAAAATTGATTAGCATTGCAGTATATACATATTATACTTACTTATTTACTTCGCTGTTTTCCTAAAAAAATATTCTTGGAGGTAATTTTTCATCTCCCACTCCTCCTTCACTTATTTTCGACTAAACACTCTTTCTAAAATTCCTATTCTCAATTCTCATGATGATAGAAATTCAAAAGTAAAAAATCCTCGAGATAATACTTTTGGGTAACATTTCTACTTAATCATATATAAGAAGTCCGTTTTCGACAACAAAATATTTTCTTTCAAATTCTTAAAAATTGTCAAATTTTAGTCATAATGGGGAGAGACATCTTGGCATTGAATTTAAGGAGGTGAAATTTCCACGTGATCGTATTCAAGTTTGGAACCAAACTTTTGACCATCCACCTCGTTTATCATTTGAAAACATGACCTATTTTCTCTATCCCCCCCCCCTCAAGCCTTCACCTATTTACAATGGCTCTGGCTCAAAAGTACATACATTTTTATTAAATTTTGAGGCTGTATTTTATAATTTGATGGTAGAACAAATTTTGGGATGGTGACCAATATCTTAAAAAATTATCTTGCGTTGACCCCCTCCCCCCTTCCGTCTTTAGACGGCTTAAGCTGTTTGAACCACTGTGTGGATATTTTTTTTTAATTTTTTAATGAGAAGATTTTTCGAAGAGAAAATGTTTCAATTTATTTTTCCAAAATTTCAAAAATTCTGTTTTGTATCTCCCTCTTTGATTTTCAATGGTCAATCACCTGATTTTCATGCTTTAATACAGGGAATAGGAGTCAACCAAAAAGTTGACTCCTGACTGACTTGACTCCGGAGTAAAGGGCGAAAGCTGGCTCCTGACTCCTGATTGACTCCGGAGTCACTTTCGGACCTCGACTCTTGACTTCATTTTGACTACTCCGGAGTCAATTCTAGACCTTGACTCCTGACTCTGGGAGTCAAGTCGGAGTTGGAGTCAATTTGGAGTCAGTTTTACTCCGATGATGGAACAGGGAGTAGAAATCAGCCAAAAAGTTGACTTCTGACTCCACCTAACTCCCGGAATCAAGGGGGAAAGTTGACTCCCGACTCCACCTTGATTTCGGAGTCAAACTCACACCCTGATTCTTGACTCCGGAGTCAATTTCAGACCCTGATTCCTGACTCCAACTTAACCCCGGAGTCAATCTTTGACCTTGACTCCCTGACTCCAGCTCAACTCCGGAATTAAGCCGGAGTCTGAGTCAATTTGGAGTCAGTTTAACTCCGACTCCAAAGTCAATCATTGACCTTGACTCCCTGACTCCAGCTCGACTCCTATTCTCTGCTTTAATAGATGATTGAACCCGATTCTTTCATTTTCTTGATTTCTTTTCAATAATTAACTTTTCAAAATGCTCAAAAAAATTACTAGATATGTATTTTTCAGTTTCTGAAATTTGGGACTTTTCAAGTTCTAAAATAATTTTAGTTATTCATGATATTTATTTTGGTAATTTTTTCACTGTTTCTCTCAATGTTTATAATATGTAGGATTTGCCATTCTTCATATTTTTATTTTTATTTTATTTCTGATTTTTGGTTAAATTTTTCATGATTTTTGAATTGAGGAATTCCATGATTTTTACATCTCTTCAATTTCAGAATCTTTTTTTTGTTGATATTGAAGAATCTTTTTATTTTCCAACCTTCAGTTTGGTTATTTCAAATTTCAATGACAGAGCAAGGGCCCTGTGGGGGAAGCATGTTGGACAAATAATTTCTTAAAATTTAATGTTTTTGAATATTCATATGATTTCTACGAATTTTGATCTTGACTTCAAGATTTTTTGTCAAACTTTGAAGAAACCCGTATCTTAGCATATTCGATTGAAAGGATTTTTTAATTTTTTGATACCTAATATTTTTAGATTTTCAAAGTTCAAATTTTTTTCACTTTCGTGTAACTTTTAATATTTTAAATGAAATCAATTTTTTTTTTTCATTTCAACATTTTAATCAACTTTTTTCGCAGTTGTTACCTATCTACTAAATTGATTTTTTTCAAGTTTTATTTTTTTTTTCGACAGATCGATTAATTTTCTACTAATATTCTTACACCGCAACTTGCCAGTGAAAACATTTCGCCTAAAATTGCATAAAATTACGCGAAGCTGCATTTATAAATTTAATTTTATCTGATTCGATGAAATGTTATTCAAAATTAGCCAGGTGCCTGTATTTTTCCAAATTAGATTTCAATAAATCAAATGAAATCAAATCGAATTGCATATAACTGCTTCTATACCCGAACTTTTCGTAATTTTCCGCATCTTTAATTAAATTTATGCAAATGTATCAAACTGAATGCAGTTTATTGATGAAATCGGACCCGGTTATTTTTTTCATTTTATTTCATTCGACTCGATGTGGAAAAATTTCATCGAGATGGTGCAATTTTACCGAGGTCTGCATAAAGTTGGGAAAAGAGTGCAGAATTATGTGACAGTGGTGGCTAAACTAAGGAAATGAATAGTTCGTGAACCTGACTTCCCCTCACCTTGACTTATCCAAAAGTCTAATTCCTTTTGGAATATTTTTCTAATGAAAATTTGATGAAAAATCAATTTCTGGCTGAACTCAGAATAATTGGCCAAAATTTGAGGGGGAGGGGGGGGAATTTCGCATTTAAAAATCCAAGCGGAGAAATCTGTTTTCAGCTACCAACATTAATATACCTTATGAATAATGCTGCAATTTCTTAGCTTTTTTTCGTCTCATTATTCAACGCCGCAAATTTAATTACGTCGAGTCGTCGAAAGGTTGCAAAAAATTCGAGCTTTGGGTACAACGAACGCGGAAACGCCCGGTGTTGGTATTTTGTTCATCCGCTATCGAACGCAGAGAGCGCAGATTGCAATACAAGGTGGGTTCGCTGCTGGCTTTTTTTCCCCTCCGCCAACGCAGCCGAGGAAAAAGTATAAAAATAAAGTTATAAAGTTGGTTTATTGGGGGAGGATATAAGTGTGGCAGTTATTACGTCGACGTAAAGTTTAACGGTTGCCATAAGGAGAGTTTGCACTTCGGGATCAGTATGCTGTTAACGCGCTGCTATCGTGAACAAGTGAACCGAACCGAAGGCGAATACTTGTACAGGGGTAAAGGAGAATTTCTAATTATTGGAATATTTTTCGCGAAGAATTTGCGCTATGACGAGATTGATTTTCAAAGACGACCGGCGCTGGGCTGGGGTCCGGGGTCGCCGTAACCAATTTGAAGGTGGTCTGCGTTGCCGACAATCGCATTTCATTTCTTCGACGTCTGATTAATGTCATCGTAAGAATTTCAACTTGGAAAAAGAATGAATGAAAAAATCGGCCGAGTGCGGCGTGCCGGATCGTCTTTCTAATATGAAAACTTCTAGTCCGACTTGTTCCAACGGCTAAGAGTAAGAACCGGTTGATAGGAAGTTGTGTCGTGGAATTGAAACACATTTTTAATTAAGCCGGAATGTTCCCTTTTTTCACTATTTTTTCTTATTCTCGTAATCGTCGTTTTCATCGATACCGTAAAACTACATATCAAGATGATATTACTTAAAAGTATGTGGATTAATTCGAGTGTGTTTTTTACAACAACCTTCTACCTTCTCAACGGGCCATTTTTTTTCCTGGTAATTAGTAACGGTGTAGCGTGGTCTGGAAAGATAGTGAGTTTCGGTGTTTTTAGAAGTTGTCCCCGGGTACCCCTCGATCCGCAGGGTTCGTCGGCGTGCTTTTTATCGCAATCAATCCGGGTTGTGTGAGAAAGTGATGAAGATTCTGTGAAATTTTACATACGGAGGTACGTGGTGTTTGAAATTATGATGGCGAGGCGATTGCATGAGTTATGAGGTTTGTAGAATTCGAGGCTAGATGAAGTTATTTTTACTTATAAGGTGTATTTGAGAAGGAAATGTAGGTAATCTAAAGCTGAAAGGCGTCTTCACGATTTTAGAGATGAAGAGTTGGTGTAATATTTTTGATGAAAAATAAGTTCAATAGTTTAACTGAGCTTTGATTTTGGCAGTATGAAAATCATTCAAATAAGATTTAGTTAATTATCTACTGTTGAAAGATCGTTGAAGTTGAAAAACTGAGATTTTTTGAGCAATATTGAAAATAGAAAATGAAAATTGTTGTTGAATACCTTTGCAAAAGTTGGAAATCATTCAGAGAGAAAAAAATTGAACGAAATTAATTCGATCAATTTAAGGTCATATTATTTCTTATATGAGGGGGAGGGAGGGGGGAGGGGTTCCTAAGCAGTAAGCGATTTTTGAAATTATTCTGATTTTTTATGATTTATAAAATAGGTAGGTACCTATGCATTGAAATTTCTTCAAACAAAGAAAATTCTGTTTTTTTTTCACATAAAGTAATTGTAACATCGTTGAGTAACATTCAATTTGTTGAACAATTTTTTTAAGTGACTGATTGATCCTTTTCGCATTCATCATCATGTTTGGATAATTCAAAAAATTACCAAATTTTCTGACTAAGTACCCTCTCCTACCTACAAATTTCAAAAGAACTGAAAGTATTTAAAAATTTGACGTGAAAAATTGTATTTAAAATTCAAAATTCAGAGAAATTGGTAGCTGTGTTTCAAAAACTGCTGGATGTCTGGTGTTTAATGATCCCAAAAAGTTCGAAAAATTCGGAAAAAATGCGAATTTTGTACAAAAATAGTACGAATTTTGATTATAATTTAGAAAAGAATCCGAAATTTTTCATTTTTCTGTGTCATGAATTTTATCTATAAATAAGTAGGTACTTACTTATTCTAAACTGGATTTTTTGAAATTGAAAAATTGAAAAAGTATAAAAAATAAATGTTTTGGTGCCTCGAAATCTTTTTTTTTCGAAAATTTTACCTTCGGTTTGCTCATGTCACACCCACTCTTCCAGTTCCGAACAATAAAACATTTTGATACCTATGAGAAAAAGATGGAAATAGTTGTCGAATTTGGTTTTCTAATAATGGGCAGATGAGTATTTTTTTTTAAATGGGTTCGGACCACGAGGTCCATTAGGGAGGTCTCGACTTCCTCCTAATTGCTAAAATATTGGAAAAAATTATGAAATTTTAGGTTTCAAAGTTCCTTTTCTTTGAAGATTTTCGCTCTTGTTTCGCTCGGGCTCAAGAAATTTTCTTCTCAAAAATAATTGGGATTCTTCAAAATTTCATTGCATCGATTTTTCCATCTGGACCTCAAATTTTCTGCACACTCCTGTTTACACTAAATTCATCTCATAAAAATATCTTTGGAGAAGGAAGTAATTATGATTGAAATTAGAGTATGAAAATAGCACGAATTTTCCTTTTTGCGTTCCAGTCATTCGAAATTTCAATGAAACTAAGAATTATGATAAAATAATTGAAAATTGTAATGAAACGAATTTTTAAAAAATCAGATCTTCTGAAAAATAAAAAATAAAATGAATAAAAAAAGAATAACTTGAAAAACTTGGGTATAAATTATATAAAATATAAATTTAAAAAAAAAACTAAAAATCTTGAAGGAAATAAATAAATGGAAATTTTAAACAATGTAAGGTTTCATCTAAATTTTTGAGAAATTGGAAAATTTGAGAAAAATGAGAGTCTTAGAATATGCAAAAAATTAGGTAATTAAAATTGGCTGCTTACTAATTTTTCGGGAATAAAAATTTAAAAAAAACAAAAACTGAAATTTTGAACAGGGTGTTGTTAAAATTGAAACTATTAAATTGATAAAAATGAATATGTTCGCTGAAATTCTGAAAAATTATACTGACCAACTCGTCATAAATCTCTGAGAATATTGCTAATTTTTTGAAATCCCGAGGAAAGTTCTTGAATAATAATGTTCTGAAAAAGCGTTAGAAATTTTATAAATTTGAAAAGTTTGCCAATTGAAAAAAAATAATTTCTGTAAAAAGTGAAAAATCGCGTAAAATTGGAAATTTTTCAATTCCAAGAAAATGCAAGACGGTTCTAGAAAAAATTCGTGTTTTTATTGAATAAAATTTTTTTTGTACCTGGTCATAATCGTATAGAAATGGCAAGAATTAATGAAAGATTATGAGACGAGTGATTTTATTTAAGAAAAATGATAAATAGACGTGCATGCAGGGACCCACCGGGGGGGGGGGGGGGCCCCAGGGGGTTCGAACTCCTCCCTCAAGCTCGGCAAAGAGATTTTTTATCATAAAAATGTCAAAGAAAAGTATGATTTAAAAAAAAATTCGTCCAGTATTTTGATAACTATTTCTTAAATAAACATACCTTTCTTTAAATTTGAATCAGTTGAATTTGCAAAAATTCTGTCTTTTTTAATCGGTAAAATAAATTTCTTTGAAAATGAGTGATTTTTCACTTATTTTTTTGGTCAAAAATGACTAATTTTTCAATCAATGTCCCATTTATCAGAAAAAATCAGTAATTTTGACTGAAAAAATCATCAAATCTCGTCATTTTTCAATTTTTCTTCGCTCAAATCTGTAGGTATATTATTTGCCTACTGAAAATACCCCAATTACTCCAGCCCCACTGAAATAACAAGTTACTTCATTTTTTCATTGAATTTTGACCCTCTCCCCATTTTTCTCAAAATCTGAGCCCCTTCCTTACATAATTTCTGGGTGGGTCTATGCGTGCATTTAAGAGTGTCAAAGAGTCATATTTTGAGAGGAAACGGGGGAAAATCGAGCAATCTTCCTCTTTCACCCCCCCCCCCACTTCCCTTCCTTGTATTTAGATTAAAATTTTAGATTTTCGTATTCAACGATACTGATTCAAGTCTGGCAATATGAACTTAATCACGAATAATTCATCGTTGAGAAAAATCCTGTAAAGTGCTCGATTAACAACGAAACTGGGCTTAATTATATTCGGTATAAAATTCCCTGTAATTTGAGTACCCACATGGTGTACTTTGGTTGGATTAAAACCACTTCGTAATGCTTGGATAAATAATCCATTGTACGAGTATTAATATAATGGTAGACCTAGACTGAGATTTTCAGTTACAAGAATTATATAAGTAGTATGGTATAATTACGTAGACGATTCGGTAATATAATAGTACACCAATTATGTAGGTACCGGAGAGACTAACGCTTGTTTTCCGTTTTGTTTTTTGTCCACCAGGAGAACATGTTACAAGCGGCGATTATAGTTATGGTGACGACGCTGGCGATGGTGCCGATGAGCGAGGAGACCGGCGTGAACACGGTTTGTCCGCCGAATTGCATCTGTAACGAGGATACGCTGGTGGTGGTTTGCAAAGAAAACACCCTCAACGAGGTTCCCATCACGTTGAATCCGTCAATCGAACGCTTGATCCTGGGACATAATAAAATCAAAACCGTAGACGCTGCTGCCTTCCAGTTCTATCCAATGCTGAAGCATATCGATTTCTCGAACAATCAACTGGTCCGAATACCGAACCAGGCCTTCGTAACGCAGAATAAGCTCATCGAGTTGCACCTGAATCAAAATCGTCTGTCGAATATTACCGATAAAACGTTCCACGGATTGAAATCGCTGACTGTGCTGAATCTGAGGAGTAATTTTCTGGAAGATTTACCCAATAAGATATTCAATCATTTGACTCGGTTGACCGAGCTGGATTTGGGGCATAATCGAATACAACGCATTGATCCGGAGACCTTCGAGGGTATGCCATCTTTGAAGATATTACATTTGGATGATAATCAGTTGACCAAGATACCGACTCATTCGTTTCAATATTTGGCCGGATTGGCCGAGTTGCACATTGGTCTGAATTCGTTCCGGAGTCTGGGCAATGATAGTTTCGCCGGGCTGAACAGTTTGACGAAATTGGATCTCGCCGGTGCTGGTCTAGTCAATATCAGCGATTACGCTTTCAAAGGTCTCAACAATAATTTGCGCAGTTTGATATTAAGCGATAACGATCTGCGAACTATTCCGACCAAACAGCTGTCCAAATTGTCCAGGCTGGAGGAGCTGTCCATTGGGCAGAATCCATTCAACACTTTGCCAAAGAACTGTTTCAAAGGGCTGGTGAAATTGAGGCACTTGATGGTCTGCGGGACGCCGAATTTGGTGGCCATCGAATCCGGTGCATTTGCTGAGAACCTCAATTTGGAGATTATCACATTCACTGATAACAAACAATTGAAAGTGATCGGCGATCAGGCGCTGACCGGGTTACCAAATTTGAAAGATGCCATATTACGAGACAACGGTTTCGTCTCGTTCAAAGAATCGCTAGTTCCTTGGCCGCTGCTGCGCACCTTCGACGTATCCGGCAATCCGATCGACTGCGAATGTTCGCTATCGTGGATGCGCGACTTGCTGCTGCAACGAAACACCACCCATGTGCTGTGCTCGGCGCCGCAATCTTTGAAAGATAAACCGCTGAGGCATCTGACAGCCGAAGATCTCGGATGTTCGACGTACGTCAGCACCCATCAAACCATCATCGGAGCGATTTGCGGCGTCGTCGTGGCTCTGATCGCTCTTCTGCTGATATTGCTGTACCGATACAGGCACAAGATACACGATTTGTTCAAGAACTACAAATGGAAAAAGCAAACGAAGGTGAATAAGAATAAACAAGCTGAATACCAGAAGACGTTCAACGACGATGAATTCATCATCCGTACCGCCCAACACCAAACGTTAAAGCCAATACCGGTGACGGAACTATAGCTAGAACTTTTCGCCTCCAACTTGGCGAACTCGGCTTCAGATATTTATTATTTACCAGCCAACGAATCTGAAGCCCGAGTTGCCGGTTCCTGTCAAGGGAGGCGATACAAAACTTTCAATCCGAAGGGCACCACCAACGATACTGGGTTTTCCTACATACCCGGCGAGGGCTCGCCTAGCAATCATACGTACGCTGTGCCCTACCATAAAGAGAAAATATGCCCGCATACGTTGAAATATCCGTCACAATTTCATAAGTATAAGACGTCGTATATGAATGGACGTTCGTTACCGTATTACGAACGTTAAAATTAGCATACGGTTTTTTTATATGAGTAAGGTTTAAGTTTACCTGTAGGATTTTTAACCGCGTGGTTAGGTTTTTTTTCTTTTCTTAATTTTTTCCTTTTTTTTTGTTTTGTTTGTTTTCGTTTTTTTTTTTCGTATGCTCTTTCTTGCTGTAAACTTATAGGTATGTACTTTTTTACTTGGGTTAATTTTCCCTACATTTTTTTCTCGACCGGTTGTGTAAGTTTAACCCGAATGTAAAGCGAAACAAAAAATTGCCCGGTGATGTTGCTAATGGTCGGAGATGGCTTTGAGATTGTCGAAGATAAGGAAGAAATTGGAATTCTAAATTTTTCTGATGGAATTGACTGATTTTTTTGGAAGGTGTTTTGAATAAATTGCAAGGATTTGAAATTTACCGGAAATGGATCAAAATTCTGTCCCAATTTGACGAATATTTTGATATCAATATTGGTATGGAATGGATAAAAGGGGTGGGGGTTGGTTGATTTTGAGCGAAAAAACAATTCTCTCGAGTTTTCGTTGAAATTCAGTCATGACGATGACGTTTCAAGATTTACTCAAGTCAAAACTTCATTTTCGTTTATTATGTGAAATTTTAACAAACGAGGAATCAAGTTATCATTCTACTTCAGTCATAGCATCATTTTTTGTTTTTGAAAAATGAATGGAATTCGAAAAAAATTCATGATGTGTGACCTTTGTCAACAATTTCAAAAAAAATGATTTAAAAAATGTATTCCACTCTCTGATTTTTTTCTGTCATGATACTAGTTAGGTGAAGCGGTGAAGAAAATTATCAGACAAGTGTAATTAGAGGAGAAAGGAATCGCAGTTGATATTTTCAGAAGAAGAAGGGGGGAGGTAAAATTGAAATTTTGACTCCGGTAGGTTTTTCCAACTTTTTCAATTCAAATTGCAATTTTTTTCTATTTGAAAAAATGTCTCAATTTTGTTCAATTTTTTTTAAATTTTGTTGAATTTTTTTAAAACCAATTTTCTCAAATTTCTTGAAAAGAATTTTCCCATTTTTTTGATTGTTTGAAATTTTTTTTGGTTTCTAAAAAATTTCCCTTGAATTTTCTCTTTTAAAAGTTTTCTTGAATTTTCTTTTTATAAAGTTTTTTGAGTTTTCTCTTTGAACAATTTGTCCAAATTTTCTTATTAAAACTTTTTCCAAATTTTCTTTTGATTGTTTGAAATTTTCTTTTTGGTTTTTTAAAAAAATTTCCTTGAATTTTCTCACATTTTCTTTTTAAAAATTCTAAAATTTAAAAATAATTTCAAATTTTCTTCAACAGTCCGTTTTGTAGTAGGAGTGAAGCTTCTTTTTTAATCCCCCCCCCCCTCCCGTTTGATCCTACTCAGAAAACCTCATTCTCGACTTCGATGTTTTTGTCGATGTTTTAATTTTGATGTCTGATATCAAGCTAAAACAAGCAGTGAAAAGGACTTGCCAGACATTGATCGAGTCAAAATGTTGGTGATTTGAAAAAAACAGTCTCGAAATTCAATTTTTCAAATCGGATGCATATATGCACCCCATTGAAAGATTTTGTGCTCAAGTTGGATCTATTTTTATTTTCAATTTGTTCTCCAAGCTAAAATGAAAATAGAATTGATGAAAAATGTAACTCGAGGGAATGAATCGAACCGAAAGTAAAACACGAATAAATGTGAAGATCGAACAAAAAAACTGAAAAAAAGGATATTATCAATAAATTACCGAACATTGAATTGCCTATCAAATGTCTTTTTAGCGAATGTCCTGTATTTCTCAGTGATTTGCAGTAAATTACGTGTAATTACCGGTAACTTACCGTAAATTTTCTTGTAATTACTTGTTTTGTTTTCTACAAAAAGCTTGTCATTACATACCTTTATTCATAATTACTCCCAGTATTTACCGTAAATTACCTGTAATTACTTGTTTTACCGTAAAGTACCTGTAATTACTTGTTTTTACTGTAAAGTACCTGTAATTACTTGTTTTTACTGTAAAGTACCTGTAATTACCTGTTTTACCGTAAATTACCCAATATTCCCTGTTTTTGCCGTTAATTACCGGTTTTACCGTAAATTACCCGTAATTACCCTAATTACCGGTCTTCACCGTAAATTACGTGTAATTACCTCTTTTTACCGTAAATTACCTGTAATTACCTCTTTTTACCGTAAATTACCCGCAATTACCCGTTTTTACTGTAAATTACCGGTAATTACCTGTTTTTACTGTAAATTACCGGTAATTACTTATTATTTGCCAAAAATCGACAAAAATTTTCAAAATAATCACTAGTCAGTAATTTGCGACTAATTATTGCCTATTACACGTAACAGCTGCTTGCAATAAATTACCAACAGTCACTGAGACACCTTCCTTGGCATTTTCAAGTCATCTTTCAATGTTAGCCTTCTTTTAATTGAAATACAAATTGGAAATTTGTAGGCTGTGCTGTAATTATGAGTGAATCAAGAGAACCTTGAACAGTAATTTTTCATCGTAAATTTTACATTTTCGTAGAATTTCGATAATTTCCAGCTATTTTCGACAATCTTGGGCGATTTTCGACTTCCCATGTAGGTATTTTTTCCCGCCATAATTTTTTTCGAATTTTTCCATCTAAAATTGAAAATTTCGAAACGACAAAAACTGAAACTTGAAATTTCTGGATTTCACGCAAACCTTATCCGTTGTCGCCTAATTCTACAGATTCTCTCCTTTTAGTCGAATTTCTCGTGTATATTTTCTATAAACGCAACGATTAAAAAAAAAAATCTAGTCATGTTTAATTTCGCTACGACCTAGGACGACGCACAGTGGGCCAGGAGACCCTCTAAAACGCTCGTTTTGCACAAAAGCCCTGAAAGTCGTTCAAAAAGTGGTTACCTTATGTTTTTAAGGTCATAGATTTCAAATTTTGAGGAGAAAATTTTTTTTGAGTGAGGGGTGAGGCAGGAGAGGGGGGTCAAAATCAAAATTTCACTTCAATATCGTGTAATATGTCAAAATATATGTTTTCGAGGTCGTAGATTACGAATTTCGTACTCAAAAATTTTTTGGAGTGGCGGGTGGGGCAGGAGAGAGGGTTAAAATCAATTTTTCCCAAAGTAAATGAGTATTTTCTTAGAAAATTGAATAATTTTCTTACAAAACGATTTTTTTCTTCTGAAATCTCAAAAATTGCATAAATTCTTTCTGAAATGAATTAATTTTTCGAAATTTTTTGTGTACTTTTTTCCCATTTTTTTACCAAAATTACTTTTTTTTTTTCTAAAATAAGTCCCTTTTTTCAAGAATTTGAATAATTTCTTTCTAAATGTGAAATATTTTTTTAAAATTTGTGTGATACATATTTTCCCAAAAATGATTCAGAAATTGAATAATTTTGGACAAAATATTGTTAAAAAGCTGAAGAAGTGAAATTTATATTTTTTTATTGTTGAGATGATTATTAACGGCATCGATGACATAAATTTCGATAATATTTTTCAAGTATAATTTTATATAGTAATTGAACAGTTTCATTTTCATACCTAAAAGGTTGAATTATGCCAAAGAATGAGGATTTCTTTTGTATTTTTGGCCGGAAAACTGCCCGTGTGGACCGTGCATCCAACTTGATTCAAAAAACAACCTCGAATTTGGTTTCCGGACACTTGAAACTATACATTAAGAACCACAAACGGGACTGACGCAGACTTAAACGTTAAGATAGGTACCTATGCTGAAAAAATGTGATTTTTCATGCATTTTTTGTCCGAAAATTGCCTGTCAGACCGTTTTCGGCAACTTTTCGCAAAAAATGACACCGGATTCGGTTTCAGGACACTTAAAACCACCACTTAAGCCACAAGCGGACACTGACGCCGACTGAGAAAGTATAGTTTTACTCCAAAAACCTTTTCAAATCTCCCGAAAATATGGGCATCTTTCAGGAAGCATAATCAGATTATTACTTTTCAAATCTAAAAACCGATTGCATAGCTAAATAGTGCTTACTTTTCTGAATATTTTGCACTAATAGACATCTTAAAAATATCAACATGAGCCCGAGTAATATCACTTCGCAAATACCGCATAAACAAGTTAAAACTAGTAGACTGTGAGTCGTTAACTTTGAAGGGGGCTGGAGGGGAGGGGAGGACGAAAATCAAAATTGCGCTACTCGTTTCGTGCTACCCTGATATCTAACAACACATTAGCAGTGTTGCCAACTTAATTCACGATGATTTTTTTTAGCACAAAACGAGCGTTTTTGGGGGTCTCCTGGCCCACTGTGCGACGCGTCGAAACGGGACAAAAATAAGGTTTTAAACTCGGTAATTCTAGTCACAGAGAGTTTCTTGTTTGTAAAGAAAAACCGCCGTCGCTTCGATGTTGTTCGAACCTCTACTTATATTTTTTGCTTCGCTTGAACAGTTTCGCCTTCGCCTTAGAAGGCAGATTTTATAAATACCTAACCGAACTCGACCGCGAATACTCGTCTGTAAAATGCCAACCCGTCTCTAATTTTACAATTTCAAATGCTTTTAAAATATTAATCAAAATAGAATGCGGATTTATAATTACGACATAATGTGACATATTTCGGTCGCTTTTATCCTATTTACCTACCTTGGTAGTTTATTTTTCAATGAGACATTTCAAGCAATAAACCTTTGTTGCGTATTCGAATCGAACACGTGTTCGTCTTATATGTTAATTTTAATGCGACTGAATATTCCAAAGAACGTAATGGTGGATGGCAATGACTTTTGCTCGTGGTTACGAAAACTTATTCTATACTTAATGAAGTGTTGCTTTTTTTTTCAAAAGTCTGACGTTTGAAATACTAAAGTATTCCGTTTATACGAGTCGAAGTCTTTATCGAAAGGGTAATTGGAGAAATAAAATTATAATTACGTGACCGGTGACTGGATAAAATTACGTTTAAGAAGTCAATCCACCAATACGAACAACTACTTTTGAATGGCATTAAAAGAATGACGGGTGATAAACGATTTGTGTTTAAGTTTTGTTGTTTTATTATATTTTTTAATAGGTTGATCTCTTTTTATTTAGCATTTATAATTTGAATTTTTATCGATTTTAAGTTGTTAAGTAAACGGTTTTTTTTCGTCGTGTAAAAATTTATTCTACAATCGCATTTTACTTTTTTTTTGTTCTTTTTGTAAATTGCATTTTCTAGTTTAAAGCGAATTTTTATCTCCATTATGCCGGCGGTGTAATGATTTTTCTCGAAATTGATGAAAAAAAAATGCCATATTGTAACTTTTGTATCGTGTAAATTTGTACAATACGATTTTTAAATATAATACAAATGTTACCTGATAAGTATTTTGTTTGTGATTTGTATATATCTTTTAACTTATACTTATTCTATTGTACTACGTACGAATAGCGAGAGAATAAATTTTTAGGACGGTCAACTTTTTCACTATTTCATTTCACCCGGACACGCGGTTTTTATCGTGGATTTTGTACGTGGGGGGCGTGTTGAAGCGAAAAAGAAGCATTATCGCGTCGATTTTGCTCAAGATTTTTTATTTTTACTCTCCGCGCGACGATATACTCGGACGATGAAATTCAAATACTCGAAAATTCGGCGAAATTCGTGCTTTAATTTATAAAAAATGGCTGTGAATTAATGTAAAATCCACAAGATAAGGGAATCCTACTTTTAGACGAATATTTCCGAGTATATTATCGAGGAGATTGGGGGGGGGGGGCGTAGAAATATAAAAGATCCCGGTAAGAATCTCATCGGTTTAAAATTGTGGTTAATTTTTAAGATCGCTTTCTTTTTTTAAATCGTATATTTTGTTGATGATTTTTTTTCTCGGTTAAGGATAATTTATATATGCTCACTTATGTATCAAATATTCATAATTATATTTATACGTATTTGGAAAAAAAACGCGCCGCGTAGTTCGTTGTATAAGAGAATAATTAGACACGTGTAAATTATTGTTAATTCACTTTAACTATGTAGAGATATAATAAAATTTATGATTCATACTGAATTTGATGGATTTTTTATGCGTTGTGAATTTGGCCAGGGTAATTGGTAATAAAAATATGATCAATCATGTGTAAAAACAAGAGAAGGAGAACTTGTCAATTATAAATTGAAACTCGATTATTGTCGTCGATGTTGAAATTACCAACTCAATTGAAAACTATTTCAGAGATGAATTTATTCTGCGGTTTGGGTTACCGATGCTGTCTGTATATGAGTTCGAATCGAATTCAATCAAGTTGGACTGTATTTCAATGGCATGCAATTTGTAAAACCAGACGAGTAAAGAAAATACGAAAATGATTGAATTTTTTCGCTGCGCCATTCATATCTCGTTTATGCAATCTTAACATCTTGTATGTGAAATAAAAGGCGTCTGGGATGTCGACAGGGTCACTTTTCAAGGTTTGGTTGTAAATTATTATTGTCGGTATTCGAATTTTTTAGAGGAGGTTTATTGTGGGATGACGACAATTGTGGATGTGATTTGATGAGGTTTGAGGGTTTGAGTATGGATTTTTGGAGGGATAGGGTTGGTTGGAAATTTTCAGGGTAAAAAAATATTATTTTCAGGTCCAAGTTTTTTAGACGATTTTACAAAGTGTTTTCTGCAGACCTTAAACGACTCCAGAATCTCGAAGACCTCTTTTTCTTCTGAATGGAATACGCCTTACAAGGCGCCAAGTAGGTATACTAATTCATAAAAATTTTTACAATATTTTTCAAATCCAGCACAGAAAGTCATTAAATACAGGGTGTTCCATGAATCGTCAGCCAAAATTCGTTTCTGGATATAAACTGGTACCACAGGGAAAAACTTGATAGACATGTTGCCGATCTTGAAAATTGAAGGGGCTAATGTTGCTTCTAAAAAAATCACGTTAAAAATTTTTGTAGTCATGGGAATGGGTAGTTCTTCGAAAGATGAACAAATTTTCACTTTATGACTTTTTGCTTAACTTCAAAATTGAAGGGGCTACAAAAAAATTGTTCAAAAAAATGAACTTATTAGGGGAATGGACCGTGCGTTGAAAACAGACGAAATTTTGTTCTGAAGACTTTTTGCCTAACATCAAAAAAGAAGGGGCTAAGAGTCATTCAAAATTGATTAAAATTTGAGAATTTTTTGAAGCCCATTGAGTAACCCCTAGTCCTTTCATTCTCGGTGTTGAGCAAAACGTTTTCGGAGTACATTTTTTTTTTTTAGTTTTCAACGTTCAGTTCATTTTTTTAGAATTTTTTTGAACAATTTTTTTCGTAGCCCTTTCAATTTTGAAGTTAGGCAAAAAGTAATGAAGTGAAAATGTGTTCAACTTTAAAGTACTATCCATTCCCATGGTTGAAAATTTTTTAAACGCGATTTCATTAGAAGCAGTATTTGCTCCTTCAATTTTTTAATACGTTTATCTCAAAGTTTTTTTTGTGTTACCGTGGTACTCGATTATATCCAAAAAAAATATGAATGGCAGACGATTCATAGAATACCCTGTACAGGGTGTCCGGTAAGTGGTCTGCCATACTTCATTTTTGGATATAACCGGGTACCACTGAAAAAAAGTTAGATGAACAAGTTGCATATCTTGAAAATTGAAGGGGCAAATTATGTTTTTTAAAAATCACGTAATTTTTTTTCAACCATGGGAATGGATAGTACTTTGAAAACTGAATAAATTTTCATTATATGACTTTTTGCATAACTTGAAAATAGGGGCTACAAAAAATTTTGTTCGGAAAAAGTTCTAAAAAAATAAACTAATCAAGGGAATCAAGGGAATGGATAGTATGTTGAAAAAGGAACAAATTTTGTTCTACAGACTTTTTGCCTAACATCAAAAATGAAGGGACCAAGGGTCATCCAAAATTGTGAAAATTTAAAAAAATTTTGAAGCCCACTTTTTCTGAATGACCCGTAGCCCCTTCATTTTTGATGTTAGGCAAAAAGTCTGTAGAACAAAATTTGTTCATTTTTCAACATGCTATCCATTCCCTTGATTACTTAAATTTTTTTTAGAACTTTTTCGAACACAACTTTTTGTAGCCCCTTCAATTTTCAAGTTATTCAAAAAGTCATATTATAATGAAAATTTATTCAGTTTTCAAAGTATGTAAGGTCATTTGGGGTAATTGTAAACATGGGGTAATTGTAAACAAGTCGTGCTGTAAATACTTAAATGCATCTAGCGAGCTGGAGTTGCCAAAAATAAAAACTTTGAATACCTAATTGGTCTTACTATAATAAAAAACTTCGGGTTCTTGGTGATAGCTGTGATGAAAAATTTCGCGATGAAAAAAACATGATAACAAATTTCGATTTTCACACAATTTACGTAATCTTCAAAATTCGAGAAAAAATAGAAAAAAGTAAAAAAGTTGGTGTTTGATGCATTAATTTAGTTCTACGGACATTCAAAAATGATGAAATTCAATTCTTATGATTTTTGAGGCTGAGAAATTATTTTTCTGCAGCATTTACAAATACCCATCAAATTTTTCAGGTGTGGGGTAATTGTAAACACGTGTTATTTAAATGGGATTCACAAATTTAAACACAAAATATAATTTTTTTTTGGTTTTGATTTTTTTTGATTTTTTTTTACAAGTTAGTTTTTCCACGCGTTTAAATATTTAATCTCTATAATTTTTTTCCAAATTATGCAAAAAAAACCCGAGGGATACGTTTTTTATGAGGCACAATGTAAATATTCTTGTCCAATTGTAAACGAAGTCCATAATTTCGGAATGAATAATTGAATCGATGAAAACAAACCGCCATATTACTCCTTATACATTCATTGATACATGGTAAAAATTTCAATCACTTTGCTTTCTTACTTACAGAGTAAAACGAAAAAGAGTATCACAAAATCGGTTCAATTTTCCGAAAAATTTACAATTACCCCAATTGACCTTACTGTCCATTCCCATGGTTGAAAAAAAATTTACGTGATTTTTTTAAAAAACATCATTTGCCCCTTCAATTTTCAAGATATGCAACTTGTTCATCTATTGTTTTTTTTTAGTGGTGCCCGGTTATATCTAAAAATGAAGTATGGTAGACCACTTACCGGACACCCTGTATATCGATTTGTCAAAAAATTTCCAATTGACTTATCAACATTACTCTGTGTTTTAAATCTAACAAAATGCCATTATGTCAACGGTGTATAAAATTTGGTCCTCTGTTTCATTCATTACCCCCCCCCCCCCCCATGAAATAGCCATATTTAAAGAACGAACTGAAAATAGTTGTTTAAAATTAGAAAAACTTGAGAAAGTGTCAAGGGCCTGTAAGAAGGGTTTTATAGAAGCTGCATTTGCACTAGGCCTAGAGTTTTCGAGAAAACGGTCAAAGGGGTCAAGGGGATTCCTAAAACATTTTGAAGGTCCCTTATTGAATGATTTTAAATAAATACCCTGGCTGGCTATAAACAGTTCTAAAAAATCCGTAAATTTTCAATAAGTGGACAATTTCTAAAAAATATTAACAAATTGAAAAAGAGTTGATGCATTTTATTTTTATTTTATGAAATTTATCATTTTTTCAAAAACTTACAAGTTTTGCTCAAGAGCAAAAGCTTTTAAATCATGAATATGTTTAATTATAACTAAATTTTTTCGGTTGATCACTTTTTGTTAGAATTTCAGATATTTGTTCGTTTTCAAATGTCTGACAAAAAATCAAAAAGCTACCAAAAAATATCAAAATTTTGTGTCCCAAATTCAGTGTTAAGAATTTGATCTTATCTTTCATAGATTGACCGTCAGCACTATCATTTTTCAAAAATATCCAGGATATTGATAATTTTATGATAATTTTGTGAAAATGGCCATTTTTTTCAAAAAATATTCAGAATTTCAATGATTTTTTGACTTCCTATTTTGTGAGTATGGCCATTTTTTTTTAAATGGAAAAACTGAGAAACGTTTCACGTGTTGCTATCGTTGTAATCCCCTCTCGTGCACCATAGGTACCAGCGACTTTTTGGTCGAATTTTGAAAACTAGTGTCTGCGAACTGGAAACATTTCTGTAGAATTTCAATGGTGTTATGATGACCATTTTTATATTACATGTGTTAAATTCTCCGAAAAATGTCAATCTTACAAAATTAACAAATTCTCGGGAAAAAAATTCTCAAAATGAAGTTCTAAAATAAACCTACCGCTGATTTAAAATTAGGTACCTAGGTAATAGTATTGATATTTTGTCAGGATTGGGAGAACAGGGAATTTTCTTCGCAGGTTTAACTTTGTACATAGGATAAAATATTTATCAAAAATTGAGAAAAAGTGTCAAACTTTTTATTTTTATTTTTTATAATACTTGATAATTTTGAAAATGGAGAACAAAATCAAATGAAGTACATACATTTGAAATGTCTAATTTTTTTAATAAAAAAATTGAATGACAAGCTTTAAAACTTTGAATTTCTTCGAATGTCTTATTTAAAATTTAAATACAGCTTGAAATTGTCTAGGACCTTCTTACTTGATTTATTTAATTAGGATTGATAAATAAGTAGGTAGGTACTAGGTACTAGGTACCAATAGATACAATTTACAAACAACTAAGTATTATGTTTCAAAGCATTGAAGCGTTGAAATAATGATAATGCTGCATCATATTTTTGCGAGCTATACAAAAATTAAAGTTGCAATAATTTATTTGGTAAATAAAAATAATAAAATACCGAAGATGAGCATCAGAGTAATGAGAATTTGCATATACGATTAATAATTATTAAAATACGTACGACCTATTGATAACCTAACGAAGTACATGAGACGGTGATGATAATCGTCAAAGTCACAATGTTAATTAACGAAAATGTACGATTATTTGCGATAAAAACTTGAGTAAATTGGACAAGTTACAACTTTCAAGCTTTCGAATTGCTAGGTCGTTGAAAAACACATTCAATATTTCTAAACTGGCAACACTGCGGTCATATTGTTTCATTGTTTGTGTTTTGGTTGCTGTGTTTTTTCTCACCTTTTCAGTTGATGTTGATTAATATCTGTCATAGCATTTGTACGTTTGTGTTTTAGTATTTCTTTCAGATGAGAAATAATGGACCACGAAATATTAAACAGGACTATTCGTATAGATGTTTTGAAGGTACGTATGAATTTCATCTTTCAGTAAGTAAATATAATATTCGTTTTCAAAATTTAATTTCACGTATAGGAATTCGAAAATCGGTACTTTAAAGAATTGTCGAAACACAACGTACAAAGTGCAACGGTCTTCAATTATGCTTCCTGTCTCGTTCAAAGTTCTTACGCCGTCGATATACGTAAAGGAATTTCTTTATTCATGCAATTAATCGATGACAAAATGCACCACAGAGATTTCAGTATAATGGACTGTGCTTACTTTATCGCATTGGGGAAGGCTCGAATCAAGGTAAAGATTTTGTAATATGTTTGTTCCCAAAGAATATGAAGTAAGATGTTTTATTTTGTTTAGGAGTATACTTCGGCTCTTCATTTCACCGGTGTTATATTAAAACTCGAGCCAAACAACTTATTAGTAGCGAGTTTACAAGATGCAATTCGGAAGAATAAAAAGAAAGGTAAATTAATTTTATCATTGCGATCGAGATTCTGAATTTGATAAAATCGTATTGTTCTAGATGAGCTGAAGAAAGTTGCCATAAGTGGCGGATTAGCAGTCACAGTAGGTGGAATTTTCGGTCTAGGATTGACTCTGGCGAGATTACTTTGATGAGCAATTTTCTTCCTTTTGAACGCACACTTTCACTGGTTAGAGACTCAATACGAAATGGATATACTCATGTATAAAATTTTTTGAGTTTTTTATTCGCTGTATTAGTCTCTAATTTAGGTAGATGATTTTTATGTAATTGTGTTCTACGTTATGGAATTTGTATTGTTTCCCCCTATTTTTTAAGTGTTTTCAATTGTGTTATATTATTTCATCGTATATTGTTGTGATTGTTTTTACGCTTTTTATTTATTAGAAAAATTTAATTTAGGAAAATATTTTAAACGTAAGGGGTTTTTTATTACTTAGTCTGATTTTTCAGAAAGAAGTCACAAATTTATCTATAGGTACCTATCTTATTTATCCTCAATACTGTTTTATTTGCTTCTTTTTAAATTTTAGAAGTATTGTCTTTCTTTAAAAATTACTATTAGTGTATCCATTGTTAAAATTTCAAATAAAGTATCAAATTTTCTGGATTCCGAGTTCTTATAATTTTTTTAATTAAAAAATGAGTAGAAATATTTAATTGCACTAGAGCAATCCAGCAAGCAATCCTCATATTTGATGTGGATATCAGTCTGATTTTTTCTTCGGTAGGTATTTCAAAGAGCTATTCCTTCTTTGAGTAATCAAAAATAGTGAAATTGATTTGTGGCGAAGCTTTCAAGTACAATTTCATTGACTCTCAGCTGGACGAGGTTCTGCCTTGTGTTAGTGTAGGTAAAGATAAAGGTATTATTTCAGAACAGATGAGATCGTGAGTACAGAAGCAGGAGGTTGGCAGATCGAAATTCATCTATCTAATGGTAATACGAACGTTGGACGGTTGGATAGGTAATTTTGTTTTCCAATCTGTAGATTAAAAAAAATTAAAGTCTAGCTTGAGAAAGACAATTTTCGATTAAATCTCTTTAATATTGTTCGATTTTCATTTTTAAATTCTGGATTTGTCATTTCTCTTGAAAAAATGACTATTATTGTATCCATCGTTGAAACTAATGCGTCCGCGTCCGTTTAAAAAACTGCCATAGTCCATTTTGAATTGGAAATTCTGACTTTCAACAGTGATTGACGTGAAAAGAGTTTTTTTTTTACACCAAAAAAGTTGGTAAGTAACTAGATCTATGAAATCTTCAAACATTTGAAAATATTGAAAATAAAATTATCGGTGTTATAATATTTTTCTCCTCGCAGATTTTTCCTCGTCTTCTTTCAATAACTTTCTGAATTCTGAAGTGAGAAATTCAATATGGATTGTGGCTGTTTCTTAAACGGATGCTTCGATTTTGAATAAATCATGAACCATCATCAAATTTTTTAGATTTAAAAAATTTTTGTTATTAAAAAAAAAGTTGAGTCACAGAAAAATAATTGCACGAGAGCAGCCCTAGCGGTAAAATCACCAAACAGCTGTTTTCGAAAAACCAGTGATAAGCTGGGCTATGCTGATTGGTTAATTTTTGTATCACCGTGAATCATTTTTTTTCGTCAAAATAACAGCTGTGAAATATAATATAATCAATGTATTTTTATTGTTTTACATGATTAAAATAGAGAAAAGTTACGTCAACGTCAACTTGAGTCAAATCGTAAATGATTAATTTGTATCAGTATGGAAGACGACATACTAAATGAAACAGTTTCCTCGGATGATCTCAAAGTAAGTGAGAACGTAATACGATAACATAATTTATCTATCAGTTTGTATTTTCACAATGGTGTGTAATTTTCCATGCCTAATCTACTCGTCTAAATTGACGTCACCGTATTATTTACCGTTTAATTTCTCGAATAATTATTGTTAAATGATGAAATGTTAATAGAAATTCGAGAGAGCTTATCATACGGAATTGACAGAAGCCAGAGTGACCCGAGAAACTCAGTTCAATTATGCTTGGTGTTTGGTACGAAGTCGTTACTCGGCCGATATTCGGAAAGGGATTATGCTATTAGAAGAATTATTTAAAACTGAAGAAAGCGGAGATGACAGTGCTAAACGAGATTATTTGTATTATTTGGCCATGGGAAATGCTAGAATTAAGGTAAGAGTCTACTCATGATCCAATTTCCGGATTTCAGTAACGATGGTTTGATAATTATTTAATTTTCTGCGTTCTGATTCTGATTTGTAGGAGTATTCCACAGCTTTACAATATACACGATCTTTCCTCCAAGTAGAGCCCGGTAACCAGCAAGTGGCGACGTTGGAAGCATTGGTTAAGAAAAAAATGGAAATAGGTAACGAATATGAAACGTGTAATCTTATCTGTCTACAATTTTGATTCATCTTATGCAATTTTTATTTTACAGAGGGACTGAAAGGTATGGCTCTGGCCGGTGGCGTTGCTATAGCCATCGGAGGCATTCTTGGATTAGGATTTGCATTAGCCAAAGGCAAACGTTGATACTCCGTCTACGTCACTACTTCCTATCTGATATTCCATTTTTTGTTGTGTACATTTTATATTATTTTAGAAGATTTATTTTGTTTTCTCTTCATTTTCTTATGTTTTTGCTTCCTGTGAAATAATATTCTTTTTCTGGAAATTCAGAACTTTTTAAAAGTATTTCATTAGGTATTCGGTATTTCCACAATACACGTATTTGAATTTTACGTATTGATTATTTTGTTTGTATGTAGTTTCTTCTGGCGAGACTCGAGTATAACACGGAGCGGAATATGTAAATTACTCGAGTTTTACGAATGTTTTTCGTTCAATCAATAATTTTTAATTAAAACGACGAATTAAAATGCTATAAAAATGCCATCACGTTAATTTTTCGATTTGAGGCAACACTGATCAACAAGTAGGTCTTAGACCATAGAGAATTAACATAGACCGCGCTACTGATAAGCGGCGAGTTCCAACATTATTTTGCATGATTTGGGTACTTGGCGTATACGACTAAACTCGGACTAGAAATGAAATCTAATCGTTTAATTTCGGTCCAATTGTTTCTATGAGGTCCTCTTGATAGTGCAAATTGACTTGGGCATAATTTTTCTGCATTTCTCTTGCAGGAATTGATCCAATTCAAGCAAGTTGAACTGGGTACTTGGCGGATAAATAAGACCGATGACCGAAGCACCGAACTCGAACCAAAAATACAGCCACGTCTTTTGAAATCGCTCCAATTTTTTTTTACTTCTGAGTTCCCCTTGATAGTGCAAATTGATTTCTCTTAATTTCCCGTGCAGGAATGGGCCCAATTCTCATAAAATAATGTTGGAACACGGTAACAACATACGTCTTATGGCCGTAGCGCGGTCTATGTTAATACTCTATGGTCTAAGAAGTAGGTCATCGCGAAACACCTACTTATTTTTAATCAAAACAAAAACAATGTAATCACAGAAAGTTTCATCATTTTTTTCACCCGAAAAGTTCGACAAAACTTTCGATTTCTAATCATTTTCATCGCCGGTACCGTTTTGAAAGCGTTCTGAATCTATTTCCAAGATGTCTGCACCTCGTAAACCGAGTCTGTTTGCTTTAAAAATGCAAAAACTTCGCGAAACCGAGAACAACTTGAAGCAGCCTGAACCACCTCAAACTTCCAGTTCTTCGTCCAAAAATGTTTTCGGTAAACGTCAAAATAGCTTATATAATTTTTCTATAGCTCGCCTTCAAATCATCTGTTTGATTAGGTGATCGTAGCTACGTGGTTAGCGGCTCCGAAGGATCGGAAATTCACGCTGAAAATATCAACAAGTTGGCATCGATGTCTGAGAAAGAAATACTCGAAGCTCGACAAGAACTACTCCAGGTCTTGAATCCGGCTCACGTAGAATTCTTGAAAAACGTCAGAACTGAATCAAAGACTGGGTTGGAAACAACCATGAAAGATTTATCTTTAGAAACGTCAGTTAATTTTATGTCTTAATGTGTTTCGGCGACGGGTTTTTTTATCATTACGGAATTTCTTACAGATCTTCGTTGAATGTCAATTTAGAGCTGAAAAATAAAGGAATTCATATGGATAAAGTAGAACCGGAGAAATTAAAGTGGATGGAAGATGTGCCAGAGATTAAAGAACCGCTTCCTGAGACGTTTTATAGCGCTAGGTTTGATTTCGAAGGTAATTTTCGTGATTAGATTTCAGTTTTTGGTATAACGATTCTCATAATGTGTTTTGAACAGGTGATGTGTTACCTTTCATTGAAAAGAATCAAAGTACTTGTGATAGAGGTTTATATCATCACGGTGATGAACCTCACAGACCTGGGTATACCATTGAAGAACTATATCAGCTGTCTAGAAGCTCCGTTACCAGACAAAGGATCGTAGCTTTAAATACTTTAGCTGCCATTTTGGAAAAGGTATGGAATTTTCACTGATTTCAATATCTGTTCCGAGTTTTTTCTAAAATTCAACTTCTTACAGGAATATATTTTAGCAGATCATCTGGAAACACCTTTATTGAAACAACTCGTGGATTCGCAGATTTTCCTAATTCTTCGATTTTCCCTCGACGAACGTTTGAGAACGGTGTATTTAGCAGCATTACGAGCAATGAGTGCTTTACTTTGGAGAGCTCTCGATATGGTGAATATTTTATCGAATTGTTTCGAAAATTACATTGGTAACGAGAACATTCCATTTTCAGCATTATTTATCGGATATGGTGGGAGTTTTCGGTGATTTAAAACTACCAACATTTGAAATAGTCGAAAAAGAAGTCACAGAAGAGAACGCAGAAGAGATGGAAGACATCGAAATGTTGAAAATAGATTTAATCAAAGGTGCTTTACGTACCGATCTCGTACTAAGACTGAAGTAAGTTAATATTGTCTGAAATTACACCAATCAGTCATCTAACCAACTGTTGCATATGTTCCAGATACATTATCGAAGATCCTCTCATCGAGGTGGATAATTTACTATCAGTAATCAAGTGTCTGACGAGAATCTCCTATCATTCTTACGAAGCCACCGTGACCATCTTGAAAACACCAAAATTACTCGAGATATTATTTTTCAACTGCGAATTCCCCACCAACAATGAAAAAATGTACATCGCTAAGCTAATGATTTTGCTACGAGTGATCGCCTCTCGTTCACCGGAATTCGCTTTGGTACTAAACGAGAGACTAAACTTGATACCATTTTTGTTGAAAAATATCGGAGACTCGGTTACCAAAACGTCAACAGTCAGTCAGTGCATTTATCTTTGGCAAGTTCTACTCCAGCACCATATCGGTTCAGAATCCGTGAACGAAATAGTACCAGTATTTTACACGTTGATTAGTCAATTACACGCCATTAATGTCGACAACGTCCAGAACAGCGTCATCATATTCGCTACATCTTTACTTACTCTGTTAACGTTTCTATTCGAACGATTCTACGAAACCGTACGGTTCCTAATTCCGGTCTTGGAGGAATTATGTTGTCGTTGGATCAACGTTTTTGCTACTGAAAAACGTGCCTCGAGGGAGTTCACGAAAATGCTCTCGAATTGTATTTTCTTAATGAATAATATTCAGACGAAGAATTCTTTGAATTTGGTTACCTATAATATTAAAATGAAAGTGTTGACCAATGTGAATATCTATGCTGAGATGACTCGTGATATGTCGAAGAGTTCGTTCCTATTGAACGCTACTAAACGAGAATTCGTTGAGAGCTTGCCATCGCTGTGTGTTCCGAAGGGAATTCTAACCACGAGTAATAATCTAATACTAGTCCATAGCCTGGTCAAATACGGTGTACAGAACGGCAGCCATGCTTTCGTACGTAATATTTTCAATAATGATATCTGGCATTACATAGATCAGATTCTAAAGATGGATAATTCTAATGAAATATCATCTCTGTGGTGTGCTCGATACGAAATAACGTTTTTATGCGATTTGCTGAAATTGTGCTCTAAATGGGATGTGTTCCTGGACAGAAAACTTCTCGAGTTGGCCTTCGCCTTAGTACGTATAATTCACGTTGATGATATACACATGGTCCACGATATCTTCAGCGATGTCTTATTTAATGTCAAAATATACCAACAAATGATCACAGCAGACGATAGTAATTTTTCCAACGCCCTTGGTGATCTAGACAACATGAAGATGTATTTCATTAAAGAGCTAGATTTGCGGAAAACCGGATCAGGAGGTCTGATGTCATCGAAATGTGGCACCGAAAGCGTCCTCAGTACCGATTGGCACTACATACCGATACTCAAGATCAGTAATAATAAAGAAACCGAGATTAACGTATCGGTTGAATCGATAGCACCGGTTTTGAAATGGATTTATTTGTTAGAATACTTCTCGGATTATATCAAAATAGATATTCCGGTGATTGCCCGGTATTGTCGTATCGCCTGTGTATTCTTTTGCGGTGACGTGTTCCTGGATGTAGCCGATATTTTGCATGCTATTTTGAAACAAATACTCAAATATAACGAGCAGCTTGATTTCAATGCCGATATTGCTGGTATTTCTTCGTTTTATGATTTCTATCGTGAATTGTGCGAACAATTTGCCAGCTCTTCTTATTGCAATCCTGTATTTGGAATGTATATCCTTGTTCCATTGCAACAGAGGCACGATTCGAAGTATCGTAAGTATGTTTGGATGGAGCAAGCTATAATTCTAAGGTTTTTGAACCTGCCTGAAGATCAATTACCAATACCGATGGAGTGTTTTCTCGAACCAATTGAAAAGGATGTTCGATTGATTGAAACTTATTTACGGATTGTTGCTACAGGTTTGTAACTAGGTTTTGAAAGTAAGTCTAATTTTTGTAATTTTTATGTTCTAATTGTGTGTTATTTTTCGGCAGGAAAAGTTACCCCAAGAATGAGTCCAATTTGTTATCGTATTGCGATCCATCATATCGCCGGGTTCATTCGTCAAAACAAAGAAAATCCGGTTGCTGTCAAATTACAACAAATGATCCAGAAAATTTCTGATCCTGATTTACAGAAGGCTCTAGCAGTTGATTATCAACTGGAATCTTGATTTAAGAGATTTATTTCAAAGACCTTTTGACGTCACCAAATGAAATGGTACCTACACAATATCTAAAAAGGTAGAAGTCCAATTACAAAGGTCAATTCAAAAATATTGTCAGTTGGCATCCTGTAACCTCCCTCCGCCCTCCTTCCACCTTTTAAAGATTCAACACCAAATTTTGAAAATACGTTCCTTTTCTTCTGAATTAAAAATTTTCGGAGTGAATCGACTGAGATGGGGGAGATGTGAGAGGATTTTGAAAGAATTACATAATTTTCATTTACTCGCGAGTTTTTAAAATTTATTTTAAAAAATGTATTTCATTAAAAAAATTTTCGCAAAAAACATCGTCTTTGGAACCTGTTTAACAGATATTGAGAATTTCATCTTGAAAAAAAGCCTTTGATTGTTTTGCGAGTAATCTAAGACGGTCAAGTGTTCGAAAGGGGTCCCAGATGAACCCACAGACAGTCTCAGGTGATTGAAAAATGCCCTAGACTACCCCAAAGCTTTTAAAATAAAGCAAGATTTTTTTTCGAATTGAGTATCTATTCGCTGAAATTTTTTCGTTTTTTCAAGCCTAGCAATTTGAAAATTAGAGGAAAGGTTTAAATATCTGACATCTAAAAAAAAGGGGACCGAGTAACAATGGTTTTGAAAAAAGCTCTATTGACTGACTAATGAAATTTAAAATGCTAGTTCGAAAATCAGGCATGGGGAAAGTCCCAGAAATATTAGAAATTTAATTTTTTTAATTTGAAAAGCTTGACGAAATGAAAACATATCTATAATCTACTCACAATTTATTCATTTTTTTTAAATTGAAGAATTTATGCAGTTTATTGATTAGCTTAATCTAATATTGGTCTAATCTGAAATTCCCTTTCGAGTAGGCCACTCTAAGCGAGGTTAGATTTTTCTAATAATTAAATGGTTAGATTGGGGGTTGGTGTAATTCGAATAGCCTAATCGAACCGAGGTTTTATTATTTTGGTCTGAAGTTCAAGTTTTTCCCACCACTTTTTATGTTGTTTCGTTGATGATGATGCTGTTGTTTATCGTTTTTTGGAAAAAATTTTTTCCTTTATATTTTTTTTCGTTTTTTTTTTTTGATAATAACATTGTGAATTAAATTTTTTGATGCCAAAAAGTTTTTTTCTTCCAATTTTTCCAATTTTTTTTCTCGAATAGCTCCATCTAACCGAGGTTAAATTGGTCTTTTGTTGGGCCCAAAATTTTTGCTTAGTTGCAAAAACCTTCGAATTATGAATACGTTATTAAAATGTCAGATAATTTGATTTTTTTCACATTTTTTCATTTTTATCAATTTTTTAAATTTATTCGGATTAAACTGCTTGTCATAATTTTTGCAATTTCGCAGGTAATTTTTTTGAGATTTTTTCATTATCCCTTTTATCCCTTGTCGATGAAGTTGTTATCTATTGAAAAATTGTTCGTTATTTTTCTCAGTATCTCTTTTATTCAATTTTTATTTTTTCTCAAATTTGAATAAAAATTTCTTCTTGGTTCATTTTCTAGATTTTACGGATAGTCTGTAGCACTATCAATTACCAGAGACTATCTGCGGGCAGTTTGAGAGGTTTTTTGACACCCCTCCCCTCCAGACTGCTAGCTAACAGTCACCTGGGCCACAGACTGCTCGCCTACTCATTTCGGGGATCCCAAACTGCTCGCAGACAGTCTCAAGGGTTCAATGATTGCCTCAAGCAGCTTGTAGACGGGAAGAGGGGGGGGGGGCAAAATTATCACACACTGTTCGTGAACAGTGCATGTTTCTTAAAAAATATTTTCGAGTTTCGACCAAAATTAAAGGAAGAGGGGACCAAGAGGAAAGGTCGAGAGAATCAGATCCCAAAATCAAGTAGCAATTCGAACTCAACGTCCTTAAAATACGTAGTTTTTAAAAATTTTTTACCCAAATTTGAGTGATAGGGGGATGAGGGAACCAAATCGAGAAATTGAGTCAAAATTAAAAAACTCATCGCTTTCGAATAACGATTTCAATTTATTAATAGAACTGTTTGAAAACTCGTAGGGTTAAATTCATGTGTATTTTTGGCAACCTCAACTGTTCTCTTCCATTTGGTTCAATCAACCTCGAAAACATTTCATTTTATGAAAAAATGGTCGAATTTTCGGAATCCGGTATCATTTGATCTCTAAAGAAAGGTGTACGGAAGTACAATTGACAGTTTTGGAATATCTTTCGTAAAAAGACAAAAGTCGAATTATCAATATTGTTGGAGGCTGTGAAAATTTATGTATTTTTCAAGTATAGAATTATTTATTATTATTTTCAAAAATTGATACCGCATTTAGAGCTAGTATTGTCTTCCTTTCCAACTTTTGTAATAATTTTTAATTTTAATAAAAACCATTACTACGAATGTATCCGTTTAATTTTCTCACTTTATGAATTCTGTATAAAAAATACCATTTAACAAAAACGTCTTTATTTACATAATACCTAATTTTGATATCAAACGATAATATAAATCAATACCCCCATATTATACCCAAATACAATAATTATCACACCTTCCCAACAAGATTTTCACCATCTAGCCATCATTTCGGTACCGGAGCTTTCAAAACTCCAATTCTTCTGAGGTACTTGACGATAAACGGAGCGCTCACCAGGGTAATACTGATACGTACCGGAGCGAATACCTTGTGGATAGCGTACGCTACGACAAACGTGCTAGCCCGTCCGGCCACAAGTGACGATTGATCGTCTAAAGTGATACCAATGCTTTTCAGTATGTTCACCAAGTCCAAGCCACTGGAATGGTTATAAAATTACGTTAATTATAATGAATACTGGTTAAGAATACATCTTCTTCTGATATTGGCTATCTCGAAATTGGTAAAAACGTTTGGTATCATTCCCCTCTTAAAAAGAATTCACCTAACGAACCGAAAAAATTGTAATTGAAATATTTACACTTGAAAAAAAATTCAAAACAACGATTGAAAAATTAAAAAAAAAAAACTATAATATTTACAATTTAAAAAAGAATAAATTAAAAAATTTCAAAATCGAATAAATAACATCACAAATACTAAATTTATCGTGTTTTTGCTCAATTTAAACAGCTCTCAAAAAACTCGAATAGTTAAACAAAAATTTACAATTAAAAAAAAATCATTTTAAACTTGGGATATAAAAAGCCTACATATAAATTAAAAGCGAATAAAATTTTTTTAAAAAATCACAATTTAAAAAGAGTCGGTACAATTACAGATTATTTACAAAAAATTAACGATTACCAATGGGGAAACTACCAAAACAGACTACCTTCGTTCCGTACGATTTCTAGTATTACCGGTATTATTTAAGTCATCGTTTTGTTGACCATTTCGCGAATTATTCCTCGCCATGTCATATCTGGAGGTACTAGATGAAGTATGCGGCGGGGCAACGTGACTATTGGCAGGAGCAGGACTACGCGAGCCATAGCTGGTATTCGCGTTATTAGTATTATTGCCGTTGGGGGGATTGGTCGGCGGAGGCGGTTGGACAATTTCGCTCATATTTAATTGATCGTTAAATACCATACAAAACTCGCCGATTTTCTCAACCGTGCCGGTTTTAGAGGTATATAATGTGAGAGAATTACGCCAAAGCGTAGCGTACACTTTGGTCAACCGTAATATATCGCTAGCGTTTATATAGTGTCCGGTATCATCCCACACTGCTAAATTAATACATGCCGTAGCATCGGCCACTTTAACCGTTCTCACTTCGCGATTTTCTTTCAACGCTACCGCTGGACCGACTTCTAATACTATACATGTCAAAGTTAGATTTTTCATCCCCACGTGTATATCTTTTATATAAACAGGCTCCATTCTGTTCTCTGTAGTCCTGGCGTCTAATTTTTTCTCGTTACTATTAATCATAAAATACGACTAAAAAGTAAAGTACGCGCTCCCAAAAAGCTGAAACAAAAACATGATACTCTATTTACGAATAGCGTTTGGTTTTCCGAGGCCGAATACACGAACATTCACATTCGGACCACGATTCCATATATCAGAAGAAGACCGCAGATAACGTAGGTTAAAAGGTACTTACCTGTAGACTGCTAAGTAGAAACCACCTAAGGATATCAACGATATAGTTATATGAAATGTTAACACAGTGCTACCGTAATCTTTGACCGCTTTTTGTAACTTCTGTTTAGCCGAGAGACTTTTTTCTTCTGAAGAAGTGCCGGAATAACGTATGAAATTCAACGCTGGGATCGTCGTTCGGTTTATTCTATTGTTCAGTACTATAAATAGAAAAATACTGTAGGTTTTAGACAACACAGAGTCAATATTATGATTATGTATACTCACGATGAAATGGTTTCGGTGAACACAGAATTAGATTAGTTTTGCTCAAGAGGCGACGAGTGAAAAACATGCTTCCTGTGGATCAACAAAACGGGTTAAACAAATCACAATACGGTACGAAGTTGGTGTCAGAATAAGTTCAAATATTACCAAAACTATTGGGAATTCAAATCATTTCCGATCTGATTAGTTCGAAGGAGGCCGTCACTGTACATTTACCTTCAACAAAGAAATCAGAAAACACATTCGAATTAATTTAATCGATTGCAAAGTAGAACGATTACGATTGATAATGAAATTGCGCAACTTACGGTACGATTCTCAGGATAAATATGATACTTGAGGCGGATAATGAACGTAATGTTACTAAATTGTAATCGCGAATGTGAATGATTTCGCAATAATTTTTTTATTACGAAAATTAGAAAATTTTCATTGTTTTAATCAATTTTTTTCGGCTGCTTTCATGTTTTTCGGAAATTTGACGAAATGAACGAAAGTCGTTTGTTTGGTAGGTACAAAAGTAGGTTAAATTTTTTGGGTTTTGGTAGACTTCTTTTATGAATCAAAATGGAGCGTTTACCGTGATTTAATTTTATCAATTTTTTTCAATTATTTTTCACTTTAAATTGATTTTATGGACAGTTTAATTAAAAATTTTTAGTTATTTTAGCATTATTTGTACAAACTGTCATTATACATATATTATGCAACTAATGAAAAAACAGATTTTTTATGGCTTTTTAAAAAATCACGAGAACACCTGCGTTACACGAGGTCACGTTTTACATTTCGCCTTGATCTAGTTTCCGTGAATTTTGATTGTTTACTGTTGTCCTACACAAGGAAAATGGAAATTTTTTTCAAAATTTTTGACAAACATTCAATTAATTTAAAAATAATGGCTTTGAATAAGAGAAGTAGATATTATCGATGAAATTACCGGAAGCTTCATACGCTCATTCATTCCAACAACCACTCTCAAGAATGAATAAGTCTGCTGATCCAGTGATCTGATATTCGAATATCTCTAGTTCTCTACCTTACCAATTCACCGATCGCTGTCACATTACTTTATACACACCTGTAAGTATTTACTTTACTTTAAAATTCCCTTTTGGTACTCGAAAAAGTTTATATAAACACGATAGATCAAATCAATCTCCCGCTCGTATACTAGATTGCTAAATTTTCAGTATATTATCTCTAATAACATTTATCTTTCAATTCACAGCTATTCAAGATGACCGCAGTGATAACCAACAACGTTATTAGAATATCCACCAAGAACAGTACTCCAGTTGCAACTCGAATAACGCCTGTAAGAAACCCAGAATACCCAAAAACCTGCGATTTCTGTCGAGACAAGTTCAACTCCGAAGTGATGTTCAATCGTCATAAACAAACAGGCCAATGTTTTCGATTCTGCAGACTTCGGGATGAAAAAAGTCTAAGGCAGAGTAGACCACAGAAAATATCAATATATCCTCGCAGATGCGAAGGCTGTGCAAAGGTTTATAAAAATAAACACTCTTATTGCAAGCATAAAAGACGTTGTACTCGGCATCTTATTCGCGATAAAATTGAAATCAGCGTTGACGAAACGTTACCACCGGCTATAGACGTAGACGTCGTCGAATTGGCGAAGGATGATATTGAAAATATACCTATAGCCGATAATAAAGAAAACATAGACGAATTCAGTTCGAAATTCATTCTCACTTTGGATGTGGATAAAACTTTCCCGGAAGCGCTCAGCCTGTATCCAAGGATCTGTGAAATATGTCACAAAGTGTTCAAAACTCAAGAATCGTTCGAGTCGCATAAAGGCAACCCGAGATGTTCCGATCCCCCAGCGAAAATAGATTTTACATATAAAATGGACCCTGTGACTGAAACAAACCCTGCGACTGAAATGGACCCTGTGGCTGAAGTGGATCCTGTGACTGAAATGGACTCTGTGACTGAAATGGATTCTGTGACTGAAATAGACCTTACGACTGAAATGGACCCTGCGACTAAACCAGTTCGTCAGAGTAAACCAGCTTCGCGATTTTTTCCTTGCAAGAATTGCGGTAGAATTATACATCATAAGCAAATTTACAATAATCATATCAAAAGATGCGGCAAACCGGTCATGCCAACTGTTTCTGTGTTGAAAAAAGCGCCCGAATTCGCTCATTGTGTCAGATCAGTGGAACCACAGTCTACCTCCGGCCCTCCTCTTGCTCAGGGTGTCAAATCAGTGGAACCACAGTCTACCTCCGCTTCTCCTCTTGCTCATAGTGTCAAATCGGCGGAACCACAGTCTACCTCCGGTTCTACGTTTGCTAATAGTGTGAAATCAACGGAACCACAGTCTACCTCCGGTCCTCCTCTTGCTCATTGTGTCGAATCATCGGAATCACAGTCTACCTCCGGTTCTTCTCTTGCTCATAGTGTCAAATCAGCGGAACTACCGTCTACCTCCGGTTCTTCTCTTGCTCATAGTGTCAAATCAGCGGAACTACCGTCTACCTCCGGTTCTCCTTCGGCAGAAGAACCTTCAGCGCGGATATCACAGTATCTGAGACGTTGCGCCGGATGTAACGTAATGTTTAATTCGAAAAGCCCTTTCTATCGTCACCACTGTCCGAACAAACCCATTGAGGTAGCCGTGAAAAAAAGTATGTATCCGAGAACTTGCGAATATTGTGGGTTCGTTTTTCAAACAAAATTCCAATTTCATCGCCATAAATCGAAATGTGCCGGATATCAAGATGATCTATTGACCATGGACGAAGATTCCTACATTTCGTGCGACGACTGCGATACATATTTTGATTCGCTTCTCGAGTATCGTCATCATATGAGATACATACATCCGGATTTAAAAACCGTACAAATTCCTGTAATACGTAAGCACATGTATCCCAGGAAATGCTTAAAGTGTTTCAACGTCTATTCGAGTCGCCAGACGTTTTGTAATCATAAACAAAGATGCGTTTTGTCAATTGATACTCATATTATGGGAGATATCATCGATGAATCTGAAATGAATATTGATGAGAATGAAGAAAAAGTTGCATATCCGAGAACCTGCGACGATTGCCATCATACGTACTCGAACCGCCAGTCGTTTTGTAATCATAAAAAACTCTGTCCTGATTTCGCCGGACTAACAAAAGATTCATCGCTGTACCCCAGAAAATGTGAATACTGTTCGAAGATTTATTCTAGTAAACAAACTTATCATCATCATAAAGTCAGATGCGCGGGATTTAAAAATCACGTCTCTATACCAATGTGGCCTCGTGCTTGTACCAAGTGCAAAAATGTCTTCGATAATAAAGAGTCCCACCTTAATCACCTAAAGATATGTTTAAAGAAAGATAAATTTGTATCCAAAGAAAATCGCGAATATAGTGACGTAGACGTGGATCAGAGTGATCTCGATTGTGAACCTAAACCAGGTGGTTCGAGAACTAAACAAGCGTATCCGAGAATGTGCGAATTTTGTCGTAAAATTTACGCCAATCGTCATACCTTCAGTAAGCACAAATCACGCTGCCAATCGACTATCTCATCTGCCGGCATTAGCGAAGACGATGGCACTTCGTTGCCTATTCCAGAAGTGGTCATTTACCCTAGAGAATGTGAAAATTGTTTGGGATCGTTTAAAAACAAGACCACCTATAACGCTCATAAACTACGATGTGATTTTTTCGAAACTAAAGTCGGCGAAACCGAATTCAAGAAACATTTCAAGTCGAGCTGCGAACATTGTCGTAATATCGTCGGCCAGTACAGACGAATTTTTCACCAGCATCTTCAGCAATGTACAGATCCTCTTATTGTAGCATTGGATCCTGTCTTATCACTCGAGCAAGATTCGCAGTCACAAACGTACGAACCGGCGCATAGATCCGAGGATGCCAATTTTTGCGAATGTTGCGGTATGTTTTTCAAATCTCGCGAAGAAATCGAGCGGCATAAAAAATCGTTGAGGGAAGATATTTCACTGATCGAGTGCAATATTTGTTCGGAGACGTTCGATTCCGAGGAAGAATTAACAGATCACAAATCCAGATGCATTTTGAATGTCGGTAACGGAACGTATCCGAGATTTTGCGAGTGTTGTAAGAAGATATACAAGACGAAGCAGACGTTCTACAACCATAAGAAAAACTGTCATGTGCATTGTTTAAAATATTTCATTCTGAAAGACTGTGAAAATTGTAAGTTGCCTTTTAAATGTGAAAATATGTATTTTGAACATATAAGAACGTGTGTGGGTTTTGATGACGGAGCCATTGCAGCCGAATGCGAAGTCTTGTCTAAACCAGATGATGAGAGAACTCCTGTAAATGAATTTTCTGAATAATATAATTGTTATTTTATTGTTTCGTGGTCGTTTGTATAATTTATTATTAATTTTCTATAAAAATAGTTTATTTTAGAATTATTTACAATTTGATTTTTTACAGTTTTGTTTTCTCAAGAATATAAAAAATGAGTATAAAAACATATAACGCGAGTAAATGAATAAAAAACTACATATAACTACGTTTCTCTTCGCTGGCTCACAAATCTTCTTCCAATAAATTTTGATTTCGCGTTCTGGCAGCTTCTAATATTTTTTCGTAACGATCCATGATATCTCTTTCCTGCAAACAGGTTCGAATTGAATAAAAAATAACCGTAATCGATTGATATTAATAGATCGACGTGGAAAATGCTGTTTGAAGTTTAATGGGTGATTTTTGTAGTATTTTTCACGCTGATCACGAAAAAGCAGTGAAAAAATTTCATCATTCAAGGATTTTTCACAATTTTGAATTTTTTGTTGAACAGTTTTTCTACTTTTTTCGATAACTTGACAATTGAAGTTGATTTCCTGAGAAAAGAAAGGGTTTACGAAAAAAATGAATATAACATAGATTGTAGAGCGTAAAATTTCCTTTCGGTTGAGTTCAATTCGTTTTTTCTTAGGAGGCTTAGCTTTTGAAATATTTCAGTTCAAAGTTCAACTTTTGAAAAAAATTGAAAATATCCCAAAAACTAAACCTCCGAAGAAAAAACTAATTGGACTCTACAGAAAGGAAATTTTACGCTCTACGATTTATGTTCTATTCATTTTTTTTGTAGACCCCTTTCTTTTCTCAGAAAATCCACTTCAAGTGTCAAAAGTTATCAAAAAAGTAGAAAAACTGTCAAACAAAAATTCGAATACTATAAAAATCACCCATTCAACTTCAAACAACAATTCAAACGTTTAAAAACGTGAACCTGCTTTATCGTTACTTACTTCGGAACAAAAATTCTCATATTTTGTCTTTAAATAATCGTTGAACGTGGAAACGTCTTTTTCTAGCTGTTTCATATTTTGCTTAACTTCCCTAACAGCCAGTTGCAATTTATTCTCAGAATCCGATCTGTCTTGGCATTTTTTCGACCACAGCTCGTATTCTCTGAAAATCATCAAAGTTACATTTCTGAAAGAGAAAAATCATGAAATTAATCATAGATTACTTTTCAATCGCTTCTAAGGCTTCTTTGTTTTCAGCATCTTGCTTCAATTTACGAGCTTTGAGTTCTTCCCAATTAGCTTTAACTGCTTTAATGTTCTGTAGAAGGTTGGTATTTCTAAGTTTGAGTTCTTCGATTTCTTCGCACAATTCGGCGTGTTTTCTCTTCAGCGAATCCAAACGATTATTCATTTCTCTGTAAAACGCCAAACAATTGTAATACGAGGTGGTTTCAAATTAAAATTAGTTCTATGTAGACTCGTACTCGATGGATTTTTCCATTTCTAATAATTCGTGTAGTTTATTTATACGTCCTTCTTGTTCGCGACATTCATTGACGATAAGATTATTCAATTTCTTCTTCTCCTCGATTTGTTCTTGTAACGATTTCACCGCTGAGATAAATTCATCTTTTTTATCCTCCAAAGATCTCCATTCGTTTTTCAATTTATCCGGCGATTTTACGATCATTTCTGATAATTTTTCGTTGTCTTCTTTCAACTGAAAATGAAAAATGTAAGCTAAACTGGTACAAGTTCGTTACATTGTGAAGAAATACTTACTCCACTGATCGTTTTAATGAGCTCCAATTCTTTTTGCTCGTCTTGAGTGATGAGTCGCTTTATTTCATCCAACGTTTGTTTTTGGGTTTCTTTTTCTTTGAATAACTCGTCCAGCATTTGTTTATCTTTCTCGATAAATTGTTCGAGCTGTAACATTGCGACAGCATGAGAAAAAGAATCGAGACGAAGCAAGAATTCAAATGTATTACCTCTTTGATTCTTTCGTTTCTTCTAACGCGATTCGTAGCTCTCTGGTTGATATCTTTCTTCAAAGATTCGATTTTTGACAATAATTCTTCTTTTTTCTTCTTTTGAAGTTTCAGGTGTTCTATAGAATCCTGTATTTCGTGAACGGCGCTATCGCAGTGTTGGAGGAAGGCCATAATAGCACTCAACTGCGCCAAGGTTCGTTTAGGATCTAGTGTTTTCAGATAAATTATCAATACGTAATGACTCGAGTGAAAAGAGAAGCAAATTTACACTTACTCGGGTTGACCAAATCGCTGAAGCAGAAATCATTTATGCCTATGTTTTTATAGAAGTGATTCACTGCTTCGTACATATTAATGTGGGGTATAGTTTGGCTATACATATCGACATGAGCTATAGTGGTCATCTGTTTCATTTGGATCTGAAAACATAATTTGTCAGTGATATTGGACGAAAATTGAATATTGCTGTTCATAGATAATTTACCTGAGACAACTCGTTTACATCGGCTCCAAAATCTTCCAAGAATAGGGCATAAAAGTTACCTATGAACGCCGGTGTTGGATTTTTAATATCTTTTATGTCGACTTCCAAATCTGGGAAAATTGACCGAATGGTGGCGAGCAAATTTTGTTCGCCCATATTCGGAGGAGCACTCCGAGCGGACATTGTGATACCTGGAGATAAAACCGAAGGTTAAAAACACACAAGTACGATCTTATTATTAATTAATCTGTTTTATTAATAAAAGAAACACATTCTCGGAAACATTTTTCAACTTTTTATCTATTTTTCAAATTTAATACGATAAAAAAAACTTCAATGGCGCGAAAATTTTGTTTTTAGACTTTAATCAAGAGAAATTCATTATCCAGCTGATTTTGAAGGTCAAGATCATTCAGTGATTCAGATTGCTTTGTTTTTAAATCAGAATTTAAATTTCCATTCCAAACACGTTCAGCGCATTAGCCTTGCATAAAAAATTAACAAAACTTGGCACATGTAAATGATAATTGATAAGAAATTTATCCCTTTGGCCCTTTCACTTTCAGTTTCATTTTGAAACGTCGTGAAAAATTTAGTCATCTAGTACCTGTTATAGTATTATTCCAAATTTTATTTAGAATGTTGTTATATCTCGATTGATATCATTCGATTAGACTTGAAACATGAAACTACATAACTTCTTTCAGTTGCAAAGAAGCTCTCATTTGAGCTTCGCAGTTTTGAGACATTTCCACCGGACCGGAACAGGTTAACACTTCTTCATTATCTGCTCTTTCCATAGATTGACATTCTTTAACAACCCATCCTTTATTTTCAGAATCTACGCTTTCTGTCGAGGTAACATCAAGCCCTAGCAAACAGCAAGATGATAAACTTGACAGACCGTTGTACATGGATGCTCAAGCAACTACGCCGATGGTAACTAATAAATTTCTCCATCATATTTCGAACTCCACAAATGGGAAAGTTCTTTATTTCTGTCTGTCTTCCAGGATCCTCGGGTAGTTGATGCCATGTTACCGTACATGTTATCGTTGTATGGCAATCCGCATTCTAGAACTCATGCTTACGGTTGGGAGACCGAAGAAGCTGTAGAGAAAGCTCGAAAGGTATTTTATTTCGATAAACCCCGTAAAACTTCTCGTTTTCTAATGCTTATTGTGTGATTACAGCAAATCGCTGATTTAATCAAATGCGATCCTAAAGAAGTGATATTTACTTCCGGTGCGACCGAATCCAATAACATAGCTATTAAAGGCACCGCTAGATTTTATAATATTAAAAAGAAGCATATTATTACAACTCAAACGGTATGTATCGAGAGTGAGTTAGTTACGGAATTTTTATGTCTAATTTCACGTGTTTTATAGGAGCATAAGTGTGTATTAGATTCCTGTAGAGCTTTAGAAGGTGAAGGATTCAACGTAACGTATTTACCAGTCATGTCTAGCGGTTTATTGAATTTAAATGATCTCGAGAGTGCCATTACAGATCAAACTTCTCTAGTCTCTGTAATGATGGTAAATAACGAAATCGGTATAAAACAACAGATCAAAGAAATAGGTAATTTTTATTTTCATACATGAATACGAGCATGAAATTAACCTCTAATGTGATGCTTAAATATCAATTCCAAATTCGTTAGGTGAAATATGCAGATCGAAAGACGTCAAATTGCATACCGATGCTGCCCAAGCACTTGGTAAAATTCCTATTGATGTTAACGAGCAAAAGATCGATTTAATGTCGCTCAGTGGGCATAAAGTTTACGGTCCTAAAGGTAAGCCAGAAATTATTTATCAATATCGCTATGAAATATTAATTTCGATTTTTATCCGCAGGTATTGGAGCTTTATACGTCAGACGTAAACCACGAGTCAAGGTAGCCCCTTTACAAAGTGGTGGAGGTCAAGAACGTGGTATTCGTAGTGGTACTGTGCCAGCTCCCTTAGTTGTAGGTTTCGGAGCAGCCTGTGAAGTAGCCATGCAAGAGATGAAGGTATATTTTATAAAAATGATTTTACTTTCTGTCAGATTATTTACGTTCTCGAAATCATTTTCAGTACGATCACGAATGGATGGAACTTCTATCTAAACGTTTACTCGATAAAATCATGAGCCAAATTCCAGAAGTCATACGGAACGGTGACCCGGAGCATTCTTATCCCGGATGTATTAATTTATCGTTCGCTTACGTCGAAGGAGAATCTTTATTAATGGCATTGAAAGACGTTGCATTATCTAGTGGTAGCGCTTGCACGTCGGCTTCTTTAGAACCATCGTACGTTTTGCGAGCTATTGGCACTGATGAAGATTTGGCACATTCGTCTATCAGGTATTTATTAATCTTCGTTACTTATCTGGATTAATTTACGCTATTCTCACGACACAATTTGTTTTCAATTAGGTTCGGATTTGGTCGATTTACCACGATCGAAGAAGTCGATTATACCGCTGAAAGAGTTATTAAATATGTTGAGAAGTTGAGATCGATGAGGTAATTAAAGTTACTCGTATTTATTTCGATTTTTTATTGGTTATTGATTTATTGATTTTAAATTCCAGTCCTTTATGGGAAATGTTTCAAGAAGGAGTAGATTTGAAATCCATCAAATGGACGCAGCATTGAAAATTGCACCTAATTTCATTTCACCGAATATGCTGTGCTGTCCAATTAAATATTATTTAGTATCGTTTGAGGAACGAACGCCAGTATACTGTATTGTTTCTTTTTCTGTTGCTTGTGATTTGAAATCAGTTTATTGTGTTTTATACGGTATTGTATTGTTAATGTCGTTGAAGAAAAGAAATATTTTACGATAATCATCATTGAATTTTTGTAATCGTATTCAAATTTTTTCATTTTATAGTATAAAATTTTAATGTTAGAAGAAAAGAATAAAGCCCTGAGCGCTAGATGTGTGACGTCATCATCAGTAGTCATAAAAAGCATTGGTTTAAATAGGAGAATGTAAATTTTTGAAGGTTTTTTCATGACGTCCGTGCATGAATGGATATTTGAGATTGAGAAAAATACCATTCGAAGTAAAACAACAAACATTAAGACACAATCTGATGCAAAATATTCTATACTGAAAGTAGGAATCTATAAGAACAACTATAATAACATTTAGATAATATATAATACAGCAAGCGACTGCTTTTTTATTTAAATACCAGATCTAAACCCCCATTCACGCAACTTGACACGCGGGATATCCAAAGCTTCGATTATAGCATGTACGTACTCAACACGGTCCGATTCGCTTGCAACTTGAAGTAATATATTCGATCCAAAAACCAATCTCACTTCGTCACCCAATTGGATGCGAGAAGATATTGTTTTCTTTCCTGTAAAAAACAGATAAGAAAAGTTTAAAATTTGCTGGAAAAGGTTTCCGTACAGCGAGGTGAATCAATTGCAATACCTTTTACAAATCCAGAGTCATCGGAATCGGGCGAGTCGTCTCGGAGAGAACTTCGAGTTCTTGTTGTCGAACGGCTGTGAAACAAATTAAAGAATTGACATTCATACTTATAAAAAGAATTACCTAGGATTCACCAGTTTATCTGCAATACTCACATTTGGTCAACGATGGAAATCACTTCTTGGCCGTCCGAGTCGTATTTAAAATCAGTAGAATAACGAATATGATTGGAAATTTTTGTGGCAAATCTATCAGCGATAGCTGGATCTGTACCAATGTCAAGTATACGGATGAGCGTGTTTGCGTTGGCCGCCTGGTTTAATACTTGCCTTCTAAGATCTTTAAAAGGCATCGAGATCGATGTTAAAAGGGGATCGAGTCCACATACCACAATACGTTCTACAAAAACAAAATGTCCTGTATTAAATTGAGATAATAATACTATGACAGACCAGACCTAAGCTCTCAGCTCTCTTCTTAAAAGAAAGTAGCACAAATACCGTTTCTCATACCTTTAAATCACAATACACTTGCATACAGGGTACTATTGTTGAAGTATGGGGACGACGTTCGACTTTCAACCTAATACACTGTATAACAATATAACACAACACATCAATTTCTAATAATTCAAGAGCTGCTCACAACTATATCCATACACAATTACGTCGGCTTACTGAAACATTAAATTCATTACATCAAATCAAAAAAATTAAAAAATTGCAGCCCAAAATGAAAAATGATAAATTGATAATGTTCAAACCCGAAAGCTCCCAGTTGATAGGGCTGACAAGTCTGACGTCATATTACTACTACAAATGCAAATTATTAGTTTGTTTACTTTTTGTAAAGGGGAGTCGACGAGAAAATTAACATTGAATCTTATGGGAGTCGTTTTGTTTTTCCAATTTTTTTCAGTTTTGATGTATTATTTTTTTGATTTGTTGACAATTTTGACGAGTTGAGCTGTCAATTTGGTCAAAATTGTAAAAACAAAAAAAATTCAACACTTCAAAAATGAAAAAAATTGTAAAAACAAAACGACTCCCATAAGATTCAATGTTAATTTTTTTGTTGACTCCCCTTTACAAAAAGTACACAAACTGGTACATGAACTGGTATTTGCATTAGTAGTGGTGCAATGACGTCAAGACTTGTCAGCCCTATTTTCCTGATTCAAAATTTCAAATGAATCAAACGGTCATTCGAATTTATTGTCATTTCGATTCATTTTTGTTTATTTTTTATACTAACAACTCTAACAACAATCAATTTTTAATGCTTTTTTTACCATCAATTTTAAAAATTCAACTAAAACCTGTATTAGAAAATGTTTTTAAAATTTATTTAAACCAGTTTTGTTTATTTATAAGGTGAAATGTTGGAAAAATTTGGAAATTTGAGGTAGATTCAACTTTTGGATTATAAATTTCACTAAATTGAGGTTCAAAAAGTAACCTATGCGCAAATTAAATCTTTCATTTTGTTTTGATATCATTATCAACTTATCTCTTCGGTCTTCGTCTCCCTCATCTCATCTTCTTTATTTTTCCCGGTAAATGAAAAATAATGGAATAATTTCTACATTTTCTGGAATATTTTATTCAATATTACTTAATTTTAAAAGGTAAGAAATAGGGATAATCTGTTTTTGTCTATTGGCCATCAGTGGCCATCCATTTATCATTTTATTTTGCTATCAGTGCGATCTAACATTTGAAATTCTTGTAACAAATCCAAGTGTTTTTTAATTTCAGAATACAGAAACGAAATAATTAGAATTGTATGCGCTGAATAAATGAATTACTCCAACATATATCTTGATAAATTCACTCAACTAGGTAAGTATTATCTTAATTCAAGCATGTTTTTATCATATACTCTCCAAGTTATCTAATTCACTGATGTTTTAGCTCTTAGATCGGTTTAATGGAAACATCTGACCAAGATGATATCATCAACACGTATGGAGTATGGAAAGAATTCAGCGAAAGTTTCACCGTCGTATTCCCAGAAAACCTTGTCAATTTACCATTCGCCGAGAAAAAAAGATGCATCACGATTCTGGAAGAATTTTTCCAAACCTACAGTCAATTCTGCGATCACTTCATTCCAGCGGATCGTTTCTGTGATACCAGCTTAGATCACTACACATTTTTCGATTCCTGGCTGTTCGGCCAATTAGTCCACGTCTCCTTGAGCGAACACTACGAAACACAGCGAACAGAATGCCTACAAACTCAATTCGCCTTATTGAGATACATCGGAACCAAGAACCCTTTCATTTTCAACTCGTTGATACGTTTATATTTAAACTTGCTTCAATTCTTGTGCGATGCCGCGTCTCAAGAAAGTTCCACCGACGATGCCATTTTTAGCTGGTTCGAGTGTCCTGCCAATACGCCAATTATCTTGAGCAACGTTACGTTTAGGATACGAAATAGTGAAATCGCCGAAGCAGCGAATTTAATTGTGAATATATTCCTATCACAGCCAACGTCAATTTGCGATATGTGCGCTGCTTGGTTATTTTTGGTGTGGCGCTGCTGTGTCAAACTGATCGAAATTAATGGCGTTGATAAATCACATTGTTATCGTCTTCTGTCCATCCTAGTTAAAGAAGATGATTTACCTGAACACGAGTACGAATTTAACCAACCTCTGAGTGAATTATTTTTGCATATAATGAATGATATCGGAAGACTGTGCCAAATTGGAAAAATACGCGAAGAAAATGACCTATGTTCCATGTTAAACGTCTTGTGCGAGTACTTAAGATCAGATACGTGCTACGATAATTCCTATATCAACTCGATATATTGTTTAATCTTCCAATGCCAAATAGCTCTGAACGAATCGACAGAAAACACATTATTGAGATTTTATTCGAAATTACTCCGATTATCTCCGGACCAAACCGACATTGTGAATTTATCAGCCGAAGGTAACGTCCAACCTATCAACGTCTCTTTGTTTGCAATCGCTTTACAGAACAGTATCCAAAGGCAATTCGAGCAGATGTCGAATACGTCCAATCTTGAAATCAGCCAGTCTCAAAAGCTATGGAGGTGTTTGATCGATCAAACCAACAAATACATTGAAGAAATGGAACGAAAACTAGAAACCGGTTCAATTAAGCAAACCGTGGGTCTGTTTAATGCTGTACGAAACATTACCCAAGGTGCCATAAACATTAGTCATCGGTTCAATCCGAATTTCACCTTTGTTTGCGGTGAAATGTATCTCATCGTTGGAGGTCTGACTAGAATAATGGAGAGATTTAGTACCAAGGATATATACCAATCACTGATCTACATTGTTAGAGATATTCTAATGTTACCAGAAACTGAAAATGATGACCCAAGTAAAAAAATATCTCTGTTGGCTGTCATAACTTTACCTCTTCGATCATTCCAGCTAGCAGATAATTTACCAGAAAGCTTACACGATCGATTATGGGACTTGGTCGATGATGAGATCAAGATCAACTGTATTACCAGTCTAATGTACATCCGTTCGTTGGCTTCCGATCACAAATACCTTCTGTTCAACGAATCCTTTGCCATGTCTGATCGTAAAGTATTCGAAAGTCTGCCTGTATTAATATATCACCTAACCGATGAAGAACTTCAGTATTTTGTCGATTATCTTTCTCACGCCGAAGCTAAAATACTCACAGAATTATCTCCATTCATAGAAAAAATTATTTGCGCTCTGGATGGACACTGCTTCCTGACCAAGCTCCCGGAAGGCGAAACCATCGAATTATGTTGCCGAACCTGCGATTCGAAAAATCCCACCGAACCGGTTGATTCTACAGTGGTGGAATTTCGACGACAAACCATCAATCGATTAATATTCTCGGTCATGTCGGCGTCTGAGGAAGCCAAGCTGAACGTGCTCCGAGGAGCTATTCGAATATCGAATCATATCTACGAAATCCATTATTCAGATTTTCTACACCTTTTGCACGAATGTTTCGCCAGCCAAGATGAAAAAGTGGTCGAGAAAATGGTCCAAATCGCACCTTACGTTTTATTCAAAAATATCATCGATTCTGCGACTCCTCTGGATTATCATGGTACTGTCTTGAACCACGATCAATTCGACAGCTACATTAAGAGCTTACAAAGGGTGCTCGTCACGGCGGTATTTAGCTGTAATTCGACTATGCAGTACAATTGTATCAAATGTATCGATAAAATAGGCTGTATACGAATCGAGATGACGTTATTCCCCTGTTTCAGCTTATTAATGAGTCCAATGATGCTGGCTCCGAGTAGATCTTCGCGTCTGGCCAAATCAACGGTGGAAAAAATCGCCCGAATACACGACGAACTCGAAGAAGTAGTGTATTTGAAATACAGAGATGATCTTTTCCCTCTGATAAAGCACCTCATCTGCGTCAATTTCTCTGAATACCGGATTAAGCTGTGGGATTTGAATTTCGACTATTCGACCGTATTTAGTAAATTTACACAGAGCCATATTCTCAAGTATTTGCTACCTGATGTCGTTCGCCACTCCTATGCTCTCGAATTGATCGACGAATTGGCCGAAATATGCGATGTAACGGTTTCTGAAATGCTGGAGCAGAGCTTCGGGTGCATATTCGTCCATGTGATGTTATCAGAATCGGCGGAAATGGTCGGCGATGTGTTGAATCTGATCGGAAGCAAAACTCAGAAGAAAGTGATCGATTATTTAAGCGGCTGTGTGACTTCGGTTCTGTCTCATCTATTGATTTATTATGCAGATCAACGAGATCAGGTCAGATGGGCTATTTTGAGCATTCGAAAACTATTGGCTGGGGATTCGCTGCAAGATTCCGGTGTCATGAGCCAAGATGATGATAAAACCATTGCCAAGTTTGTTCGTAATCGATTTTTTGGCGTTTTGATGAACTTGGAGGTGCAACTGAGATCAAAATCAATGCAGAATAAGACCAGAAAACAGATAATATCGTCATTAAAATTAATCATCGAGATGATGGAATCAGAATATATAACCAAAGTTCGATTTAAGGTTTTATTCGCCCTACGTGCAATAACATCTTCTCAAAAATCCGAATATCCGGTCCAGTGTATTCAGCTATGGGATACTTTCGTCAGACTCATCGATAGAGAAGTTCTAGGACCTCTTCTGAGTACAATTTTCGTATCTTTGGCACCTCTGGCCGACCAGCAGGCTGATTTGGTCCATAATATATTCAGATACTTGGTCGTCGAAAACAGAATTTTAGTCAAATCACAGCTAAGTGATTTATACTTCGTTACGTCAGATCAATGCGACCTCGACACCTTTAGAACAATCAAGAGCGCTCAAATGTTCGCCAATATGCCCTTAGAAGAAAAACTAGACGTCTTGACGAAATTCAGCCAGAACGAAATCGTCGAAGTGAAATTGCACGCTCTGAAACGTCTCAAAGAAGAATTATCCAAGCATCACAAAGAAATCTCGCAGTTGATCCTGGCCAGCGATACGATGAACTCTCTGATCCCTCAAATTCATCGAGTCCTATTTGAAGGATTCAGAAATCCTGATCAAAGTATCCAGGAGGCGATCGGCACTTGTTTGGGAGAATTCGGTGCCATTGATCCGAGTTATATTCCGAATATGGTTCTAAAAGGTGACGATGCCAAGAAATACACCTGTTATCCTATAGACGATACGAGATTCGTCGTTGATACTTTGAAAGTCCTCGGCAGAGGTTTCCAAACAGCCGAGGACAATTCTAAAATGAATACGTTCGCTTTGGCTATTCAAACCACCCTACAAACCTATCAAGTTCGAGAATCCGACGAGTGTAAATACTGGAAACATATTCCTGAAAAATTACGTGAAATAATTCAACCTTTCTTCACCACTAATTACATTTTACAGTCAGAATTACTCGACGATATACCATACTTGATCTATACATCGGAAGACTGCACCACAATACAGATCTGGGCTCGTAAATGGTCAAATTTCCTCATCTCGTTGCTCGGCCCTGATACCCAAGAGCGAATCATCTTCCATAACATTCGACTGGTTATAAGTAACGACAACGAATGCATGCTGTTCTTCCTCCCGTACATCTTGCTGAAAGCGATTTTTTCAGCTTCAGAATCGAATCTGATGAAAATCTACGACGAGATGATCTCGATTATCCGAGATGATCGTCGATCCAGCCCCGAAACAAGCACCGAAGAGCACTCTTCGACTCAGCTGGTCGTCGCCGAAGAACTCCAGACAATGAAAAACGTCGCCGAACAAAGTATGGATGTAATCTGCGCCAAAACTATATTTCATCTTTTGGACGTGCTGAATAAAAAATGTCGCGAGATGAGAGCCACAGCTCGAGGCACCTCCACACCACAGCTCACCAAATTATCTAATTTTTTATCCAAATTCTCACCGGCTCAATTAGCCGAAAAATCATTCGAACGAAACGAGTACGCTCGTAGCTTACTCTACATGGAGGAGCACCTATCGCAGAACGAGAAAAATCTCGACTTCATGGATAAAAACCTGGCTACCTTGGCTAAAACTTACGTCTACTTGAACGACGTGGATAACGTCAGAGGACTTTTCGCCCAACACAGTAGAAAACTGCGCCAACCTCAGCACGCAATTATGCTTCACGAGATCACCGATCAATTCCAAGACGCAGCCATTTGCTATCAAGAATTACTCAAAGATAGTGACGACGAACGCAGTCTTTATTACGAAATTCGAATGATACGCGGGTACCTGAACATGAATCAGCCCCAAATGGCACTGCAATTCGCCGAAAGCCTCTCGACAGCGTTTAGAACCAAAGCATCGTCCGATTTATACGATGATGTGAAATGCGAAGCGTTATGGAACCTTTCCAAATACCAAGATTTGGCCCAAGTCACCTCTACCGACAGAGCCCAGTTAAACGACGCCTGGGGCGTTCGAATCGGTCAATCTGTCGTCCATTTTCTCAACAACAGGCCCGACCTGCTCAGCGACGAGTTGACCAGGATACGTAAAACATTGACTAAATCGTTACATTTATCTTCGGCTGGCTACGGAGGTTATAAAGAATGCTACGATATCGTCATCAAGCTCCACATACTCAACGAGTTCGAGAAAATATCTGATTTCGTGTTCAAAATGCTTTCATCTTCGGTATCCATCGACGAATGCCAAACCACTTTCGAATCCTTGGTCAAGATCGAATTTGAAGAACGTCTCAATAAACTCCAACCCGTCAGTCGAGTCCTGCAACCGGTTCTCAACATCAGACAAACGTTGTTCTCGGTGGCTCGTCGATTATCCGGCGAAAAGCTCGAGCTACAGACCATGTTCAACGAAGAAATCGGAAAATGTTGGCTGAAAGTGATCGAGATCGCAAATCGTACCAGAAATTTCCAATTAGCTTACTCGAACATCTTAGCCATCGATAATTACAAGCTCAAAGGGTTCTTTATCGAGAAAGCTAAATACTATTGGCAAAAAATGGAGCCTCAGGAAGCCCTACGAACGTTGAAGGATGGAATCGCCCATCATTATTCCAAATTCGACGACATGATTAAAAATAAATCAGTCGCTAATGAGCAAGATCGTAAAATCTGCTCCGAAGCGATGCTCCTGATTGGCACGTATAATGATACGATGGTCATGACCGATCTGGAATCAAATCTGAAGTATTTTCAAAACGCAGCCAAATTGTACCCTAGAAGCGAAAAAGTTCTCGTCAAATTGGCCCAATATTACGATAAAATTGCCTACTCTGTGCCATCCAAGGAGCAATTTTATACCAAGATCCATCACTATCCGTTGATAATCAAGTATTACGGTCACTCGTTGTCATTCGGATGCGAATTCATCTATCAGTCGTTATCTCGTTTGATAAATATCTGGTTAGATTACGCCTCGAAGTTGAACGAGGATAAAAACAATCATCCGCATGAAGATAGACGTAAAGCTATGATCGATATGAATAAACTGATGGATGAATTCATTGGCAGACTACCAGCGTACTTCTTTTGCACCGCTTTTTCCCTCATCATATCCCGTATTTCGCATCCAGTCGCCCAATGCTTCGATAAACTGCATCAAATCATCGTGAAATGTATTAAAGAATATCCCAACCAGATGCTTTGGCAGTTCACCTCGCTCCATAAATCGAAAAACAACGAACTGAACCACCGAGTCCAGAAAATTCTCAATAATCCTAAACTCAACCAAATGACACCGTTTATATTCAAATTCCAGCAAATGTTCGAGCAATTCAAAGAGCTCAGCTTACTCAGTCGGCACGCCAATACCACAGGAGCCACATCACTCAGAGCACTCACTCGAAAAAATCTATCTTTGCTCAACGGCAATGCTCAATTCGACAACGATATTCTGATCCCAGCTCAAAAATTCCTCAACATTATTCTACCTCGATCTCCGACCACCGAATCGTATAACCCATATCCGGAGACAATGGTGTACATAAATCGTATCCGAGACGAAGTCCACGTCTACAGCTCGCTCCAGAAACCAATCCGGGTCAATTTGCTGGGCACCGATGGCAACGAATACGTGATGATTTTCAAATCCTACGACGATATGAGAATAGACTGTCGATGCGTCGAGTTCAACTCGGTCGTGAATATGTATTTGAAACGAGACGTCGAAGCTAGAGACCGAGCTTTACGTATCAGAACCTACACGGTGCTCCCGTTGCTGGAAAACACCGGAATTATCGAATTCATACCGAACCTTCTGAGTATGCGAGGGGTTAATATGCAAATGAGAAGATCCTTCGGATTCGCCAACGTATCGGTCAAATCGTACGAATGCTCTTTGACCGACTCTGTGGAGAATAAACGTAAAGTTTTCGATTCCCTCGTTCAACTGCATCCTCCTCTGCTTCACAAATGGTTCGTGCAAGAGTTCCCCAACCCTACGTCGTGGTATGCTGCTCGAACTTCGTATACGAGATCGTTGGCTGTCATGTCGATGGTAGGGTATACCTTGGGCTTGGGTGATCGCCACAACGATAACATACTCCTCGACTCAAACTCCGGCGATGTAATTCATGTCGACTTGAACGTAATTTTTAATAAAGGAGAATCACTCCAGTGGCCTGAACGAGTACCATTTCGATTGACTCATAGTATGATCAAAGCTATGGGCCTGCTCGGTTACGAAGGCAGTTTTCTATGTACCAGTGAGATCGTCAATAGGATATTACGAGAAAGAAAAGAACAGCTGATATCGATTCTTCACATGTTCCGTTACGATCCTCCCGATCCTTCTAATTCGAGTAAAGCCAAAGGCGATTTCTCGCCATCGAAGAATATTGAAAAAGTGGCGCTCAGGTTGGATGGATGTGTAACGGTGTATAATAAAGCTCCATCTATACCGCTCTCCGTCGAAGGCCAGACTCGCAAGTTGATCGAGGAAGCTACCAATAAGGATAATCTTTGCCAAATGTTTATCGGCTGGAGCGCCTTTATTTGATCGTGTTATTTATGTTTTTCCTATCGATTTAAAATTATGTTTTAGGTTTTTACGCCATGTGATTTTTTTGTATTTTTTTATCTATTAGTGTTTGAATTTTTTTAGTATTTAGGTATTTTACGAGTTTCTTGATGAACTCTGAATGAATGTTTGTCAAATTGTTGAAAAATTATTATAGTTTTTTATTTTTGTCGATTCGAACTTTTTTGTGTTATTTTTAGATTCTAGTGTTTTTTTATTTTTACAAAAATTTAAAATCAAAAATGAGAATTTTTTCTTTGTGATGTTGAAAAATTATCTATTCATCAATTTCGAATTCCCCAAAATAGAATCAATAAAAAAAACATCAATAATTACTAATTTTGAAATTTCAATTTGAAAAATAATAATTTGAAAATTCTCTTTATAAAAATGGAAGTAAGACTGATCTGAGGATATTTAATAATGGATAATAAAAGTCGTAGGTACAAATTCATGTTTTTCAAAGTGATTTATTCAATACTACATCATGCAATCGTTATCATTTTGTCGGATGTATCTTGCAATCGTCGATTCCATCTCAATTTAACCACTTTTTGACCTTGGCTTTTCGAATTTGGCTCAATTTTTTTATGACGTTCTCTCAGTCTTATCCCAAAGGTTGGAAAACTACTGTTTTTGGTTCCAGCTTCCTGAAGAATCCGAGGAGAGGCATTGTTTTTTTTGCCTCAGCAAATTTTTCAGAAAAATACTCAACTTCGAATTGTTGTACCTCAAAAGTATTGATACTTGGAGTAATTTGCTTGCACTGTTTGAAAGAGAAGTGAAATAAGACTCAAAATCATCAATATAAATTATTTAAAGCTCAAAGTTGAGTTTTGTATCAAAAAGTTCATTTTCAAGGATACGTTGAAGTTCAAAGATGATGCAAGTATTTCAACTTGAAAATTTAGTACATGATACCTATGGGAAGTCTGAGCTACTTGCTCAAAATTTGGTCCAAACTCACCGGACATTCCAGGCTATTCAAGAAAATAACAGAAGTTTTGCTATATGACAACAAAAATTTTCAAATCGTAGAAGATATGTTGAAGGGTTTCTATTTCTCTTCAATTTAAGAAAAAAATCAGATAGGTATTTCGCTGTACCTACCTATCTATGATTCGAATTTTGAAATCTTGAAACCAAAAATTTTGATGGGAAATTTTCCTTTATATATTTCTTTGCCAGTAATATTCAAAATCTATGTATTCGCAGGCACAAAATCGTTTTTTTTTTAAATCTGGTATTTTCATAGTATTTCGCCATTTTTTAAGCTAAACAACTGTTAAATTCAAAGTACCTATCAAATATGGCTAATTAAACGTCACTGATTAGTGATTACTAATTTGTAATTGGGTAAGTAGTAAGTACACAGGTCGACATTTTTAAACTTTTGAAATGCTGTTTGAAGTTAAATGGGTGATTTACATAGGTACCTAGTATCTTTCACGCTGATCACGAAAAAAGCAATGAAAAAATTCCATTTTCACAATTTGAATTTTTTGTTGAACAATTTTTCTACTTTTTTTGATAATTTTTGACACTTGAAGTCGATTTTCTGAAAAAAGGGAAGAGTTTTACGAAAAAAAATGAATAGAATCTAATTGTAAAGCGTAAAATTTTAATTTCCTTTCTGTAAAGGCCAATTAGTTTTTTCTTAGAAAGCTTAGCTTTTGAAATATTTTAGTTCAAAGTTTAACTCATTTTTTGAATTAAAAATATCTAAAAAAAGGCCGACAAATCAACAATTTTTTTCTGTGTTGTTGGGTAGGTAATTGATTCTGATGGTGATTCTGACTTACTTTTTAATGCTGAAATCGAATATGATTTCAGTTCTACTCCATCACGTCAGGAGTTTTTATAATTGGAATTTTTTGTTGAAAATCTGTTTTACATTTTTAAATGTAAATTTTGACCCTAAAAGTCGATTTTCTGGCGAAGGAAAGGGCCCCACGAAAAAAAATAAATAGAACATAAACTGTAGACCGTAAAGTTTCTTTTCTGTGTAGTTCGATTAGTTTTTTCGTAGAAGCCTTAGTTTTTGAGGTATTTCTAATTCAAAAAAATAAGTCCAATTTTGAAATTTGAACTAAAGTATTTTAAAAGCTGAGCCTTCTAAGAAAAAACTAATCGAACTGTACAAAAAGGAAATTTTACGCTCTACAATTTATGTTCTATTCATTTTTTACGTAGAGCCCTTCCTTTTCTCAGAAAATCGACTTTAAGTGTCAAAAGTTATCTAAAAAAGAAGAAAAACTGTTCAACAAAAAATTCAAATTGTGAAAAATCCTTGGGTAATGGTATTTTTTCACTATTTATCTCGTGATCGGCCCGAAAAATACTATAAAAACCACCCATTAAACTTCAAACAGAATTTTCCATATCGACCTGTGAGATTTTTTCGCAGAGTTGCCAACTTTTCGAAATAAACCGCCGCAGTTTTACTACAAAATCAACGTTTTCTTAAAAACAAAGTCCTACATAAAGAAAAACTGATGTCGGAAATGGATTCTACAAGTTTGAAAATGTACCTTGGGACTTTCCAAATGCCCTTTTTCGTTCGGTAAAAGGGTTAGAAAAATTTTCAGAGATTTTCGTATCAGGAGTTGAAGATCTCTGAATAACTTTTATTTTCCTATACATAGTAGAACTGGAATGGCGATTTTTAGCGTCAAACTCGAAACTGTCGAAATGGACTTTCGAGCAGTCAAATGTATCGCATATCTGTACATTCGCAGGCGCAAAATCGTATTTTTTAAAAACTTGTTATTTCGCCATTTTTTAAATTAAACAATCTGTTCGAAGTGTTAATTATGATTATGACTAATTAAAGGTCGCTGATTACGAATTTGTAATTATCTTTCCGTAGGGGTGCCAACTTTCCGAAACAAATCGCAATTGAGATATTAAATCGACGCGACGGTTTCATAAAAATAACGCTTTCTGGAGAGAAACTGACGCCGGAAATAGATTATACGGGCTCAAAAACATGCTCCAGGACCGTTCATTTGTCTCCTTTTGTAATAAAAGAGTTTAAAAATTTCAAAGGTTTTAGTATTAGGAATATTAGAGACCTTTCGCTTTTCGGTATCCTATATTTTCCCAGTAAAACTGATACTTTTTCGAGGCAAAATTCAGCCAAATCGTGATTTTGACTTGTCAAATAAGTTGCCTATGCACATAAATTAAAGGGGCAACGATGAGAATTTTCATTTTTTTAAAATTAAATTTTCTTATCACTTCAGATAATTTCAAGTCAAAATTATTTCAGGTTAACTAATTTTCTTCTTCGATTTCGTCGAATTATGGTCTTTTGGAAATACCTACCTATAATGAACTATTGACGTAAATTAAGTATGTAATGTAATCTTCAATTCCAATAATTGAATTGGGTTGGTAGGGTACTCAACTTTATGAAAATATAAGTATAAATAATTCACAGCAAAATTTTCAAATAATTTAATTATCAGGTAGGTACCCACCTAATAAAGAAAATATATAATAAATAGAGAAATAATACAAAAAAAATCACTTCAAGTTCGTAATAAAAATCCAATAGTATAAAATAGGTACATGAAAATAAATCTTCAACCGCACGTGGCTTCATTTCGAAAAATCACAGCTCAAAATATCACTCAACGAATCAATTTTTTGATCTTGATTTTGGTTTATTTGTATCTTTAGCTGCATTCTGTTAAACGCATATTAGCCCATATTACTTTAGGGAATCTCAAAATTTCACTTTGGTATGAAATATTCTTAATTCGTACCTGTTTTTGTTGTTCTCTTTTTTTCGCTACACACGAATGGTAGGCATTTGCAACTTGGCATTTTCCAATTTTATCATAACTTTGTTCAACTGTAAAACATCGAAATGACATTAAAAATAATCAAATATTACAAATAATGAATAGGTATAGGTACCTATTGGTAAAACTTACCTTCAAATTGACAACTTTGAGATAACCAGTTTTCTGCATTGAACAGAGTCGCATTATGCGAATGTCTTGCTTTTGTCACTTTATTAATTTCTTCTTTATTTAATTTTCCATCTTTCAACTATGTTAAAAAAAAATCAATATTAGCCTTAGGAACTTACATTACCTTAACCCACGAGTCGACGGGTCGTAATGATCTCATGAGTGCAATTCAAATTCGACTCACAATTCCCATTTTTCCATAGACACATTCGAAGATACACTGAAATTCAAACACGTTTTTCATTAGTTTTATACCAATTAGTCAATATTTACTATTTAGTCATGCAAAGCTTCGAAATTTATAGATAATTTTTTTGTCAATGAAACTTACATGCTGAATTTGATTTTTCGGCTCATCTTTATTTTTCACTGCAGCAAAATCTTCTGTAAAACAAAATTAATTAGTAAAAATGCATTAAAATCATCTGGTCGAATTATTTTTCGAATTATTTCAAAATGAATTTCCCAACATGAAAATTTACATTTTTTTCGAACTTTTTCCAAGATCACATCCAGAGTTATGGATTATGCATGAAAAGGCAACCTATAGAAGTACATAAAATGTAATTTCAACCACTTTTGTCAGTTTTTTTTGGGGGGAAAAATTTTCAAAAAACTACCTTTTAAGTGAGATCTTGAAACAAACGAAAAAAAAAAGTTTTCGAATACGCTGATTCTCGCTATGACAATTGTTTTCCCCTAAAATCAAAACTGGACCCTTCAAAAAGAAATATCTCTCAACACTCATGCAGCATTTTTCAAAATTTTGGGACCTAATCCAAATTTGAAGGGTTGAGTTTTGTTTTTGAGGTTGAACTACCATCAGAATGAAAATCAGCATCTTTCAAATCCTATATTTTGACATCCAATTCGAATTTTTTAAATTTTAGGTTTTATGGAGGTCTACCCTTTTTTTCATTGGGAAGCTCAGTTTTGGTTTTGGGGTCAAACATCGAAAACAAACGTTATTTTTTCGGTGGTTTCAAAAAAAAATTACTTCTTCACTTGGGGAGGACAGGTTTTCGAAAATTTTCAAAAAATGTAAACTTTGATGAAAGTGGTTGAAAGTACACACTTTGGGGCATAAATAACCGATTTAGTTTTTTTTATTTCTAGAAATTTTAGTTATTGCCCCTTGACGTCTTAGTTTTGCATTTGACGGTCTGTCGACCCCCCTCCCCTACCCAACATTATTCGAAAATGAAAATAATACGTAAATTTAGCAGAATTAATATTAAAAAAAAATTTTTCGTCTTATGACACCCCCCTTCTCTCTCCCTCCCTTTCTTTTTTCTTATCATTTCAAACAAAACCATAAATGACCACTTAACCTTACTTTTTTTGCATTAATTTCCGGATAGATACTCAAAAAATTAGAAAATTAAAACTCACCATCGCTTACATCCGGCTTTTCCTTTCTACATTCTTCGACAGCTTTAACTCTCCTGTCTTTGAACTCTTGGTGCTCTTTCGAAATGGACTACAACCAATTTTTTTTTAATCGTGTGACAAATACTTATTCGAACAAAGGAAAAAAATTAAATATTGCTACTTACAATGACTGTGACAGCTAAACACGCGATAACCAGGATACTTAAAAAAGTCTTCATTTTCACCGTTGACTAACTCTGCACTTTACTTTACAAGTGAAATTTTCAAACGTCGGTACGTAATTAAATAATACAGAAAAACACAACCGATGAATATTTTAATCTATTCGACGAAAAATAAAAACTAAATTCTCGAAAATACCCAATAAATGTTATCTGATTCGTTCGAAAAACACGTTGATCTTTGAAAAATTATTCAAGGTAATGAATTTCATTCATCCATCGCATTAAGGTCGAAAAATTCTCTTATCGGTGGTACAACGGTTGAAAAAAGGTGGAGTGGAGCAGGGTGTGTGGTATTCCCCATAATAGACGCTTGTACTGGTCATACCAGTTGTATAGGTAAATTTTGCCGTTAGGTGCAAGTGTTATCGATCTGGCGAGCAGACAGATTTTTATCAATTTTACATACGTACTTAGCTACTTACCTATTAATATTCATATTATACTAATCGATGCAACATAAAACCGGTAGGGTGAGTATAGTTTATTTATACGCGGAACTGCTGAATTGATGAGTATAAAAACAAATGTACAAACAGGTATACCAATTCCAGTAAAAAATTCCTAAATAATGGTGAAAATCAGTCTGTTGACTGTCCAACTGCTCTTTATGAAGGGAGACGTTGAAAGGCTGATGTGATCCCATTTTCGGTCATGAGTAAAATCCAAAAAATAGAGATCTATTTTGAATTGAGTAGGTTTAGGCACTTAATTACTTTATTGATTTTTTAATGATTTTCCAAAAAATTTATAAAAATTTCATTATTAAAAAATATTCCTTTGAAAAGGTAGAAATAGTGCACTTTTTTTCTTTTACGGCCCCTCCCCCATTCCCTTCTATTTTTAGAATGACATTCGATTTGGAAAAAATTTACGTTTCAAATTTTTTTCAAAAATTACGATTTTTGAAATTTGAATCCTTTGGCAAGAGTATAAAAAAGAAAGCTAAAGCAGTTAAAATGGAAATTTTTTCCAAGTCTTCACTTTTTTTTTAAATTTAAATATTTCAAATACCATAATTTTTTTGATTTGTTTCAATGTGTTTTTGAATACTTATTTCAAAAAAAAATTGGAAAACATGGATAGGTAATTTTAATTTTCAAATTTTCACGCAATTCGCAGAAAATAAGAATCGTCACCCATAATACTTAATTCAGGATAAAAACAACTATATGTACCTATACCTTCCTATATTATGTGTCCACGATTAAAATATTTTGCAATTTTTTGTAATTTGGAAAATTTTACGGTCGATAATAATTACATATGGGTGAAATATCGACCTAAATGGTAAAATGATAGGCACGCAATTTTTAATCTTTCAAAAAATCAACATTTGTTAATTTTTAATAAGTAGTTTTATTAATAACTAACTTGCAGCTATAAACAATAATAAGCTCACAACCAATTACATGGGTATTTTAGACATACAATCATGCACGAAGTGTCCGGAAACTGAATATTGACCCATGAGATTTAAACAGAACTGGGAAATATTCATAACAAAAACATTCGATTAAAATAGATATTGCTCAATTTCAAATGAAACAAGCAAAAATATGTACCTTCTTTCTCTAAAAAAAATTAGATCGAAATATACCACACCACTTATGCATTATCTCAACCATTAGGTAGGTAAATAGGAATCGGATGGATCGTTTTGTTGTTCTTTTGTAGTTGACCCGTGGGGGGGGGGGGGGGGGTAACGAAAAGAGATCAGGAAATTCTGAAAATTTAGAATTCAAAATGATGAAAAAAATTCACATTACCAACTCAACTATTACCTCTTCCTTTCCCTAAAAATTTGACTGTCGCTCAAAAATATTGATTTTTTCGAAAAAATGTGTCCAAAATAACATTAATACAGATTTTTTTACCCAAAAATGTCATTGATGACAATTTTTCATTTTCGCCTTATTTTTCAGAGGTCCGTACCTATTTTGAAAAAAAAATCAGTCTTTTCTCTGCAAAAAATCGAATTGTTTTTGAAAAAATTCATCTTAAATGGTCTTTTTTTTATACATTTACCCCGAAAATCGAATGACCATGATTTTCCTCCGTTACTCTCCTTCCCTTCCTGCCATCGTTTCAAAGGTGAAAAGTTTCAGTATTTTACCATTTTTTTACCTCGTTCTGGAGCCGGAGATATGAATTCTTCTGGTATTCTCAAATTTATCCAAAAGGCTTCAAAATCAATTTAAAGGGCTCAAAATCAAGTTTCAGTGTTCTAACGAATAGTTTGAAAAAATTTACCCGACGATGGGGGTCAATCTCTAAAACGGAGTGCTATAATTTTGATTGCCAAATTCTGGCCTTAGCATATTAACATTTTGTTAGATTTAAAAGAACTCTGAAAAACTGGCCAATTCTTAATGATTTCTAATTGACAGAATGCTATTTTATGTCATTTGAAAACAAATCGATAATTAAAATATCAAAAAGTTCTGAAAATGTCAAGTGACCTTTTTTTTCAAACTCAAAAAAACTAAACATTTCTAAACCGAAAATGTAAGGTAAGGTCGCCTAATTTGGACCCCTCTCCTAATTTGGACCCCCGGCCGATCTCGTCCGTTTATGGCTCGATTGAGCCGAAAAAAATCATACTATACCATTTTTGCACGAGAAACACGCCTGGCATAACAGGAACCACCCACAAGCCCAAGAAAAAAAGATAAACACGAAAAACGATTTCGCTCTCTCGAAAAGTTTTTTTTATGATTTTTATTATTGAAAATAAGTCCTATAAAAAGTGCGCTGAGAATTTTTACGAATACATGTCCAGAAACTATATTTCAAGGGCTATCTAACGCCATATTTGTTTTTGTCATCGAACCTTTCTTAAGTTGAGGAAAGTCGAGCTGAAAATTTTTTGAGTGGGTTGCCTAATTTGGACCCCCTATGTTATGATAAAAACAAAGCATAAATTTACGTATTTTCATTTCATAAAGTGAATGTGAAGAACTTTGCTAGTTTTGTGGCGGAGATTACAAACGCGACACACAAGGAGAAGATTGGATAAAGTGCTCCAAATGCTACATGTGGTGTCACGAAGATTGTGACGCTGCGGTTGAAGAATGTTCGAATAATGCACGTTATATATGCTCTCCTCGTTTAAATTCTTGAAAAAATTGAAATAAACGCATATCTACGATGTTTTACATCGTTTTCTGATAATTTTTTAGGGGGTCCAAATTAGGTGCCCAAAAATTCGATATCTCCAAAATTGACTTTTTGGAAAAAAATTCGCCAAAAATCGGGATTTTAATATTTTGGGCTGTGCTTTCATACAGGGGTAGTCAAGGCTTCAGACTACACCCTGACTTCATTTTTGGGGGTCTGGGGGGTTTTGGGGCCATTTTATAGCCTCAAAACAAAAAGGGGTCCAAATTAGGCGACCTTACCTTATCCAATTAGGAAAATAAAAATGAATAATTCGAACCTCAGCCAACGACCTCAGTCAACTCGAGCCAACCAAAAATCTGGCCCAAGCCGATCCAAGTTGACTTCGGCCATTGACCTCAACCGACCCCAGATAGAAAAAAAAGTACCCACTTAAATAAATCAAAAAGACTAAAAAAAGTCAAATCGTTGCCATGAAATTTTGACATGGATATCTTATAGTACTTGGGGTCAATCTATAAAAACAGGGGATAAATTTTGGCGACCACTGATGTATTGACATTTTCTGAGGTTTAGAAAAACAAAAATTTCCGCGGAAATTTTTGTTTTTTCGATTTGCAAATCGAAATTGAAAAAATTAAAAAATTCTAAACCAAAAGTCATCAAATTGAAAAAATTAGTAAAATGATTTGAAAATTTTCCCTTTAAAATGTAATTTGTGCATTTTTAAAAAAAATTTACGAACAATTGAAAAACACGAAAAATAATTTTTTTCAACATCTATGAAAAATAGGCACTGATGAGATTTTTGGGGAAAATATTCGCATAAATTGAATTTAAAGTAAAAGAATTGATTAAAATTGTGAATTGTTGAGATATACTTAATTTGAGCTCCTTCAAAATATGATACTGTTTAAAAATTTATCATAGATAATTAACATAGTCTAATTTTTAATACCTTGGTAATTTATTCATTTCTACGTTCCATTTGTAACATGAGTTGGAGGATGGAGGAAGAGGCAAGAGGGTCAATCTGAAAAGATCTAAAAAAAATACTTACTGAAAATAGAAAAACAAAAAATGATTTTTCAACCTACCTACCTACTTATTCGACGTATCCATGTATTTAGAGCTTTTCTGTTGAGAATATTTTTATACATGTAAACGAGGGTTATCTTTTTTTTTTTCAATTTTCGAAGTAGGTGCTTACTTATTAAATCTATCCAAATTTTTTGAATTTCAGGCACTCAACTAGGGTTCTTTACCGAATAATTCCCAGAAATACCTATTCAAATCTCACTCGTTCAATATTAACCCTACCGAACACTTTGCCTTTCATTAGAGTCTTTATGAGAAAAACTTAACAATATATTTATCGTATACTGAAGGAAAATTTCTTTTTTGGACCCTTATTGATTAATCCGTCAGCTTTCATCAGCGAGAAAAATCTCGGTAAGTATTGGCAAATCATTTACCTATGGGGTTTCTGGCTTCGCTCGCTGTGTAAAAAATAAACATGGTTACGTATGATATTACGTGCTTACAACGCAATAGAATAAGTATTTAAAATAAAATTATCACAACTTAAAGACATACTATTGCACTGAATCTTCTGATCATACACTGATGGAATTCGTTTGGAACTTCGCATTTATGAATCGATCCATGCTTTTCTTCCACTGTGAAAATAAACAGGGAAATGAGAAATTGCATTGCAGGAGAGTTAAAAATAGGCACCCAGGCATAGGCGGAGATAGGGGGGGGGGGAGCTTAAGCCTCCAATGTTGAATTAGCCCCCCAAATCATTTTCGTGCATATGCTTCACTCAAAGAAAATTCGCAAACACCTGATTTTCAAGGAATAAACTATCAATATTTGACGAATTTCCTGTTGTTTTTTTTCAAGTTACTAAATTTATATCCACGTTAGATGACTGGTGACACGCTGACACCGAATGATATCAAACCATCTAAGTTTTCTAATACGAGTTAGACACCATCAATGAAAAGCAATGATTTTAGTGATTTGGAGATCATGAATATAGGTCCAGGGCAACCAAATTTGGAAAAATTTACTCTCTCAAATTTTGGAAAACAATCCAGGAGAGTTATTCGTGGATAAAGTACGGTATGTAGAGCGTAAGACACGATGGAGTATTTTGTTTTTGTGTCGAAAAATTTTCTCATAAATGAGAAAATTTCATTGTAAATAGGCAAATTTGCTGATTTTATAAGAATTTTGTTCAAAAAGTCTGTAAATCGTGTAAGTCGCCTAAAATTGTACATTTTATATAGGTAGGCAAATTTTCAAAAATGAGCCAATTTACAACGAAATTTGGCAACTTTTTGAAAAAATTTTCTGCAAACTTGCACAAAAAATCACATATTTTTACCATATAGGTACCTACTTACCAAAACTGAATTTCGTGAAAAAAACTTCTGAAATCACGAAATTTCTACACCAAAGAAATGGAATTTTTTCAAACAATGAATTATAAAAAAACAATTTTTTTTCCTGAAAATCAACAATTTTTCAAATCTTAGCCGTTGCTTCGCTCGGGCATATGAAAATTGGAATAAGTGCCTATATTTATTAAGAATGAAGGGTTGAGGATTTCGCCTTCATTTCGACAATAAAATTTGATTTAAAAAAATGAAGAAATTTAGCTTTTGGATTTCTTTTTCATCAAAAATTTTTGCCCTCGTTTCGCTCACAAGACAGTCAAGCCTGGAACTCGAATACCTTCCATGACGTCACTACTCATACCGCTGAATATCGTTAAATATTTCACGTCAGTTTTAAACAGGTTAGAATTTTTTGAAGAAGTTTTCCAACTGAAGAAATATCGACTTTTAGTCGAATAAAATCGCAAAAATCGATACTTGAGAATGATGAGTTTTCCGTTCCTTCGGAAAAGTCGGGAAACTCGACTGGAACGCGATTGGTCGTAAGACGAAAAATAGAGCTTCGTAATTGGTCGATTCTGTTTTTCGCTGCTTTTCTGCTAGTACGGTCGGGATCCGCTTCGGGGACCTTTACGATGAATTTTCCTGACTTAAACTTCGGTTTAAGCAGGAAATAGGATACCCGCTTTTCCGACGGTTCGGAAAAGCTCAATCTACGTTAACGTAGATTTTCACGATATGGTATCTACGATGAAGTAGGCACGTAGCTCAGAATACGAAATTTTCACGGTCACGTCGACCAATTAAAACATAAGGATTACGATACCTTTCATTTCGTGAAATTACGAATAAATTCAAAACGATACTTTCAAAAGAAAAACTCGAGAATTGAATTTTAACTAATTTTTATTCGGAAAAATTAGACATTTACACGATAAATTCGACACCGATTTTCGGTAGAAAATCGATGCCTAAAGTTAAAGATTAATGACCTTTTCGCGACAAGGTTCTATACGATACAAAAAGCCGCGGTTAACGAACGATCGCGAAGAAACAACGAATAAATAAATTAGCGGCCGTAGCCAATAATAACTATAATTACATAACCGCGTATAAATCGAATTTCTAAACGGTAAAACTAACACCGCCCCTCGGACGATAATTTATTTTTTTAAATTAAATTCAAAAATCTCGTTTGACAAACGTTCGAAGACGATCCTATTGGTCGATTTTGTCAATAGATCGGCAATGTTATCGCTCGATGAAATTTTCACGATGTGAATGACACCGGATCTGATAAGATCGCGAATATGATGGTACGATACATCAATATGTCGAGTACGCCGAGATTCGTCGGTATTTGCTATCGAGATAGCAGCATTTGAGTCGCAGAAGATCGGTACGACATCTGTAACCAAATCGAGACTATCGAGTAAGTTTATCCACGATCTCGCTTCTTTTCCGGCCGTCGAAAGAGCTACGTATTCGGCTTCCGCCGACGATAAAGCTACGCAATTTTGCTTTCGGACGATCCAGTCGACGATATTTCCATTTAACATGACGACGATACCGGTAGTGGATTTTCGATCGGAGTCATCACCGGCGAAATCGGAATCGGAATACAGTTTTAACGGATACGATACATTAAGGTAATTCGAATTATAAACTAACGACCGATCGATTGTCGTTTTTAAATACCTAATGATACGTTTAGCATAATTAAAAATTTCAGCATTAGCGAGATGCTGAAATCTGCACAAGAAATTAACGGCGAACGCGATATCGGGACGAGTACCTCGCGATAGATACGATAGCGATCCTAAGATGCCACGAACTTTCGTTTCAAACGATTTATCCAGCCGTTTGTCTTCGATTTTTAAGCCGGGTTCCATCGGCGACGATATCGGATTCGAATCTTCAAGATCATATTTCACGATTAATTCACGGATGTACGATTTTTGATGTAAGTACGTTACATCGTCACTTTTACGTTCGATTTCGATACCGATGAACTTTTCTGGTTCTTTTAGATCTCGAATTCCAAATTCTTTATTTAGCTGATCGATCAGCCACTCGATTAATTCGGCGTCGGAACCGGTTATTAGGAAATCGTCGACGAAAATTACAAAGATACACCGAGTTTTATCGCCGTCTTTATTTACATAAACGCACGGATCGTTTGCAGACTGTTCGAAACCTAATTTTTCTAAAATTTTCTTTAATTTTTTGTTCCAGTTCTGCGGCGAAGTTTTGAGTCCATACAAGGACTTTTTTAACACGAATACGATTTTGCGTTTCACGGAAGATCCTTTCGGTGGATCGAAAACTATCATACGAGTCGCTTCGCCATTTAAGAATGCCGTCGATACATCGGCTTGACGGAGTTTCCATTTATTCACGGTGGCTATGCAGACGATACCACGGACGATCGATACGTTTGCAGTCGGCGCGTAAGTCTCATCCAGCTCGTATTGGTGAGAGTCCTTGTATCCGCGGAGAACGAGTCGAGCTTTAAATTTTACGACGTGATTAACCGAGATTTTCTTTCGCAGAACCCATCTCGTATCGACTTTGGAAAAGTCCTTGCCTTCAAGCTCGTCCTCGGTGACTTCGTACCAGACATCTTTCACTGCCATCGCTCTCAGTTCTTCCTCGATCGCCTTTTTCCACTCTTTACCTTCAGGACCGTTTACTGCCTCTTCATACGTGAGTTCTTTGCCCTGTTCGGTAGCTATTAACGCGGAGTATTCGATACGATCGTCATCGTTACACAGATTGGATTTTATCGCGACTAACGAATTTTCGACTGTTTCAGGTTCAAGATTTACGGTACCGTCGTACGAATTTTCATTTAACCGGTCAGCATAAAGCTGATTTTCATCGAAGATGACGTTAGACGAATACGATAGTTTATTTCGCGGTACATCGAGTAACATGTAACCTGTTTCAGTATAACCAACTAACATTTTTTCAACGGATTTCGGATCTAATTTTGTTCGTTTTTCTTTAGGAATAAATTCCCTAGCGACGCAGCCGAAGATACGAACATATTGGAAAGTCGGATCGCGATCGAACCACAAACGATACGGGCTTTTATCGGCGATAGCAGAACACGGAAGACGATTGTATAAAAACGTAGCCGTGTACAACGCGTACGGCCAAAATCGACGAGGAAGCTTCGAATCGAAAAGAAGCGAACGGAGTTTTTCACTGATGGTACGTAGAAAGCGTTCGGCCGTACCGTTATGTTCGTGCTCATAAGGCTCCGAAGCCATTAATCGCATACCTTTTTTCTCGATTACTTCGCGAAATTTACCGCCTATAAATTCGGTCGCGCTATCGCAACGTAATTGCTTAATTTGACGATTCCATAGATTCGTTACTATGTTATCGTATTTTTCGAAAAATTCGCCGACTTGCGATTTAGCCGTTATCGCGAACGTTACCGCGTAGTGAGTAAAATCGTCGACAAATACAAGAATGTATCGCTCATTATCGATACCGGCGCTCAGCGGACCCATTACGTCGACATGGACTATGTCCAACGGTTGCTTCGCCTTTTCGCGCTCGGTATTGTAAGGCCCACGGTGCTGCTTCGCTTTGGCACACGTATCGCACTCGTTCGTAAGAGGGCAGTCATGTTCGGTACAACTAATATCGGGTATCTTATACATAACCGATCTACTCGGATGGCCTAACCGACGATGCCATAGAGCGTTTAGCGCGAAATCGAAATTATCGGTAACGTTATTTAGCTTAAATTTAACAGTAAGCAAACCGTTCGACTGTTCAAAAACATCAGTCAGTTTTTCACCAGTATCGCGGTGAACGATCGAAATTTTATCGGCGATCACGGTATCATAACCTAAACGACGGATTTGACTCACGGACATTAAATTGTACGATAAATCGGAAATGTAACTCACGTTTTGCATGATAAAATTCACGCCGCTATCGTTAGTGACTGGTAACTCACCAACCGACGATCGTACGATAGCTGTATCTTGTTTCGCAACGATAATTTCAGCGTTCGACGTTACTGGCTTTTCGTTGACCAAAATACCGGGTACGTTTATCATGTGGCTGGTGGCGCCGGTGTCGAGCACGAAGACAATTTCACCGACGGTCGAAATTAGCGCTACATTTTCTTCGGATGTCATGAGAGCCTTTGGACGATTCGACGATTCAGCATTCGACGGAGATTTCGGCGCCGGCGAATTCGAACTGGAGCTGGAACTCGGTTCAGACCTTTTTGAATTCGCTTCATCACCATACCGAGGGCACTGCTTTCCTATGTGGCCGGTGCCACCGCAACGATAGCATTTTATTTCTCCTCTCGGCGATTGATTTCGATTGGCCCAGCAATTTTTCGCGAGATGGCCGAGCTTTTTGCACTTGGCACATTTCGGACGCGGCTTACGATCGTTCGGATTTCGATTATTCGACGCTGAAGTTACTAACGCCGAACCTTTGTTGATATTCGACGTCGCCTTTTCGGATTTATCTTCGTCGCTGGTTAATAAACCCCTCAGGAATTTTGGGTCGGCGGGTGCGATATTCAGAAGAGCTTCTGCCGGTTTCTTAACGGACTTCCATTTCTCGATATTTTTGAGTCCGGAGTTCAAAAACGCATACTCCTCATCCTTCGGGACCTTCGTACCGGCGGCCTCCATCTGGTTCACTAGGCTGGAGACTTCATCGCAGTAATCGGTAGCGGACCTGAATTTGTCGATATCGAGGGCCGCTAATTTTGCACGACATGCGATTACAATCTGCTGATTCTCTTTCGCATATCGTTCGTCGAGTTCGTTGAGGAGTTTTTCGGGATCCTTTTCCTCGCGTATGAGCCGGAAAACCGCGTTCGTTGTGTGGCTGACGATTTCAAAATACGCTTTCCTTTTCTCTTTATCGGTCGCGCCGCCATTCGTTGTAATAGCCTTTTCGAGATCTTTAGCCAATAGTAACGATTTGATTCTCTTCTTCCAGATGATGTAGTCGGTACCATTGAAGATCAAGTGCGCTGGAATATTCGACGACGATTCTCCAGAAGCCATTTCGGACGCTGACGATTCGTTTTCGGAGCACGTAGCAGTTTTCTCGCTTTCGGATTGGTCGTCGGAGATGATCGACGCTGCGTCTGACTCGTTATTGGCTGATTCGATGCACGGAGCTGTTGGTATCGTCGACGCAGAAGATTGACCGACGAGGGAAGTATTCAGTTCTTTCGATAACCGTTTACGAATTTTACGTTTTTGTGATCGAGTTAACACTCTTTCAGATTCGCTCGACGCTGGAAAACCACGGAAGTCTTCTTCGTTAGAGGTATCGTTTGCAGCGTCGCCTCGACCAATGAGCTTCGACAGACGAGGTATCATATACCGAGTCGATTCGCCGTTCACAGGAACCACGATACTATGCTACCATGAAGAAATATCGACTTTTAGTCGAATAAAATCGCAAAAATCGATACTTGAGAATGATGAGTTTTCCGTTCCTTCGGAAAAGTCGGGAAACTCGACTGGAACGCGATTGGTCGTAAGACGAAAAATAGAGCTTCGTAATTGGTCGATTCTGTTTTTCGCTGCTTTTCTGCTAGTACGGTCGGGATCCGCTTCGGGGACCTTTACGATGAATTTTCCTGACTTAAACTTCGGTTTAAGCAGGAAATAGGATACCCGCTTTTCCGACGGTTCGGAAAAGCTCAATCTACGTTAACGTAGATTTTCACGTTATGGTATCTACGACGAAGTAGGCACGTAGCTCTGAATACGAAATTTTCACGGTCACGTCGACCAATTAAAACATAAGGATTACGATACCTTTCATTTCGTGAAATTACGAATAAATTCAAAACGATACTTTCAAAAGAAAAACTCGAGAATTGAATTTTAACTAATTTTTATTCGGAAAAAATTAGACATTTACACGATAAATTCGACACCGATTTTCGGTAGAAAATCGATGCCTAAAGTTAAAGATTAATGACCTTTTCGCGACAAGGTTCTATACGATACAAAAAGCCGCGGTTAACGAACGATCGCGAAGAAACAACGAATAAATAAATTAGCGGCCGTAGCCAATAATAACTATAATTACATAACCGCGTATAAATCGAATTTCTAAACGGTAAAACTAACACCAACTCCAAATTTTTTCCTCGTAATTTTTTCAACTCCTAATTTTTTTCTCAGAATTTTCTCAACTGAAATTTTTTTCTGACGTAATTTTTCCACGACCAAAGTTTTTCTGAAGAATTTTTCCATTATTGAACTTACATCTTTTTTGAAAAGAATGACTTCTGTTTGATTGACGTCGTAAACAATTTTTTTTCTCGCAATTTTCACATCTGAAATTTTTCCACGTCCAAATTTTTTTCTCATAATTTTTTCAACTCGAATTTTTTTCCTCAAAATTTTTATGGCGTCAATCAAACAGAAATCATTCTTTTCAAAAAAGATGTAAGTTCAACGATGGAAAAATTCTTCAGAAAAAAATTTCAGTGGAGAAAATTACATACGTCAGAAATATTTCAGTTGAGAAAATTCTGAGAAAAAAATTCTGAGGGAAAAATTTGGAGCTGGAAAACTTCTTCAAAAAATTCTAAACTGTTTAAAACTGACGTAAAATATTCAACGACATTCAGCTGTATGAGTAGTGACGTCATGAAGGTATTCGAGTTCCAGGTTTGACTGTCTTGTGTTGCGCTCGGGCTCAATGCATTTACACAATTCATATATTTTTTGCTATCGATTCTGCATGTTGAAAAAAAGTTGAGTAAAAATCTCGTAATAGTAAGGGTACTAAATTTTTTGTAGGGTTGAAAATGAACAATTTTATTATTTTCATTTTTCAACAGGGGCCCAAGCCCCCCCCCCCCCCAAGTTACGGCCCATCTCCGCCTATGCACCCAGGTAATCGGGTATTAATTACTTTAAAGTAGGTATTTACTCACGACCCACTACGATTTCCGATTTTACACCTACCTTCGTTTCGACACAACTGGGCTATTTCCATTGCTGGTTTGAACATAGCCGGATCTTGTCCAAGTTTCGCTTGCACCATTTTTTGAATTTCTTCAAAAACAAGTTTTCCACCCTTTACCTATATTTAAGAAGACAAATTGGGAAAATAGTCTTAGTCGATGGGTTTTATTTAACGCAATGCATAGGCATGTTCGACCTACCATTCCCATTTTTTCATAAACACAGTTTATCATGCACTGGAATAAAAAAATAGTTTTATTAATCGACCACCTGAACGTCAACCGTGCGAAACGGTTTTTTTACGTAATTAAGTATGCGTAGAACTGGCAGAACGATAAACATACGTGTTGAATTTCATTCTTAGGTGATTCCAATTTATGTACGGCGCCGAAATCGTCTGAAAAATTAAAAAATTTCCATTATACGATGGAGTGCCCTGACAAATTTGAGGTGACCAAGTTTAGAATTTTGCTGTGAAATGGGAAATGAGTGAATAAGAAACATTAAGAATGGAAATACTCCTGAAATGATTCCATTGCTAAAAATTATTATCAGCTGTTGAAAAAAGTACAATTTGAACTTTTTATGACTGAAAATTGATTTGAGAATTCGATTTGAACTCGAATTTCGTTCAATTTCCTCTCGTTGTTTTAGTCGTTATCGTATCAAACAATCAAATACATTAACAAACGATGGCATCATCGTTATGTAGTTGAAAGCGAACGTGGAAATACCTATCTACCTATGTACCCATTAAACTGACCTTCTGAAAGTACCTACGGAATACGGAATTCATTAGACCAGAAACATAAAGATTACATATGAGGATAAAAATATGAATTTAAAATTTAGGTACATGCAAAAATTATCTACATATGAAAAAACAAAGGGATTTGGAAAATAGTAGGTGAAAACAGCATACCTTCGACCTTTTTTGATATTCTAATATAATGCTCTATGGTAGGCAGAAAAAAATATCAAGGTGAGATAGTTTACGTTGAGTGGAAGACCTCCAAAAATAATTTGAGCCACCCAGCCCAAAAGGAGATGGCGTTAAGGATTTCAAAGAGGAGTCATTTTTGAAAAAAAAACAATTTTTTTACCACTTTTGGGTAGTGTCATATGTTGGGAACCTCTATCACCCCATAAAAAGTTATGATTTGAATATCTAAACCTTCCTGAACAATTTTTATTGAAATTGGATTCCACTTCTTGCCTTCTACCCGAGCGAGGGTAGAAAAGTTGTAGATCGTGAATTTGAGGAGTTTTTTGAGTACCTATTACCAAATTCAAATCACTCGCTCAAACAATTCAAAATCGAGTCAAAATTTTTTTGATCACCTCGAATTTTTTTCTGATAAAATTTTTCAGACAGGGTACAAACTGGATTTTGATTTACGCAATTTTATAAAATTTCAATTAGTAACACTGCTACGAAAATTTTTCAATATACCTATTTTAATGACGAAAATTTTTTTGGCCTAATTTAGAATTATTAAATGAACAATTTTAATGAAATATATAGCACATCAAATTTGAGAAAACTGTATTTTCATACTAAAGGTGCAGGGAAAAATTTGAGAAAAATCAACCAGGAGGGAGAAGTCGATCATAGCTATAGACAACAAACTCACCCACCTCGTAAGAAACCATCAAATACCTACGTTAGAAACGCAAAGATGTATATAAAAAATGTATGCAATCTTCCGAAAAAGAGTTGCTACTATACCTATTTACTGTTACTACGAATGTAATAAGAACTACACAAATCAAAATCTGGTTGACGTCCCTGCCACGAAAATTTTTCGAATTTCATCAAAAAATATTCTAGATGACTAAAAAATTTTTGGCCGAATTTTAAGATGCTTAAGTGAACGATTTTAATTCGGTGAAAATGAAAAATTCCTCAAATTTGCATCTGCAGCTTTTCAATCCCCTAGTAGAGGTGAAAAACGGTATTCAACTTCAGGATGAATCCCGAAGGTGGCCAAAATTACGGTTTTCTGAAAATCACCCCACTTTGAGGCCCTCATTTCCATCTCCCTTTGGGCTAGGAAAGTTAAATTTTTCAGAGAAGTCTCTCACTCGAAAGAAACTACCTCATCAATTTTCGTCCAAATCCAATATTTTTTTCTTGTTTCACTTTAATCGACAATGTCTCAAAAAAAAAAATTAAAAATTGGCTAGTTCATAAATTTTTTGAAAAAAAAACAATTTAAAAAAGAATGCAATAAAAGTACTTTTCTAGGTAATTATACGAAATTCCATTTTTTCAAAATCGAGTCGATAGCTTTACATTAGAATTTCAGTTTTTCCAATAGAATTAATGATACGTACCTACTGGAAAAGTAATTGTGGATATTAAACACGATGGAAGTTTCTTTCAAAAATCTAGAGAAAAATTGTACTTTTTTTACCATTTTTGACGAGAAATTAACCCCACTTGAAAATGTAGTCTTGAAGTTTCGATTTTTGCGGAAATTAAAAGCCAATATTTTTTTCAATGAAATTTCAGTTTTTTCAAGTCAAGTAGGTAATTTCCCAACAAAGTGCAGAGAAAATTTGACATTTTCCAATTTTTCTACTAAAATTCAGTAGAATTGATTAAAATTTCAATTTTTGATGAGATGTTTACCTGCTTGTATTGAAATTTCTATCTTTAAGTTTTTTTTTAGTGAAATGTATTAAATAGAAAGTTTTTCATCGACTTCAGTCAGTAACGTTATTAAGACGAGTTTTCTTGGAGAAAAATCTCCAGACGCCGAACAAATTAAAATTACCTACCAACGATTCAAATTGTGGTAATAATTGTAAAAAATTTTAATTCGGTAAAAATATTCATTTAAATTTCAATTCAATACCCTTTCTCAATAAAACTAAATAAATGTACTTAATGGTAGGTGACGTTTTTGCACTTAAATTTCAAAAAATTTTCAGATAAAATTCATTGGAAAATTTTCCTTCATTAAAACCTGAATTTTCGATTAAAACAGCACGATGAGGAATCTTTCTCAATTGAAGCTTCATTTTATCCTGCTTAATAAAATCGAATGTGTTGGAAAATTCGTAAAAAAATTTATATTTTGATATTTCAGTTTTTTCACTAAAATATAATTATATCAATACGTAATTTTCAAGTAAAATCCGCGAAAAAAATTTTAATCAAATTTTCAATTTCTTTTGCCAAGTTTGGCAAAATTTTTCACAGTTGAGTTTGTGGAAGAAAATCTGATATGTGAGTCTGGATCTAGAACCCACCCTTAGGTGTCGAAAATTGGGTTTTGAGTTGACACTAATTTTAGGCCTTTCAGAAGGAGTAAAATCAAGGGGGAACCTCAACTCAAAAACTAATTTTTGACCCCTAAGGGTGGTTTCTATATTCAGGCTTACATATGTACCTGTTGAATGTTGGTAAAAAACTGGAAATTTCAACATGAAAAAATTTACAGTTATATCAATACCGGTTCTATTTGCTCAATTCCAGCAACAAAATAATTTTTTTTTAGAAAAAATCCATTGTGTAAAAATGCTTACTGAATTTCGTCAAAAACTATCAACTGGAATTCAGTAGGTACCTAAGAAATAAAAATTTTTATGAATAAAAAATGTTACACGGAATTTAGTGAAATCCTTCAAATTCCAATTCAAAAAAATATTTCCAGTGTAAAGTTATCAGAAAAAATTACCAAATGAGAAATATATTTCGTGTGTACGAAAATTCATCACTTATGGTACCACTGTCCTGAAGTTTTTTTTAAATTTTCTTCTCTGCAGTCCTAAAAAATAAATTTTTATGGTACCTACTTACTTAACGTGGGTGGGTAGTGTTTGGATAAATTTAGTGGAGAGGGGGGGGGGGGCTGAAAAAATGTTGGTTCATTTTATGTATTTTTAATAGCTTTTATGGTCTTGTAGAGAAAAATGTTTGTGGTCTATTTGGGGGGGGGGGGGGTTAGTTCTTGGATTTTTCGAGCTAAACTTGATAACTTTTTAAACAATTTTTTTCACAAACAAAATAAGGTGAATAATAAATACTCGTATCTTACCCGCACTCACGTCTGGATTTTCTTTTCTACATTCTTCCACCGATTGTTTTCTTTTGTCTTTTAGCTTTTGAACTTCTTCCGGAGTAGCCTATAGGAATCCAGTTGTACAAACAATCGTTCAATCGTGTATCCTTTTTTAAAAATTAATGTGTACCCAACGTCGATAAAACTTACCAAAACCGTGAGTGCCGAGCAAGCAAAAATTAATATCCACGAAAAAGCCTTCATTTTTATTATCTACAAACACGAAAGATCAATGCAAATTATTATAAAATTTAAATTCGCGTTTACTGGTCAATTTTATGTCTCTTTTAAACAGAAAAAAAATTTCAAAATTGAATACCTCGTTAGATAGGTTCTGAAATTAATAACCAGGAAAAAAATACGTCGTGGTTTAAAAAATTGCGAACGAATGTAATTTTATGAATTTCGTCCATCTATTGTGCCAATGTCGAAATTTTTTCCATCGACGGTGAAACGAATGTGAAGAAGGGGGAAGATAAATATTAGGTGAGTATTATTTTCCATTAAGTGATTGCTCGGCCATAATGGCTGTTATTATATTAAACGAAATGACTCGAATTAGGTTTTGCGAAATTAATAATATTTGATTATTACATATAATTTTAAAATTATCCCAAAACGGAAGAAAAAAATCATCGTGTAAAAAAAATCTTGAAATAGGTAGGTATTGTCTTTTTTTCCCCGCAAGATAATTAGAAGTTGATCATTTTTCAATACTTAGGTGTGGTAAAAAAAAGTGAAAAAACTGCGTCTATCTTACAATTAGTGCACAGTTAGGTATCATAAAGTTCATACTGCGTCAGTGCGTACCTAATCTCGTCATGGTCATTATCATTGGAAGACCGAAATCCAACGATAAGCAATCCATGGAGTTGTTGTTTTGCTTACGTAAAACGTAAATACATTAATTTCTTAAATGGATGTTTCGAACGTAGTTATATACCTACAACTTAGCCAGTTCTCGATAGAAATCAAACAAACACCATAAATAGAAACGCACTAATATATATACCTATTTTTACACAAATATAAAAATTCACAAAGTTTTCACTAATGATATTTCTCAGTCACCAAATTCAACAATGATTAACTCAACAAGCTTAGAAGTTAGAATTTTATTATTTCCGTAAACTATCAAAAAAATTCAATTTGGAAAATAGAAAAAACGATGAAAAAAATTATCAAAAATGATTCGAAGGATTATCTCGATGATCGTGTTTCTGAAACAGACAAAAAACATGTAATTAATCATAATGGTTGTTTTATGGTTTAAAATAGACGAGACAGTTGATAGAATTTTTAATGAACTTAATGATAGGTATAAACGTATGAGGTACTCACATCGCGGAAAAAATCTATTACACAGCCTCTCATAGCTTTCGCAGCAGCACATTTTTCTTTACTTGCATAAGCCTTCGCAACTGTAAAAAAAACATATAATTATTGGTTAATTGAATGAATACTTTTTTGGGTGTATTGTTTTTTTGAAATGATAGGTAGCTATGTAGGTACGTAGATTAATAAAGAAAATTTAATTTAATCATTAGGTTGCGGAATTCGATGAAATTTTTTCATTTTCAGCAACTATGTTCGAAAAAAATTAATCTGCTCTGTGATTTATCATTGTCGAGATGCACGTATTTTGATGTTTGGATAATTTCAACATTAGTAGAGAAAAGTCACGTCAGGAAAGGAGATGATTTGTCAGAATAAGCCAAAATCTTGCGAAACTCGTGAGAATAAGCGAGGATTTACCTGATTACTCGATAACATAGGCGCACCCAGAAACTGATTAAGGAAGGGGTCAGATTTTGAGAAAAAATGGGGAGGGGAGGTCAAAATTCAATGAAAAAAAAATAAAGTAACCTGTTTTTTCAGTATGGGGCTGGAGTAGTTGGGGTATTTTCAGTATGCAAATAATACAAGATTTGAGTGGAAAAAAATTGAAAAATGGCGAGATTTAATGATTTTTTTAGTCAAAATTACCTATTGATTTTTTCTGATAAATGGAACATTGACTGAGAAATTATCAATTTTTGACCGAAAAATCAGTAAAAAATGACTAATTTTCAATGAAAATTATTTTACTGATTAAAAAAGACAGAATTCTTGCAAATTTAACTGATTCAGATTTAAAGAGTGCTATGTTTATTTAAAACATGGGTAAGTAGGGTACTAAAATACTGCCCGAGCGAAACGAGAGCGAAAATTTAAACAAAAATCATACTCTTCTTTGTCATTTTTATGATGAAACAATCCCCTTGCCGAGCTTAAGGAGGGGGCTCGAGCCCCCTGAGCCCCCCTTGGGTGCGCCCCTGCTCGATTATATATCAAGATAAGGGAGTATTTTTAGGATTGCGAGGAACTCAACTTGAGGATTTGTAAAGATATACATTAGGATTAAGGTGAATTAAAGAAAATTTTGGGCAATGAAAATTGGCGAAGTAAGGTCAATTGGGGTAATTGTAAATTTTTCGAAAAATTGAACCGATTTTGTGATACTCTTTTTCGTTTTACTCTGTAAGTAAGAAAGCAAAGTGATTGAAATTTTTGAAGTGAAAACTTCTATGGTGGGGGTCTATTTTTTTCGACGCGTTACGCTTATACACGGTTGCCAACCACCAATTATTCAGGAATATCATTTATCTAGGGAAATTTCCCACATTATATTACAAAAATATCATTTATCCAGGGAAATTTCTCACATTATATTACAAAAATATCATTTATCCAGAAGTGAAAAAGGAAAATGTTGGCAGCACTGCTTTACCTTTTAAAAGTCATTAAAAAAATGTCACTCATTAAGTGTGACAAAAAGTCGAAATGTAATCTAAAAGAAAATTATTAAAAGTCAAAAAGAAAATTGTTGACAGCACTGCTTTACCTTTTAAAAGTCATTAAAAAATGTCACTCGTTAAGTGTGACAAAAAGTCAAAATGTAATCTAAAAGAAAATTATTAAAAGTCAAAAAGAAAATTGTTGATAGCACTGCTTTACCTTTTAAAAGTCATTAGAAAAATGTCACTCGGTAAGTGTGACAAAAAGTCACAGCACTGCTTTACCTTTTAAAAGTCATTAAAAAAATGTCACTCGTTAAGTGTGACAAAAAGTCAAAATGTAATCTAAAAGAAAATTATTAAAAGTCAAAAAGAAAATTGTTGATAGCACTGCTTTACCTTTTAAAAGTCATTAGAAAAATGTCACTCGGTAAGTGTGACAAAAAGTCACAGCACTGCTTTACCTTTTAAAAGTCATTAAAAAAATGTCACTAGTTAAGTGTGACAAAAAGTCAAAATGTAATCTAAAAGAAAATTATTAAAAGTAGAAAAGAAAATTGATGACAGCACTGCTTTACCTTTTAAAAGTCATTTAAAAATGTCACTCGTTAAGTGTGACAAAAAGTCACAGCACTGCTTTACCTTTTAAAAGTCATTAAAAAAATGTCACTCGTTAAGTGTGACAAAAAGTCAAAATGTAATCTAAAAGAAAATTATTAAAAGTAGAAAAGAAAATTGATGACAGCACTGCTTTACCTTTTAAAAGTCATTTAAAAAATGTCACTCGTTAAGTGTGACAAAAAGTCACAGCACTGCTTTACCTTTTAAAAGTCATTAAAAAAATGTCACTCGTTAAGTGTGACAAAAAGTCAAAATGTAATCTAAAAGAAAATTATTAAAAGTAGAAAAGAAAATTGATGACAGCACTGCTTTACCTTTTAAAAGTCATTTAAAAAATGTCACTCGTTAAGTGTGACAAAAAGTCAAAATGTAATCTAAAAGAAAATTATTAAAAGTAGAAAAGAAAATTGATGACAGCACTGCTTTACCTTTTAAAAGTCATTTAAAAAATGTCACTCGTTAAGTGTGACAAAAAGTCAAAATGTAATCTAAAAGAAAATTATTAAAAGTAGAAAAGAAAATTGATGACAGCACTGCTTTACCTTTTAAAAGTCATTTAAAAAATGTCACTCGTTAAGTGTGACAAAACGTCAAAAAAATTATCAGACTTTTTATCAAATAAGTAATCTAAAAGAAAATTATAAAAAGTAAAAAATAAAAAAAAATTAAGTCATTAAAAAATGTTTATAAAAAGTCTAAAAGAAAAATGTTGGCAGCACTGCTTTACTTTTTAAAAGTCATAAAAAAATGTCATTAGATTCAATTAAGTAATTTAAAAGAAAAGTATAAAAAGTAAAAAAATTGTCATTAGACTTTTTATCAATTAAAGTCATAAAAAATGTCATTAGACTTTTTATCAAATAAGTAATTTTAAAAAAAATTATAAAAAGTCATAAAAAAATGTTGGTAACACTGCTTTACTTTTTAAGAGTCATAAACAATGTCACTTGTTAAGTGTGACAAAAAGTCAGAAAAAAATTTTCAGACTTTTTACCAAATAAGTAATCTACAAGAAAATTATAAAAAGAAATTTTTATTACAATCCATAATTTCTTACTTTTTTAGATTGATCATTAAATACTATTACAGGTCTTAAAAACACAAAATCACCAAATATGTCCTAGATTACTAATCCTGAAATTTTCATTTGTTATAAATGACATTTATATGTTCTAGATTACTATTCCTGAAATTTTGTTAAGACCATATCCTGTTACTTATTTATTGTACAAACAACTATACACGTCTTTCCGTTCTCACTTTTTCAATTATTCATTCTCCATTCCTTTGTTTTCAAAACCTTAATATATTGTTCTCTTATTCTAAAATTCTTCATTCGTTTGCACCATATTGCATATGTTTTGTTACCTATCTATTACATAAAAACTTTCACTAAGTTTCTCATAATCTATACAGGTAATGCGATTTGTTTAACTTTTATCATTTGTTCCAAATGACATTTCCTTTTTTACAAAAAAATATTATCTATTCACCCACCTCTTATTATAGATTTCAAAATAAAAGAGCGAAACCTCTAATATACAAATCAAAAATTCAGAAACAAGTTTTCACTTCTGAGGTACGTCCCATGACGCACCCATTTTTTATCATGTATCAATGAATGTATGAGGAGTAATATGGCGGTTTGTTTTCATCGATTCGATTATTCATGCCGAAATTATGGACTTCGTTTACAATTGGACAAGAATATTTACATTTACCCCACTATGATGGGGTAAATGTAAATGCATACATTGTACCCCATAAAAACGTATCCCTCGGTTTTTTTTTGCATAATTTGGAAAAAAATTATACAGATTAAATATTTAAACGCGTAGAAAAACTAACTTGTAAAAAAAAATCAAATAAAATCAAAACAAAAAAAAATGATATTTTGTGTTTAAATTTGTGAATCCCATTTAAATAACACGTGTTTACAATTACCCCACACCTGAAAAATTTGATGGGTATTTGTAAATGGTGCAGAAAATTAATTTCTCAGCTTCAAAAATCATAAGAATTGAATTTCATCATTTTTGAATGTCCGTAGAACTAAATTAATGCATCAAACACCAACTTTTTTACTTTTTTCTATTTTTTCTCGAATTTTGAAGATTACGTAAATTGTGTGAAAATCGAAATTTGATATCATGTTTTTTTCATCGCGAAATTTTTCATCACAGCTGTCACCAAGAACCCGAAGTTTTTTATTATAGTAAGACCAATTATTCAAAGTTTTTATTTTTGGCAACTCCAGCTCGCTAGATGCATTTAAGTATTTACAGCACGACTTGTTTACAATTACCCCATGTTTACAATTACCCCAAATGACCTTACATGAATTATATTGAGTGAAAACGACCTTCCCGAAAACATTTAAGTATCCCAGCCCAAAAAGAGATGGAGCTAGGGGGTCCTCAAAGTAAGTTTTTTTTTGAAAAAAATGGGGGTTTTCCACTTTTGGGCAGTGTACCCTGCAGGGCATTTCGATCACTTCGAAAAAATGCAAATTGAGTTTCTACCTTCCTCTCCCCCAACTATTGTCTGAAAAATTTGATACCATTTTTTCCCTCTTCAAGGGGGTTGAAAAGTTGCAGATCGAGAATTGGAAGATTTTTTTAATTTTTCCAAATTCGAACGCCTCGAAATCGAGCCTACGAATGTTTTGGTCACTTGAAATAATTTTGAATGGAATTTTTCAAGAAAATTTCATGGCAGTATTTACCACTTAATACATTTCGACACCTTACTTTTATAAAATTCAAGTTGTTTATTCAACAGTGTAAAAAGTAAGCCAAAAAGAGGTGTTTTTGGTTGTTGAAACATTGAGTCAACTTTCTTAGAAATTTTTTATGGTGGTGGTACAAACTGAAATTTAATGAAAATAAAAATCTAAACGTAGTTTGTAGCATTGCAATGAAATTTTAAAGACATTTTCATTAAAAAAATTACTCCAGGCGAAGAAAAAATTTTAGGTTTCATTTTGAAAAGTTTGAGTAAGAGATTTAAATGCTCCGCAGAGCCGGTGAGAGCAAATTTGGGCCCAGTGCTATAAATATTTTCGGGCTGTTTTTCTTCCCGAAAAAGGTTGAAAATTGATTTTTAAACCCTTTTTTGCAAATTTTCTCGGTTCTGCCCTTTTAGCTTAATCTTTTTATAGATGAAAATTCTGGAAAATTACAATTTTAACAAAGAAAAAAAAGTAATTTTCTTCTTTTTTAGCATATTTTCTTCAAATAAAATAAAAAATAGAAATTTCTGAGGCCTCGCTAGATCTTCAAAAAATTCGGACCCGGTGCAAATGCACCCATGCACCCCCTCTCACCGACCCTGCTGCTCCGTTAAAAAGCAGGGAGGTATAAAAACTCAAATGACCTCGTCCCATTTTGGGTAAGGGGAAGAAGGTGGAACAATTTTTTTGAGAGGATTCCCTACTCGAAGTAATCTACATCATCCTTTGTTATTTTCGAAGAGATTATGGGCTAAAATTCCGGATTTAAGATCATTAGAGTGAATATTTCCAAATCCCTGCAATCAAAAATTCGTGCCCTCAAAATTTTTTTTGGTGAAATTACAAATAAACGGATGGTTATTTTGTTTTTTCTTCGTATAAGTATCTGTCATTTAATACAGAGAAAAAAATCTTGAAACGAAAACTATGAAAGAGAATTAATTCTTATCGCGTAGCAAGGTCGGCAACAATGTTCGGAATTGACAGATACCATATTCAAGTTCACTGACCCCAAAATATTCATTACCATGAATTAAACTTCAACTTGAACGAGCAGAAATGAATGAATCTATCATTGTACTTACATAGACCACCCAAGAGGCCAAGATTCAAGAATAAATTTTTCAATGAATTGCCTATCCTGTTAACTTTGAAGGGGAATGTTGAATTCTGAAAATAATCATCCAATTGAAGTAGAATCTTACGACAAAACGACGTAAAAATCTCCATCTTAAAGTTTCTTACGTTTTCAATTTTGATGACAATTTTTTCACTTTTAGAATCAAGTTTACTCAAAAATTCAAATTTACGTAAAAATTATTGGAAGGAATCTGATTAAAAAAAATGAAAAATATTTCAATTTAAAATACATTTACGCCTTGAACATGTCAATGTAGGCAGCTTTTTAAACTTAAATTCTCGAGTTGGAATTAGCTCAAGTAACATTCTTTAAATAAAATTGGGACCAGCCCCTCGTAGATTTCATTTTGCTGAAAATAGTTTACTGTAATTTAAATACCTTGCGATTCACATTGAATGAATAACTGTTCCGCTTTATTCAGCTCTTTTTGGTCCTCTCCGAATCTGACTTTGATAGATTTTATAAATCCATTGTAATCCAGTTTTCCATCTTTAAACTATTCAATTAAACAAAATAATGGCATTGGAATATTTCACAATCACAAACTGATAAATTAATAACCTGAAGTCGATAATTTTATTCAACGTACCAATTCCAGTTTAATGCATAGACATTCCAAAAAACACTGAAAACAAAATCATAATTCGAATATTCATTACCATATTATTATAGGTTGGTAGTTGGCAGCTTGGCACCTACGTTTAAAACTAAGAAAATTGAAGAAAAAAAACATCCAACTTACACTTTGAGCTTCATTCGCTGGTAATTCTTTTCTGTACATTATGTCATAATCGTCTATAAAAATAATATCATATCAAAGCATTTATACAGATAATTTAATTGAAATAAAAACTGATAAAAAGTGATTTAGAATGAAAAATTATAGTTACCCCTTGCTATTTTGTTAGGTACTAAAAATAAATTTCTACAATTCCATATGTGTGAATTTTAAGTTGAGAAAATACGAAAGTACTAACCTTTGCTGACGTTTAATTCTTTTTGACATTTTTCGGCGGCTGCAACTCTTTCTTTTCGTGCTGTTTCTAAATCACCCTACGAACGTCAATTTTAAAAATTACAAAATAGAAAATTTCGTAAGTAGGTTACGGGGTTTTAAAATGAGAAAAGTAAATAATTACTTACTGCCACTGAACTAATCAATACGACGAAAATTGAAATTGAAATTAAATTCCACATAGTTTTACTGCAATTATTACAAAATAATTCAATCTTATGCACAAAAAAAAAAACAAATTTTGTATTCAAAATTTAAACTACTTTCGATGTTGGCTCCAATTATGTAATTAATCACGTTTCAAGGTGAGAAGTAAAATGAACTTTTTATCAGTGAACACAAAGAAAATACGAATTATCAACCGGTGTAAAAATTGTTTATCCAATTATAGAGCAGACAGTGAAATATAATATTTCACCTAATTAAGAAAAAATATTAAAAATCGATGTATAATTCACAGTCAGAAACATTCAACACGTGATTTGGTTTTTTGGTAGGTATCTACCTATTTTTTAATAAAAAGCATTCAAGTAGGTAAGTACCAAAAGTTCAATTTCTCTCCTAAGATTTTATCATAAATATAAACTTACATTTGTAGGTAAGAAGTGTGTAAAAATCATGAACGAAAAAAAAAATTGAATAAAAAATCGGTACTCACATATTTTACTGAGCTACTGCCATAAAATAATATACTAGGTTTATAAAACTGAATTCCATCAAGGTATCTAACGGAAATCTGATTCATAGCAACAGTTATACCACCTATAGTTGGATACAAATCAAAACAATGCTCATACGTGACACTATATTCGAGCCCATTGACCCCAAAATATATATTCATTATCATAAATTAAACTTTCACGAGAATTTTTATAAATCTCGCGAATATTAGGTCGATCAATCAATTAATTTCGTCAGTAAAATTTTCCATCTACTCGTACATGTATTTCTCACATTTTCAATTTTTAGGTTTTTTTTTCTCTTTTTAAACTTTTATAACAGGCTAAATGTCGAGTTCAATTCAGTGTGTAATTGAACTTTTTCAAGGTGATAAGTAAGATGAACTCTTTATCAATAAATACAATGAAAATACGAATTATGAACTGGACAAGGAATTGCTCACGTAAGTAATTAAAAATACTATTGGTAGGCAGTAAAATGAAGTGTTTGATCTAATTATGAGAAATTATCAAGAATTGTGAAGCAAACTCACCGAATCCAGGAAATCTACATACTTATGTTTTAAAATAATTAGGTAGGTACTCAATACGTGATTTACTTTGATTTTAGGCAGGTATCTCTTTTTTAATGAATGGCATCCAAGTTGGAACCAACCAAAAATTCAATTCTTCTCAAATTTTTTTATTGCGGATAGGTACAACGAACTCAAGTATAATGCGAAAATATATAGGTACATTAGGGTGGATCGAAAAAAAAACATATCTTGGATTTTGACCAAATTTGGTGGGGTGGTTTACTTTGAGTGGGAGATTTCACAAAAAAATTTTGAGCCCCCGAGGGGCAAGGGGAGGGTAACAGGAGGTGCTCAAAGTGCACCTCCTTTTGAAAAAAACGCTGTTTTTTGCGTTTTTTAGCCAATCAAAATTGTGTGAGAAGCCTTAGTAAGACTTAAAAGATGCGATTTGAGTTTCTACATCTCCCTAAACCATCGCCATCCTTCTCCGATCAAAACTCTGACTGCTACCAGGGGGTTGAAAAGTTGCAGATTGCAATATTTCAATAATATGAAATTATTACTAAGCTGGAATGATTTTTTTTTTCATCGAGTAAGTGAACAAAAATTTTTTTCAACCACTAAAATTGAATTTTGAACAAAAAAATTGAAAAATTTTGTACACCAGTGCAGCCAACAGCAAATCATAAAATTCCAAAATACGGAATTTATATAGACTTTGAATTGATTATTTTTTCGCCTGAAAATATTATGTTTTTTTTTTCAATCACTGAAAGTATATTTCGAATTTTTTTTTCAAAAATTTTGTATGTCAGTGCAGCCAGTTACAAATCGTGGCATGCTGCACTGCGGAGTTTACGTTGGCCTCAAATTAATTTTTTTTATCGTTTGAAAAATACACAATAATTTTGTTTTCAATCATCAGAAATTTAAAATTTGAAATTTTTCTTTGAAAATTTTGTACGTCAGTGCAGCCAGTTGCTAATTGTGATGTTCCGGTGTCTTCAAATTCGAAACGTATTTCTATTGATTGGGAGAAAAAATTGGTCCAATCACTTGACGAAAAAATAATGGATTCGAGTTCATAATATCAGAATATCACAATTAGCAACTGGCTGCACTGACGTACAAAATGTTCAAAGAAAAATTTTAAAATTTAAATTTCTAATGATTGAAAATAAAATTATTGTGTATTTTTCAAACGATAAAAAAAATTAATTTGAGGCCAACGTAAACTCCATAGTGTAGCATGCCACGATTTGTAACTGGCTGCACTGACATACAAAATTTTTGAAAAAAAAATTCGAAATATACTTTCAGTGATTGAAAAAAAAAAAACATAATATTTTCAGGCGAAAAAATAATCAATTCAAAGTCGATATAAATTCCGTATTTTGGAATTTTATGATTGGCCGTTGGCTGCACTGGTGTACAAAATTTTTCAATTTTTTTGTTCAAAATTCAATTTTAGTGGTTGAAAAAAATTTTTGTTCACTTACTCGATGAAAAAAAAAATCATTCCAGCTTAGTGATAATTTCATATTATTGAAATATTGCAATCTGCAACTTTTCAACCCCCTGGTAGCAGTCAGAGTTTTGATCGGAGAAGGATGGCGATGGTTTAGGGAGATGTAGAAACTCAAATCGCATCTTTTAAGTCTTACTAAGGCTTCTCACACAATTTTGATTGGCTAAAAAACGCAAAAAACAGCGTTTTTTTTTCAAAAGGAGGTGCACTTTGAGCACCTCCTGCTACCCTCCCCTTGCCCCCTGGGGGCTCAAATTTTTTTGTGAAGTCTCCCACTCAAAGTAAACCACCTCACCAAATTTGGTCAAAATCCAAGATATTTTTTTTTTTTCGATCCACCCTAATGATCATACCTGCTGGGATGCGGTCAATTTTCAGCCCTACTTAGGCTTAAAAAATTTTCCCTGGATGTATCAGGCACGGAAATCTGAAACTTTCTTGTTTGACTCATGCGAATCTTCACTTACCATGCCAGATGCAATTTTTTTGAAGTTTACGTTTATTTTCAACTGTAATACAATTTTTTCTCAAAATTTTCTCATGTACTAAAATTTTTCCCCAAAATTATAAAAATAATTGTAATGAAATTACTTCTTAACTGTCAACTCTAAAATTCGCCAGTCCTAAAATTTTTGAAAAATTTGAATTAAATTATCTCAAAAAATGTTAATTATTTCGATTTTCTCAACTTTTTAAAAGTTTTTTATTCTAAAAAAATTTATAGCTCGGAAATATTCTGAAAAACACTTCCAGAATCGAAAAAAAGAGAAAATACAATGCATCTACCCATCAGTAAAAATAAAAATGATGAGGTACCTAAAGTTTTTTCTGTGTGTTGAGAATGATCCTACTTAAAAAATACAAGTATGATTTCGAGTAATTATGATGGGGTGCGATCAAAATAATTCAATTTATCAAATTTTGTATGTACAAAGAGGATTTAAAAACAGAATAGTTAAATTAGAAGTGTTTGCATTTTTAAAAAAGAGTTCTATTTTTCTACACGTTGACATAAGAATCGTAATGTAAGTACTAAGTAGGCACATAAGTATATTTAATTTTCAATGTCTTGTAAAAAAGAAAGCATCCCTGATTTCTTCTGAAAGTAAATAGGTGCCTATAATTTTGTGAGAAAATAGGTCCAATAAATAGAAAGCTACAATTTTACCGAAAATTGAATACTCATTTGCTTTAATTTGAAAATATCGACCATTATTGTTGAGACCCAAATTTGGTATTATACCTAGGTAAGTACTCGTAATTCATAATACAATCAGAACATGTATTTCTGCACTTACCTACAAAATAAATATAAATATACTCACTACGTATTTAATTAAGTACTATTGATCCGATTTATGAAAATTTGTTACACTAATTATCGATCAAAAAAAAATATCTACAAACTCAGTTTGTTTAGGTATTTTCTATTTTTAATATTTTACGAAACGAAATTCCATCATCTTTGGTACCTATCTTAAGGTCCAACAAAAATCTTGCTCAGAGGAACTGTTCTATTTCTATAGTAAAAAATAACAACAACAATAGGTATTAATGTAAAACTGATCCAAGAACAAAACACTTAATTGCGCGTAAAACTTTTCTCACTTATTAATTTCTTGGACACATTCGCCGAGTAGTTGAAATCCGATTCGATATTTACTGCATTTTGTTGATGTTGAATTCGAAAGCTTTTGATTAACTGTAAAAATCAAGTCATTGGAATTATCTAGAGAAGTTTTCTTCAAAGCAGAAAAATTAATTTTTGAATCTAAGCTTCCCACCTTCAGGTACACATTTATTCAATTTCTTTTTCAAATCGTCAATTATGGTTGTATTGGATTCGGAGAGCATTCCTATTGCCGATATCCACCCATCTTCGATTATTTCACCTTTTCCATTGAACTAAATGAATAGAAGGTTATATTATTACTATATAGAGAGTTTCAGGGTAGCAGAGAGGTCTTCCAGCCAGTGAATTTGCAACACAGACTGACATGGGAGGTATCACACGCACCACCAGAAAACTCTTTAAGTTGAGACAAAAATAGATCGAAAGGGTAGATACTTCTGCTTATTCAAAAATACTATTCGATCCAAAATTTCAGGAGCTTAAGGTCATGTTTATTGAATGTTAATGAATTTTTCAAATTTTCGTGAAAAATTTTTTCTGAAGAAAGGTGTGAACTTGAACCGTCAAAGTAGGTTTTCGAAAAACTGGATATGAAGTGATCAAATGGGTATAAATATGGGACAAATGGGAGTCTGATTTGAAATTCCCCAAAATTCCTTTTATCCTCATAAGAGCCCCTTTACAACCCGTCCTCGCCAATTGATTTTAAATTTGGCTTATCAAAAGAGTAGGTACGTCTCAACAACTCAAAACTAAATTTTGAGTTACTTAAGTTGATTATAGCGACTTGTGGAATAATTTCACTGCCCTGGAAAAAAATTAACTTTTTCTGGAGGCTTCAGATAGAATTGAAAAGGGTCCCGTTTAATTTGGGAAGACGATTTTAGGTACGTAATAGGTAAATATCAGAGCTCGTTACAAAAATGCTTGATTTTGAATTTTTTCAAACAGGTACTTGAAATAACGACTAACAAAGGAGGGTCCCAACCAACCGTCAGTAAAATTTTAACTCAGAAAAAAAAAATCAAAAGTAAATCGTTGAAGAATTTTCTATCCAAAAATTTCAGGGAATAAAAGTTATTTCTCAAATTTTTGCGAATTTTAAAAAATTCGATGCATTTCATGCTCTGCGAAAGTAAAAAAAATACCGGTATAAAAATTTGATCTAACCAACGTAAAATTTCAAATCTTGGGATATAAGTTAGGTACCCCATTTTAGATCCCAGAATTGATTGGGAGTAGTTTTGGGACGTTTTGAAGCCTCCAAAAAAATCTTTATTATTTTTTTTTTCAAAATTAAGAGAATTTTAAAATTTTCTGGATGGGTGCTTCAAAACACCTCGAAACCACTTCCAATCGATTTGAAAGATCGAAAATAGGGTAATACTCAGCATACTTATTTTCATTCATTACGTAGATCATATTTTCACATTGTGCGCTTTCACAAAACCGTGTAGTTTTAAATTCTCAAAAATTCGCCAAAATTCTAGAAATGAACTTTAACACCCGAAATTTTTGGATAGGAGGTTCTTTCACGATAAGTATATGGTATACTTTCGGTATGTTTTTGTTTTAACCCAAAATTTTACTATTAGCTGGGTAAGGTTACCTTCTTATCCACCTGTAAAAAATATTTTTTAAAACCTAGGTAACCTACGTACCTATCTTCTTGGATTCATGGTTCACTTACCCTATTCGATTTAAGATGTCAAACTCTACAATTCGATCAAATTTTCACTTTTCAACTGCTCAGGTTTATTATAACCCTAAACAATTCCCCGGTAGGCTGGAAAAAAGTCAACTGTGGTTGGAAGCTTCATATCGACTCAAAAAATGATTGGAATTAATTTAGGCTAATTTTCGAATAACTAATTGAGTTTGGAACACAGAGATATGTTTATTAACTTTATACCTTGATTGGATCAAATTTTCGAATACCAAAATTCAAAAAAGGGACATCAGAACCTAAATTTTTTGAGTGGGGTATGTATTTTATACATGCATGTAGGAATATTTGCCTAATTTTTGGTTAGCAGAGATTAGTAAAATAAAATTCATTTTTTAATTATCTAGAAATTTTTAAAAACATAAGAAGACTTACAACTAAAACAATTTTTCATCGTGTTATTGATATTTCTGAATGAAAAAAAGTACTTTATATTTCGGTGGAAAACTCACCCTTCTCTCTCAATAGATTTAAAAAATACTCATAGCTGCTTCAATTTTTGAAGAAATGATGAAAATTTTCACGGAGTAGGAATTTAATCTTACCCTTGTGATTTAAAAATTGGGCAAACGTACTCCCTTTGATTTAACACGATTGCATAGTTGCTGGGTGGAAGGCTTCCTTATAAAAACATGTTAAAAATATATCATACGTACCAATTTTAGGACTTTTGTCAAACAACTGAAAGCTTCGCACTGGAGAAAAAAACATTTGATTAATTCATTCGATTTTTGAATTAAAGTAGCTGTAGGTATGTTCGATAACTTACCTGGAAATCGAATGAACGATTTGTGTTGAACCTAAAGGACAGGAAAGAAATCGGTAATACAGAATCGTTTGAATATCCGCCTAGTCTGTCTAAAAACAAATGTAATCAAATCCCATTCAAAAATGTATCCATCGAGATATTAATACAATAAGAAAAAATAGTTGGTATTTTTTTCAAATGATGTAGGTACAAGGTATTCAATTAATTTTACAAATTAACATCCAAGTAAATAATTATATGTAAATCGTGCCAGCTCACCTTTTATAGCAGTATCAAATCCACAAAAAAATGCTGTACTCATATATAACAAAAAATAAGCAATGATTCCATTCATGATAAAATTCAGTCGATGTATAATTTTTAAAACTGATGATAATTGCCTCAACGATTTGCGGTTTCAATTTATAAAATACTGTACGCTTCAATTTTATGACAAAACTATAATTTCAAGATTCGATCGTAAAGAAGAATAAGTACTTATAAACGTGATAGGTCTTCGATGATCCTTATCGATTCAAAAATTTATGAAAAACCCGTTCGAAATTTAATCTCAAATCTGTAAAAAATAAGTTTATCTATTAAAGCATTAATTTGAACACGATTTTTAATTATGATAGGTCACGGTCATAGGTATAATATAACAATTACAAATATAGTCTGAATTTCTATTTATCAAATTTTAGGTACATATCATTTGAGCTACCTATCTATACATTTAATACGTAGCTTGTACAACTGTATGTATACCTACCTATAAAAGAAAAATAAACCTATACTTACCTGATTATTTATTTTTTAGGAATTTTTTTGGAATTTTTTGAAAGAAAATTCGATATACAAACAAAATAAATTTTAGTCGTCGTTTTTGCCGTTTTTTAAAAAGGAAAAACATGGAAAAAATTCAAAAAAATTATTAGATACTACTGGAAAATATTAGCCTTTGTTAAGGTTAAAAAAATATAGGTAAGTACAAGCGGGCGAATAAATGAAATTACTTATTAGATAAATTAATTTTCAGCAGAATTATTCTGTTTATTAAAATTTTGAATCATTATAAGTAAGAAGTAAATCTTAACAAAGATAAATTCGTAGGTGAATATTACGAATCTGCAATATTAAAACTCTTAAAGAAATGAACGATTTGTAGGTCTAGAGTCGTCTAGAATCTAGATTAGGAACTTTCTTCCCCACACCAGACGGCGAATAAATTACGTGAATCTGTTTCGAAATTATGATTACGAAGAAAATCTGTAAAATAAAAGAATAAATTTCAAATTTAAAAATTTATTCCCGGTTCAAAAAAAATTTCCAATTTTTTATACATTTTAGATATTAAAGAATTGGTTCGATCATTTTGTAACTTTTTCAAAATTTGAATCGAGACAGGGGCTAAGATGTAGTGTCTAGACTTCAAAAAAACTTGGTAAAAATTTCAACCCCTTGTTTAATCCTTATCCCTGCCTAATCATTTCTGACTATATTCAAAATTTTTTTGAAAAATGAAGAAAATTGAACAATTTTTTCCAAAAATAGTGCAATATAAATAGATTTTTTTTTACCCTTGGATCCCAATCTCCAAGTTTATACCTTTTTTCAGAGCATAAGTATTTCGGAAAAAATCATTTTTTCTGTTTTTTTTTTTAAATGTTCTGTTTAAAATTGGAAAAATGGCCTCAGTATATGGCTCCTTTTACTCAAAAAAATCATCGATGGCAATTTTCTTTCATTTTCTTAATTTTGAAAAAATACATGCCTACCTACTTACCTAGTTTTTTTTGGAGGGGGGAGGCAATAAAAGTATCCAGATAATTTCAAAAAAATATTCTCAATTTTTTATTGAAAATACAAAAAACACGAAAATAACGTTTTTTTTTAGAAGTACCCCTGAAAAATAGGATAAAGATAGAAAATGAGTGTCAATGATATTTTTGGGAAGATATCCATAAAAATCACTTTTTAAAATAATTTCGATTTTTTTTTTAACTCTGACAGATTTTAATGCTCAGTGAGGAGTGAATATGGACTCAGGGCGATGAAATTTTCACCACAATTTGAAACCTAAACACACATTTTCCTAGCTAAGTACCTATATCTCCCTCTTCAATTTTTTAAAAAAATATCTAAAATGATCATCTCTACGACACCTACATGCATCTGAAAATTTCCATGCTGATTATGGTGGGATGTAAAAAAAATCGATTTTGCTAATTTTTTTACAAGTTATAGTTTTTGAGTTGAAACCCTGCACTCGGAAAATTTTTTAGCCTCTTCCAACCTCAGAAAGGAAAGTTAGGAGTTCCCAAATGTAAGGCTATAATTATGTAGGTTCCTATATCTGTAAAAATCTCGTTTTTACAGTATCCTGTATAGGAACTTACAACGCAGGTGATAGTTTTACGTTAAAATTAAGCTTCATAGGTACGAACAATTTTTGATAATGTCGCAGAAAGAAAATCTACATGGATCAGTCATTGCATTTTTGATTACCTACCTGTAAATTAGGAAACGAATTCCTTAGAAAATTTACACACATTTTTTCAAGTTCGATAAATTCAGTTCATACATCTATTGAATTTCATTCATCAAGAAACAAATAGTCAAATAAACAGGTAAAATAAAAAACTAAAATTAAAAGCTCAAGATCGAAAAAAAATACAAGTTTCAATGCAATAACATAAATTTAGGTAGGTCTACATATTCACTTAAATCAGTACTTTTCTTATTCACTAATTATTCTCAGGGGAAAAAACTTCGTCGAATGAAATATTCCCGTTGAATGGCAATTCTAATGCAATTTATGGAATCTGCGAAACAAGAAAAAAATTTGAATAAATTTAGCAATTAAAAAATTAACGTCAATCGTAGATTTTTGGTATTATTGAACCAGGTACTCTCTCAATTTTAAATCAGTGAAAATTATCGAAAATCACTAAGAAACAGCCAGAATTGCAGCACAGGAGAAAATCAGTGACATTTTTTTATGGTTCTGAACACAAATCAGTGAGAAAAATCACTGGAAAATCAATGAAAATTCACTGAAAAGTCAGTGTAATTTATGAAATTCGCTGAAGAATCAGTGAAAAGTCGCTGAAAATCAGTAAATTTTGCTGATTTTTTCTGTGCTGCAATTCTGACTAGTGACTTTTCACTGATTCAGAGTAAGAGAGTAGTAACAGATAGGAGGTGCCAAGGCCAACTCCTGCACCAACTTACTTTTTCATCTTTTTGTCCATACAAAATTCAAGCAATTTAATTCCGGTCTGGAGTTTACTGCATCTTGGAATAGAGCTAAGCTGCTGATTGACTGTAAAATTTTAGAGGGAAGATTTTTAATTTTTTGAAAAAAGGGTCAATAAAATTTAAGAGAAAATAAAACATTTTTATCGCAGAAAAAGAAACAGATAAAATGAAATTTTTACCTTCGAGCAAGCATGCATTAAATTCTTTTTTCCCTTCCTCAATTAACGTGTTGTTGAAGTCATGAAAAACTGCTGCAACGGTCAAGAATCCATCTTCGATTAATTTCCCATTTTCGTACTGTAATTTAATTTCAAAAATAAACCATGGGTAAAAGACAATGTATGTACAACAGTACTTACTAATTTAAGAGTTCTTCCCAAACACTCTTCAACCTCGCACTGAAAAATTATTTCGAATTAATAATTCAATAAATTAAATTAATAAAATAATTAGGTGTGTAGGTAATCAGGAATAAAAATTACTGGACAATGTTTTATTACCTCGGCTTTGAAAACAGCATTTGTCTGATTGTTATGTTTGAACTGTTGTTCTACGAATAGATATCAAATGTGCACAGAAATGAAAAAATTTAGTCAAATGAAAAGCGATTTTGTGACATTAATTTCAAAACAAAATATAAAATCATTTAGGTAGCTTACCTTTTATAATCGTATCAAATGTGCAATAAAATGTTGCACTCACAGCCATTAAAACGTAAGCGACAAACGGAGGCATTTTGAACTCGATTTACAATAATAATTAAACGATTCCTAAAATATAACGATAATAATTTCAAAGTTGAACTGTACTCATAAGATGCAACGTCCAAGTTTATATACTGTGTAGGTATTATAATGGTAGCTGGGGAAATTGGGAGGTATATCAATACTTATCCTACAAAGTTATTATCAGTAGGTATGTTTAAAAATATCCATGAAATATGCGTGAAAATACATATCACGATTTCAAAAGCAAATCGATTAATTACTGTTGTATTTATCTACATATGATAGCTCATAAGCGTCGTAGTAATTTAATTTAATGAATCATATCAAATTCAAAACTAATCATTTGAGTTGTTTTTAAGTGTTTTTAATGGGTATAGGTAGGAGGCAGAAATGAAAAATGAAAATCTTCAGGGTTGTAAGTACATCGATTTTTTGATACCTGGATGATTATTTCGTACACAGGCTCATATAAATTTTCAACTCGCCCACCCCTCGCCAGCCCCTGAGAGTGAAATTATGAGCCTTCGAAGACAAATAATTTGTGTATTTGCCCCTCCCCCTCACCAGTCCCAGATCCTTGATAGTACATATATAAACTACTGAGATTTGATTTTGGAAAATTGTACTTAAATCGGTAAAAAATGTTATCAGCATAGGGGTGATCCAAGTTCATGTTAAAGTTCAGAATCATTTTTCTTGATGAGGTTTTCTTGAAACTGAGAAATTGCAAAATTTACCAAAGGCTCGAGATTGGCTCAAAACTTAATTCAATCAACTCGAGAGGTCAAAAATAGAGGCAACACCAACTTTAGCTTTCTAGTACCTACCTCAATTATATCGAAATTCAATATTATGCATGAATAATTTCAAATTTTCAAACGTTCGCCAAAAATTCAAAAAATAAAATTTAGCACCTGAAATTTTCAACTGTGGCATTTTTGGAAATTTTTTCCACCCATGTTTATTACCATTTAACTTTTTTTAGCCATTTCAAAATCATTCCGTAAGAGTCGAATCAATGTCTATTGTCTAATGTATAGATAATAAGGTAGGTACATATGTTTGCCTGATTTTAAATCTGCAGGGGTTCATAGGAAAAATTCTTTTTTCAACTTCATTAATAATTTCTCAACAAAATTTCATGGCAATTTGTTCGATTACTTCGTGGCTTAAAAAGAAAGAAATTTTTTCTGGTCTTTGAAGTAGGTATACCTACTTGATTCATTTTTTTTAGAAATTCTTTGTATCGGTGATTCCAACAAATGAAATGTTGTGAGAATTAAGTACCTAGGTCAAAGTTGGCAGCCCTGTCATGAATTTTTTTGAAAAATTTCATCAAAATTTACTAGTGGTCAAAAATTGCTCAACTCGATGTTGAAAAAACTTTTCAACTCTCTGTAGAGAACCAAAGAAGGTATTTATTTTCAAGGTCGATGAATCAAGAATTAGAAGAAACTCAGATTGCACTTTTTTTTTTAGGAAGTGATCAAGGTAGGTACTACGGAGATGGCACTGCCCACTACCCAAAAGTTGCGCTTTTTCAGAAGTGACGTCATTTTGAGGACTCCTAGCTCCAACGTTCAGCATTCTCAGAAATAATGAACTCAAATTTTGTCTGGGATCTCTTACTCGAAATGAAATCCGAAATTTATGTTATGTAAGAATGTTTGCCGAATTTTTGATTTTTAGGGGCTCATGAGAAAAATCAAAATTTCAGTTCATTAAATGTAGGTTAATTTTTTTCGAAATTTTTTATTCCCAACCATTAAAAAGATTGGTTTTTTATAAGAAAATAATTTCTATTTTTTTTTATTAGTCAGGTCTCAATCGTACAAAAAACAGCCTTAAAACAGATTTTATGATTGATTCTTGTTCAGGACACTAAAATGAAGAAATTAAGCCCATCACCCAACATTTCAAACGTGAGTATCGCTTTATCTATGGGGTGTAATGAAAAAATTTTCCAACAAAAGTTGTTCCTCAGCACCTAATGTACATTTTCATTTCTCATCAAAATCCATTTTGGAGCAACTCCTGCCCCCCAAATTTGGAAATCAAACATGTTTTGAGAAAGCTTCAAAATCACGTTTTCTTCATTTTCAACGAAAAGTTTCAGAGATACGGCAAAATTTATAATCACCAAAAGTATTCAAAATTGAATTTCCTTTCCAATGAGCTTTATCATGACCATTTTCATCAACTTTTCCCAACAGAATGGACCTCTCCCCCTCCCCTCTCTCAAAAGTTGGACTCGCGAAAAAAATTGAACGAATTTTATTCTTCGATATCTAATGCATAATTTAATTCACTATCGGAATTCATTTTGGGGAAAATATTGTTCATGGGTCCAACTTTTGTGATACCGGGGAAGGGGAGAGTTCCACTCTGTCGGGAAAAGTTGGTGAAAATGGTTGCGATAAAGCTCATTGGAAAGTAAATTCAATTCTGAATACTTTTGGTAATTACAAATTTCTCCGTATCTCCGAAACTTTTCGTTTAATTTGAAGGAAACGTATTTTTGAAGATTTTTCAAAACATATGTTTTATTTCCAAATTTGGGGGACAAGAGTTTCTCCAAAATTGATTTTGATGAGAAATGAAAATGTACATTAAGTAGGTGCTGAGAAACAACTTTTATTTGAAAATTTTTTCATTACGACCCATAGATAAGGCAATGCACACGTTTGAAATGTTGGGTGATGGACCTTCGGGAAAGGGGGAATGGGAGAAAATGGCATACGGGCTTAATTTCTTTTTTTTAGTGTCCAGAACAGGAATCAATCACAAAATCAATTTTTAACAGGAATAGCGCGTGGATGTACGATTGAGACCTGACTATATGTTTCCCTCGCCTTTAAAAAAAAGTGATACTGGAAGTCCTCCAGAAATGAAAAAATTGAAAAATTGAGATAGGAATTTGATACACTTTGAAAACTATCAAATATCTGAGTACCTATCCTAAATTTTTAACTCTTCTTAATCATTTTCAAGAGGGAACCGCGATGTAAGCGGGTTGATTCCACCATTCTGTGTAGACACAGGTGAAGGGTCCTCTGAGGAGAAGGGTATAGCAGGTTTTGAAAATATTCGTGATTTTGTTCATATTTTTAATAGTTATAAACCTTATTTATTTCGAATTAAAAATAATTCCTTCTAGAAAAATTTTCAATCTCCGTGGACTCATAGAAGTGAAGAAAGAGGTCTTTTAAGTACCTAGAGTTATTTTCAAAGTGATTTTAGATGTTTTTACTTTTTTCCTTCAACTATATACACGATGGTCACTAGGTGCGATTTGAGATTCTGCGTCGACCTATCAATAATTTATATTTCAATCTTTAATGTCTATGTCTTAGATTTCAACAGGTGTTGAAAAATTGGCAGATCGATATATTTTTTTTAAATTTCAAAGCGTTTTGAAATGGTGCATTTGCGATAAAATTGATAAACTAATTAAATTTGTGTAGGTAGTACAAAGTTTCTAATCTATACCAGACATTATTTTTTTTTTTAAAACACCAGTTCAAAACATTTTTCTATCTGTAAAATATTCGAAGTACATTATTTATCAACTCATTTATTTTTTAATTTTCAACAAGATGTTTTTTCGGAGTTATTAAAAATATAAAGTTTAGCCAATTTCGACCTTTAGGACCGGAAAACAATGTGTTCCCAAAGTTAGATAATTTCTTCTGAGAAAACACCATTTTTCGAATTTTTTTAGCAACTTGAAAAATGATTTTTGGGGTTTTATTTGAAAATGAAGCGTTCTACGAAGAAATTTCTGATATCAGACAATTGCGCAGGATAAAATTTTCTGCTCAAATTATAGTCATCATTTGGTTTACTTGCAATTCCTTAAATACGTTTTCTAGTTTATGGAAACTACAAATTCCACGTTCGAAAATTAAAATTAAAAGATACGTACACTTTGTGCTGAATTTCGTTTATTCAGAAACTAATATGTAATAATGTGAACCCAAAATTAAAATTCAAAATCCAGTGAAGATTACAAAAAAAAAGTCAATGCAATTATATCGGTCTACATCTAGATACACTTAATTTAGTACTTTTCCGATGAATTCCGGGAAAAGATGAAAGGAAAAATCTTCTTCAAATGAAACAAATCTGATAAATCGTCTAATTCAGAAGTTTGATGTCTATAAAATTAAGAAATGTTTTAATTTATAAGTAAGGTGAGTAAATTTGATACCTTAAAAATTGATGCAAAAAATTATAGGCAATAAACTTACGTTCTTTCTTTTCAACAAAACATAAGTCGAGCAACTTCATTCCGATTGGGAATTTACTGCATTTTGGAATAACGTTAAGCTTTTGATTCACTATAAAATTCAACGACAAAATTTTTAATTCTGAATGAAAAAAGAAAACCGAAAAAATTAAAATTTACCTTCGGATATACAAGCGCTGATTACTGTTTTCGCAGCATCAATCGTCTTGTCATTGAAATTAGAAAAAACTGCTGTCGTAGATAAGAAACCATCCTCATTTAGTTTACCATTTTTGTACTGTAATTATGAAAAGAGAACAATTAAAATGGGTAGGAGAAATTATCGTGGGTTGATCTAGGATAGAAATAATTACCTAGATATCAAAATAACCCCACAAAAATAAATATTTTTTAGTCTATGTACCTATATAATTATTTACAATGTACGATATTTAGGTACTCACCAAATTAAGAGTATTTCCTAAGCACTCGTAAATTTCGCACTGGAAAATTTGTTTAATTTAAAGTTATTTGATTAGAATACCTACTCTCGGTAACATAGTTAAGCATACAAATTACAAGATTTTTTTTTTATTACCTCAGCATTGAAAGTAACATTATTTGACAGATTGTTGGAATTTCGGTAGGTTTTTTCTACGAACATAAAATATGCATAATTAAGTAGGTAGAGGTACGTTTATGTAGACATTAAGAAATTTAATATCCAGCCTGCAGGTGCATCCAATACATGGCTGGACCGAATGCAGAAGCAGAGGGATTAGCTTACTCTCCAAATATTGACAAAATTGCTTTTTTGGTCGAAAAAATTAGATTCAAATCGAAACATTTTCAAAAGCGATGACCTTTTTTGTAATAATTTTCATTTTGGGTTGAAAAAAAAAACTGAAAAAACTCTAAATAGAGGCAAAGGAATAAAAAAATTCCAGACGAAAATTTTTGAATTTTTTGTCTCTCAAATTAGCCTCAGTTCCTTCCTGATCTAACAAAATTACCAACTAATAGTTTTAAAACAAAATAAAATATTATTTTATGAGTTTTACCTTTTATGACGGCATCAAAAGTGCAATAAAAGGAAGCGCTAATAGCCATCAAACCGTAAGCGAGGAGTATATTCATTTTGAACTCGTATTACAAAATTTATCAAAAATTATAATTAATTCACAACGAGTATAGCGAAGATTAATTTCAAAGTCGAACTGCCCTTGTGAGATGCAACGTCGAAGCTTTATATATTATCCTTATGTAGGTAGCTAGATAAGTTGATAGGTAAAAGTACATCGATGTTATATCACAAATTCCTAATCTGAGCGAAAATACTTAAAGCATAATAGACTAATTAAGCACTGATTCATAATTTCGCATTAATTCATGTAGCTCAAAAGCGTCTTGGTAATCTGATTTGATGAACGTCAGAATAACGATTGAAATGAATCATTTGTTGATATTGTACGTTTTTTGAGTGGGAATGGGAATACCTAAGGAAAAGAGAAAAACAAAACGTAAAAATGTTCTTCAGTTTTACTGAATTTTGATTTCTTTTAGAGCAAGTCGTACTAATACTTTCTCATAATTATAAATTTTTGACCCATTTCCTCTCCAATCTCTAGAAGTGAAATTATGGATCTTTAAAATGGAATAATTTTGAGACGACCCATTCATGAATTTTTAAACTCCCTTCTCCGGTTGAAAAAATCGTTCATGGTTTCTCAAATGAAATTTTAGGTTTTTACTTTGATTATATTACATTTTCATACTTGCATTGAATAATTTTGAATTTTCAAAAATTCGTTGTGAAAACGAACTTTAATAGGTACCTGAAATTTTAGATCGAAACATTTTTAGATGCTCTCTCGATCTATCTTTGTTATCTTATCACTCGATGTACCTATTTTTTTGCGATTCAAAATACAACAATTTTTGATCTATACCTTAGGTAGAGATAGGAATTCCTATGAAGAAAAAAATTAGGTACCTATGTATTTGTCAATTTTATAAATACATAGCACAAAGTATTTAAAAAGGTGTTGAAAAGACACATTTTTTATTAGGGGGGGGGGAGGAGGGGAGGGGGTCAGATATACACATTTAGCTGAAATTTTCTCATCTTGATTAGTAAAAAATTTAAAGTTTTAGATTTGATGCATTTATGCTTTTCGAATTGAAATCCGTCCGATAAAATTTTAGATTGTCAATGTATAGTCATTTACTGGAAAAAATCGTCGTTTTTCGTTTTTATTAGGTACTCTTGGGTATAGGTATTAGGTACTCGAAGTGTTTTGGCAGTTCAGTAGCTTTATTTGAAAATGATACTTCCTAAAAATCGAGACATGAATTTTCTATGTACTTGAAATCTACAACAAATTCTACGTTTAAAAATTCAAATTAAGTAATACATTTTCTACAGAATTTTATTCATTAAAAAACAAGCAGGAATTATAGGTAGGTTTACATCTACACCTGATATACTTAGTAAGTACTTTTTCAATGAATTTCCCTCGAAAAAAAAAGAAGGAAGAAATCTCCGTCGAATAAAAAATCTGTCAAATCGTTACGCTAATGGGGAAGTTTCATATCTGTAAAATCAAGAAAAAATTGAATGTAAATTCAGTAAGGTTACCTAATTCAAAAACTGATGTCAAAATTTTTTTTAATGAGCAGTCAACTTAGATAGGTAGATATTATTGAATTAGGTAAGTACCTAATAGCAAGCAGTGTTAGGATATTGAAATTGCAGTTTTTTCCAAATAAAAACCTACAATTTCCCTCATTTTCCACAGAAAATCAAAAATTTCCCACTTTTTTCATAAAATTAATAAATTTTTCACTTATTTCCCTCTTTTTTTTCATCAATTCTCAAATTTTCCACGTTTTTCCTTTTAATTTTTTCAAAAATAATAAAATTAATTTTATTTCTTCATAGGAAAAGTTGTTTGGGTAGGGGTCAGACTCTAGCTACGAAACCAAATTCTCGTGAAATACCGAAAAATTACCGAAACCAAATTCTTATAAAAATACTGAAAAATTCATAGAAATGTGTATTTTTCCCCTTTTTCCCGCTCCATTGGCAAATTTTCTATTTTTCCTCTCTTTCAATCAAATTTCCCACAATTCCCCTTTCCCCCATCTCTTCCTTTTTCACTTGAAAATTCCCACGATATGGGAAATTTCCCTAAGTACATCACCATCAGTATAAACTTACTTTCTCTCTTTCGATACAAACATAAGTCGAGCAATTTTATTCCTTTCTGAAACTTACTGCATTTTGGAATAATCGTGAGCATCTTATTGACTGTAAAATTCAATGGCAAAATTTTAATTTTCGATTGAAAAATACATTTTGGAAAAATGAAAATTCTACCTTTGACCACACATGATTTTAATACTTTTTTCTTAGCATCAATTAACGTGTTACTAGATTCACCAAAAACCGTTGCTATGGTCAAAAATCCATCTTCGAGAATTTTTCCATCTTCGTACTGCAATAACAAAAAATAAAATATAGGTACCTACGGGGAAAATTATCATGGATTGATCTATATGATGAAATTGAATATCAATTGGGTAGATATACACGTGAGTAAGTACCATAAACAAAACAAAAAAATATAGGTTTTTCCTTCACTTGAGAATTATTAAGGTTCCATACATATAGGTATCCACTATCCAGATATCCACTTATAATGATACTTATTACCTACATACTTACAAATTTGAATATTTTCCCCAAGCACTCTCGAATTTCGCACTGGAATTTTTATTGGATATAATTATTACATTTTAGTAACATACCTAATTCTAAATAAAAATAATCAATGTTCTTTCTTCTTATTACTTACCTCACCCGTGAAAACAGTATTTGTCAAATTGTTGGAATTTTTAAACTGTCTTTCTACAAAAATATGAATCAAGGTAAATCGCAAAAAAATATTTTTCGGATTTTGTCGAAAATTGGTGAAGTTTATTTTGAGTGAAAGGCCTTACAAAAAATTTGAGCCCACGGTTTAAAGAGGGAAGGAGCTAAGGGACCTCAAAATGGGATCATTTCTTTAAAAATCGCGGTCTTTTGTCTCTTTGGGTAGTGCTACCTGCCGGGAATTTCACCCCCTCCTCCCAAAAAAGTGCAATATGAATTCTTCGATTCAGTGACCTCGAAAATTGAATAAATACTTTTTGGCTCCCAACGAGGAGGTTGATAAACTACAGATTGCGACATTGAAGATTTTTTTGATTTTTTCCGAATTCAAATTGCTTACAGGAACTTCTTGAAATCGAGACAAAAAAGTTTTTTGATCCCTTAGAATCATCTTTAATGAATTTTTTGAAGAATTTCCATCACAGTGCTGCCACCTGTACTTTGAATGTTATGTCTTATGACCCGAAATTAGTCGGAAATTGAATTGAGTAGCGATAGTACTTACTTATCTAGGTACATAAATGGAGAAGAAATTTTTAAAAAAATTCCACGAAATGGATAGGTATCTTTGTCTAAAGAGATTCAATTTTGAGCAACCAGAATTTGAATAGGAATTTAAAAAAAATTTTGGACTGAGTGTGTTTTAATAAAACTCTATTCAGTTATTTTCAAAATGAAATAAAAATAATTTAGCTTACCTTTTAAAAAAATATCGAGCCCGCAATAAAATGATCCACTGAGAACTATCAAAACGTAGGCGTGAAGTGGAGGCATTTGAACTTGACTTATAATCAAAATTATTGATGTTAGGTTAGGTAATTTAGCTACCGATACGCAAACTACTTATCGCGAATTTGTAGTTTTATCGAATCGAACTGTGCCCGCAGACGTTCAAATTTTTCTACCATGAAATTCTCATTAGCGCAAAAAATAAGTAGATAATTACGAAATTTGTAAGAAAAATCGTAATTTTAAAGGAAAATCGATTTATTACCTTGTATGCATCTTGGGTGATTCGAATTGACAAATACTTCGTTATGATTGAAATGTTGATCCAAATTTTGTCTTAAGCTTTGGATTCCAATCAGTACGTTCATGGTTTGCACATCAGTAATTTTTTTCAATATTTCAAGCATCATGATGTTTTTAGTGTTTAAGGAGTCACGTAGCTACTTATGAAAAAATTGGTAACAAATATTGTAGAGCAAAAAAATTATCATCAAAATGGAATGAGTTTTCCTCTCGAGCGCAACGAGTCCAAAATTTTTGAAAAATTTGATTGCTTTACTAAAATATTTTAAAAAAACAAAGAGCAAAACGGTTCAATTTTCCCAATTTGGGAAAATATGGATACAAATGATAAATCCCAACTTGGAAAATATGAGTACAAATGGTAGATAAATTTTCTCAACTTGATAGTTCCTGATTTTTCATTAAAAAAAAATAAAAGTACAACTTTTCAATTGTCCGAGCTAGGGAAAATATAAGTACAAATGGTAAATTTTTTCAGCTCATGGGTAGAAATTGTGAATTTTTCTGACTGAATACTGAAAAATCTCGTTGAGGGATAAGTTATTTTTCTCTTGCTCTCAAAGGCGTCGTCAAGCGGTGCCCGGGAGGTAGCCCCCCGAAAAAAGTTTTGGTCCCTGCTCTCCCCCCGCCAAAAAATATGTTATATTTATAAATTTACATTACACTTACATCAGATAGGGACTTTCAAAGCATTAAAACATGAAAACATGTCTTTTTAGGGCATTAAAATATTAAAAATCCAATTTTTTCAAAGCTTCGCCCTCGCTTCGCTCGGGCATAAACAAAATTATAATATTATGATCTATCTGAGACGAAAGTGCGGAAGAACAAGAAGGCTCCCTTTTTACCCCTCCCCTTTTTTAGCTGGTGAAAAAAGTCAGAGTACCCCTTTTCCACTTCGAAAAAGCAAAAAAAAAGTTGTCCAACACACGGCCTCTTTTGTGTTCCTATTCCAGGCAAATAAGAGAAAAAATACTGTAAATATTGGGAAAATAGGCGTTTTTAACCTTTAATTTTTGGGCAAATAAGCGGATGTTTTCGAAAAAAAACGAATCTGTCTGATAGGAAATTACACGTAGAACATGATTGTTCATAACTATTTTTCCATTTTGAGGCTTTTTTGAGGAGATATTCCCAAAAGTTTCGATTTTTTCCAAAAATGCTGTAAATTGTTGAAAAATAGGTGTTTTTACCCTTAATTTTTGGTCAAGGAAGTGAGTGTTTTTGAAAAAGAAAAAAACCCTTCCGATAGGAAATTACGCGTAGAACAAGATTGTTCATAACTTTTCAATTTTGAGGCTTATTTGAGGAGATATTCACGAAAAACCGGTTTTCAGCGGACGTTTACCCCTCCCCTGGAGGTAGCGGAGGGTTGTGGGGTGTCCATTTTAGTATGTTGTGTAGTGGACCATTACGAACATAAAACACGAAAAAAAATCAGGCTTTAATTTTTTTGGGGTCAACTCCTAAAATGCCTGGACTATTCCATCCAATTTTCGATTTTGACGACGCCACTGCCTGCCTTCTCTATCATGAAATTTCTAAGTACGTACCTAATTGCTTGTTGGTACCGAAGTGATGTATAAACATTGTTTAAATATGTAAATAATCTAGATAGATAAAAATTAGGTAATCAAGTTTATTCGCTGATTTCTGATGAACGATGACTAATTGACTACTTATTAACGTCGCACTCGGTTCGTTTACTTACATGATCATAATACTTAATTAGATGATAAAGCTGTACATAAGTAGGTGTTGATTGCATATGATACATATCTACTCAAGATTCAGAAATTTCTTGAAAAAAAGACGAGGCACGTATTCAACCATGAGTTGTACGGAAGTACTGATAATTTAAGATATTGTTTTCATAATTTTCTAATTGACGAAGTAAAATAAAATTTATTTTTCGAATTAAAATTTGAAATTGAATTTTCATTTTTAGACATAATACCTACCTTTGCTTAATTTTTTTTTTTCAGAAATTGCTGCTAATGTATGACAACCAACCTTTCTTCAGTTGGGCTGGTTAAACAGTTGTCTTTAGACTTCAAAAAAAAACTGGTTAAAATTTCATCTTCTGATTCCTTCTTTATCTCTCCTCATAGGTATGTATTAAAAATATTGAAAACAGTTTTTCGAAATGGTCTATTAGTATGAACGTTTTTACACCAAACAACTTCGGAATTCCCTATTCATCTTTACTCCATTTTTAGAAGTCATTTTTTAAAAAATTGATATCATTTTTTTAAATGGTTTTCAAATATTTATTCAATAAAAAAAAGAAACAAAATTTCATTGCAATTTTTTTTGAAATACTCGTAATAAAAATTATTGAAGGCGATTTTTATAAGTAAAAATATACATAATATTTATACCAACATCATTTTTTTAAAAGACAGCAATTTTTCGGTTTCTACTAGATAATTATGTATTACTTATCAAAAAACAAGAAAAATTTCTCAACAAAATTTTAAGACCGAGTGGGGAAGGATACGATTTTAAGGGAAATTGGGCAGAGGTAAGATAAAACTTGATCACAATTATTTTCATTAGGTATTCAAAATTTTGAAAAATTAGGTAGAGAAAAATTATATGCCAACGCCTTGGGTTCTATAAACACATCCTAGAACTTCAGACTACAAAATTTAGTTTATTTGATAATTTGATGAAATTATTTCTAGATAATTGAATAGATTAAAAATCGTTTTATTTCAAGTACTTCAAAATCGAAATCATTTAAAAACGATGAAATATATATTTCTGGGGAAAATAAATTACAGACGCAAGTACACACATTCACACTTGAATAGGCAAGTATTAAAAATTAAAGAAGTCGGTGTTTTTGTGGAAAAATTATTCAAATAATCAATTGAAGATTATATACCTAAGCTTTTAATTCTTTTACGAGTTCCGAAAATCAATGGGCTGATAAAATAAATCACAGCAGAAGTCAGTGCCATGCATTTCAAGTTTAATTTTTAAATACATCTACTTACCTACTTACAGTGACGTACCGAAGGCATTTTCCAGGGGGGGGGGAAGAAGAGGTGAAAATCCCAACTCAAATTCTCAAAATTCCCAACTACATATAGCCGATATCAGAATTCCGGAGGGGGGTGTAAGATTCAAATTTACGAACCAATTCAATTTTTTTCGAACTTTTCCGGCTGATTTCTTAAAATTTACATGTAGGTACTGATTTTTCCCCAAGTCACGAGGTTTTTTGATTTTTTTTACTCGTTTTCATCATTTTTGCGAACTTTTGAAGTTTTTACAACCCATTACCATAGACGACCCTTTTTGAGATAAGAAATCGGAATAAGTTTTTCATTGGTTAGGTGCTCCAAATTATTATTTTTTAAACCTACAAGCAATGTCATTGTAGTTGAAAAAACATACGAAATAGTTTACTTGCCTTGAGCGATGAAAGGGTGGAGTTTCGAAGAAAAATTATAATTTTACATCAATAAAATTTTGTAATTTCAATGTAAAGAATAGGGAGATGGATTTGGCCCGAGCGAAGCGAGGGCGAAAATTTTAGAAAACCTCAAATTGAATGTACCTACAATAAAATAATGTTTTGGAAAAATAAACTTAAATGAAAAATCGACTGTTTCTACTTTGAAATGATTAAAGCAGAAATATATCATGGCCGAGCGTAGCGAGGCCGAAGCTTTTGAAAAATTGGATTTTCAAATATCAAAAATAAGTTTTAAGGAGAATAAGAACAATGAAATTAGTTGGAATAATTTTGAAGAAAAGTGTGAAAAAATCTCTTTTAAATTACAAGTACAACTATAAAATTTTTTTGGTTGACGAGTGAAAATTTTTAAATTGCAAGGTAGGTAATTAATAATTTTTTTTCTAAAAAAGCATTTATTACAACGGTTTAATAATTCTTCGCTCGGAAAATGATCAATTTTCAGTTGGAAAAGGTTGGGAAAATGACTAATTTTCCCAACTAAAAAGTGAAAATTTTGTTGATTTCCGACTGTTAAAATAGGTAACCATTTTATTTATTCATTTTTCATTAAAAAAATAAATACTAATCGTCCCAACTGACATTTTTACTCATCACTTGGGAGAACGACCAATTTTGAGTTGGAAAAATAACCAATTTTGAGTTGGGAAATTTACCATTTTCGAGTTGGGAAAATTACCATTTTCGAGTTGGGAAAATTACCAATTTTGAGTTGGAACAAGTGAAAATTTTGTTGATTTCCAACTTTTGAAATAACTATTTTATTTATTATTTTTCATCAAAAAAATTAATCCCAACTGTCCAATTTTCCCAACTGATGTGTTGAAATGTTCAATTTTCCCAACTCACAAGTAAAAAATTTCCTCAGGGGGAGGGGAAGCTCCCCCCTCCCTCCCTATCGGTACGTCACTGCCTACTTAAATACCTAATCAACAAATGATGATGCCCACATTTTAAACTTAAATTTTTCTCGTGACTTACACAACTTTTCAGTTAGGTACCTGCTTACTTATTTTACTGTTGAATACCTTCAAATGACACCCAAGGAAGCTGATCTCAACTTTCATCATTTTTGTCGATTAAATAAAAATGCTTCTGCTACAAAATTCACGATAAATTGCTTAGATAATTATTTTGGTACCTGTTTACGTGAAGAATTACAAGTATAAAAGTAACAAAATACGTAGGTAATTTTTTTATCTTAAAATTTTAATTTATAAACGTTATTGAGTACATTTAGAAATACACTCGAATTCGAATTGAAAATTAAGAATATTTATTGAAGCATACTACGTATTTATCTAAGATTTGTTGCATTTTAAATAAACGAATATTATTCCAGGAATTCGAACTTGATAAAGGTATCTATTATTGCAAAAATCTAAATCAACGTTGGACATGATCCTGAAAAAAAATTACAAAAAAAGAATTAGAAAAATTATCGTCTAAATGATGTTTTTTTTGGAGTCAAACTCAAATAAAAATTAACCATAAAATAACATGCAGATGCAAGAGAAGGACATGTAGATAGGTACTTGATACTTACATTGTAATTTGAAGAAATCAATCATACAGGCTCTTAATGCGGGACCACCTCCACATTTTTCATTGGCTTTGCTATCGACTACAAAATAAAAAAATACGAGTGAAAATGTCGATATATATTTTAAATTAAATTATCTATTTGAAATACAATGAATTAAAATTACCTAGGGGTTGACATTTCTGGTATAATTTTTCAGATTCGTCCAATTTTTCTTTATTATCGTTGAATCTGTTTTTATTGAAATTGGAGAAATTTTCGTGATTCAGTTTACCATCTTTAATCTAAAATGTACACATTTAAATATGAAAAAAATTAAATATATGTATTTATAGAGATTGATTTTAAAAAATGAAATAATAAAAAGGTTGGTACTTGGTAGGTACCTATTTACTTACATAACCGATTTCTTTAGCTATGCATTCGAGGTAGCACTGAAATATTGAAAAATTAAGAAAAATTAAATTATGAGGTACTTACTCGATTATTCAAGATGTAAGTGAAATATCAAGTAAATAGGACTTACCGATTGAGCTTCATTTGCTGGGACTTGATTTCTGTTCGGAAAAATTTTAGCATCATCTGTAACACAAAAAAAATTATGTAATTAAACTTCATTCAAAATTTACATTTTCCAAAATAAATAGGTAATTGTAATAATAACTCACCTTCGCTGACATTCTGCTCTGTTTTACATTTCTGGGCTGCATCTTGGGCGATTTTTTTGGCAGCAGCTTCGTCAGCAGTCTATAAACATTACAGACAGATATTGAATTAAACACTCAAAATTTTTAATTTTATGCAATTAAATACAAAATATCACAGAAATACAAAGGAAAACTACTCACCGAAGGTACAATCAAAGCACAAACCAAAACAGCCAGAGCAGAAAATACCATAAATTTATTCATTTTGGATTGAATTTTTAAACTATAAAAAAAAATACACAAGATTAATTGGTTGAATTCAAATAGGTAAGTACACAAAAAACACCAAAAAAACTACCTTCACTTTTTAAAACTGCCGATGGTAGATTTATGATTACGAATTATAAAATATCGACAAAATACGATAGGTAAGTACTCGAGTTCACAACGATTTATATGTGTATTTGAAAATTTGACAATATATATACCATAATTTATCAACGATGCAAGCAATTAAAACATTAATTACCGCAAAAAAATTCCATCAAATCTAATTAAGAACATAAAAATGCTGTATCATATTTGATACACATAAAGTATCAGCAATACCTAGATTATGAAATCGGATTGCAATCGTTGATTGGAAAACACTTTCACTGGACATTGTATTTATATGTATGTAATATTAGATAAATTAATCGGGACATTTATCAGTGCTATGGTAAGGTACGTGTCTGACGATTTGTTATTTTACATATCAATTTTTATATTTTTTGAACCTCAATTCTAGAAAGATCCAATTTCGATTCAATTCTTTGATTTGTCTCCCTCAGTCTTCAAGCTAAGGTGGATCATTTCATAATATACATCAATTTTTGATGGGTCCTCGCGATAAAAATTGAAATTATTTCAAAAAAGTGCAAAATTTGCGCTATTTTCCCCTCCTCTCGATAAAATCTCAAAGTATTGAAATTTCAAGTTATAAAAAATTGAAATTACCTATTTTACTTTTTGAAAAGTCAAAAATCCTGATTTAGCTGATTGGGGAAACGGAACGATTACTTTAATGTATCTAAGAGAACCAGGGGCTGGATGCAAATCGGCCTATTGTCGTCTGTGATGTATATAGAGCTCGGATTTTTATGCACGAAGAATGAAATATTGAAAGTAATAATATTCTTGATTGAATCCTGTTGAGTTTAAAAATGTTATTACTTTCAAGATTTCAGAGAAATAAGTCCCTCAAATTAAAATTTCTCTATTCGAGTATTCACATTTCCCTAACTTTTTTTTTTGAAAAATTACTTTTTTTCTGCTTGGCACAACTTGCCGGCATTCCTACCAAATTTTTATTATGATTTTCGATATTTACGGATCGATTAGGTACCATTTGTATTGACCTTTTATTTAATTTATACCTACACGAGATAATATTTTTTATCGGTCGAAATTTTCAAAAAGATTTCTAACATGATAAATACAGCCCAAGAGGCACCCCTACACCAATACACCACTTCTGGAGGGGCAGGGGGGGTCATTTTTGACTACCAATATTTTAGCAGATAAGTATAGCCAAAAATCAGATTTTTGGAGAAAATCCCTTCTCTTTAATCAACTATAGCTCCAGCCCCCTTGAATTTTTGAACAACATTCAAATGTCATCTGATAGGAAATTTGACGAAGAATAAGTTTCATTGACCTCCATTTTGGCTGTAGACCCCATATTTTGGCAGATATGGGCTAAATACCTGATTTGGGGGGCAAAGATCCACAATTTCGGAGGATGCCGGGCCCTGACGCGAGCGGATACCTTAAATTCGTGTTTAGGGCATGAAAATGGACCAGTATACTAAAATTCAGCTTGCCCTCTCAATTTGCACTGTAGGCCTACAGTTACCAATTTTACTGGTAGTACAGGCAAATAAAAGAAAAAATGTACCAAACCTCCAAAAATTCAATCCTGATTTTTTTTTCGCATTTTACGTTTGTATAATGGATGGTCCATTACACAACATACTAAAATGCCCCCCCCCCCCAGGGGAGGAATAAATATCTACTGAAAACCGATTTTTCGTGAATATCTCCTCAAATAAGTTACAAAATTGAAAAATAGTTACAAACAATCTTGTTCTACGTGTAATTTCTTATCAGAAGATTTTTTTGCTTTTTCAAAAACACTCACTTCCTTGACCAAAAATTAAGGGTAAAAAACACCTATTTTTCAACAATTTACAGCATTTTTTGAAAAAATCGAAATTTTTGTGAATATCTTTTCAAATAAACCTCAAAATGGAAAAATGGTTATGAACAATCATGTTCTACGTGTAATTTTCTTTCAGACAGGTTCATTTTTTTTCGAAAACACCCACTACTTTGCCCAAAAATTAAGGGTAGAAAACACCCATTTTTCCAATATTTACAGTATTTTTGGAAATGATGGAAATACGAAGCTAAAAGCACCAAAAATTATACCAGTGAAGAGTAATTTTTTTATACATGCTGGTAGGGTATTCTAATAAAATTCATCGCAATAATTTCAACCACTACCGTTGATTATAACTTATAAGGGAGGTTATTGAATTCTGCATTTAAAAAATCGAGGTTGTGAAAAGTACTTTAAATGCGATGTTATTGCTTATTATTGGTGATACGAAACATTTCTTTGCGTCATAAGGATTCAAAAACGATATTTTCAGCTTCGTATTTCCATCATTTCCAAAAATACTGTAAATATTGAAAAAAATGGGCGTTTTCACCCTTAATGTTTGGGCAAAGAAGTGGGTGTTTTCGAAAAAAACCGAATCTGTCTGATAGGAAATTACACGTAGAACATAATTGTTCATAACTATTTTTCCATTTTAAGGCATATTTGAGGAGATATTCACAAAAGTTTTGATTTTTTCTAAGAAGGTACATTGAAAATAAAACATGTTGAAAACATTGATTTTTCGTTTGTTCGTTATCAAATAAGTATAAATTTCCTGAAAAAGTCTCATATGGTACCTCATGTTTCAACGTGGTTTCAACTGATATTCTTGTGATTTTTTTTCATTATACCTATAACATTTTTGTTTTATTTTTCAAATAAAAAATAAATAATTTGCCCAAAAAATCGGTAAATTAACTACGGAAGTTTCAGAATTCCACTTTCCAATAATTACAATTTTATTTAAATGTGTGGTATGCGCCTCGAATGTACCTACTTGAGTAAATTTGACGAAAAAATTGATGCTTCTTCATCATATTTTTGCTGTTTGTAATATGCCCCATGGTATTTTGCATCTTACCTCATCAATAGGGGAAAAATGCAAAAAATTCTGCAGGGTTGAAAAGTATGCACCAAAAATGGATTATTTCAGCGAAATGAAAAGAAAACGATTGAATTTCAATTTGTTGTAAAATCAGACGATTCGGCCAATTTGAATGAATTTGTCCGGCCATTTAGTACTTATGAGTGGTGCATTATGCCCCGGCATCAAAAAACATGAAAAATTTATGTACCTCCCTATTTTTACGAAAATCCTAAGAAATACGTTCAAGCTGAGAAATGTGTTTCCATACCTAGTTTTTTGATAAGAACTATCCATAGTAAGATGATTTTCGACAAAAATTTCCAAATTTTTTTTTACAACATTTCAATTTTTTTTGAACGTAGGTAGTCAAATTTTAAGACGAAGTGGAGAGGGATACGAGTTTGCAGGAAATTGAGCAGAGGTCAGACAAAACTTACTGATTACTTCTTCTATTTAAATTTCGAAAAATAAGAGAAAAATAAAAATCCAGCGTTATGATTTAAAAAAAATATATTCCACAACATTAGACTGGAAAATTTAATTGATTTGATCATTCAATGAAATTATTCCTTGATACTTGAACATATTAAAAATGTTTATTTCACCTAATTCGAAATCGAGATCATTTGAAGAAGAGAAAATATCTTCCTAAGAAAATGAAATGATGGATGCAAATACAATGGATAGGTTGCCTGGTATTAAAAATTCAAAAAGTCTGTCTGTTTGAGAAAAAATTATTCAAATAGGTACCTAATCATTTAAATTAGATATAAGTTTTCTGTTCATACTTACGAGTTTCACAAATGAATTCATTGATGAAATAAATCACAGTGGAAGTTACTTCCATGCATTTTAAATTTAATTTGTAATAGGTACCTACTTAGGTACATAACGAATAAAGAGTAATACAAACATCGAATTACAGCTCATTTACATTTTGAACTTGAATTTTCTTCGCTACCTACGCAACTTGTCAGTCACCTACTTACTTATCTTATTGTTGAATTATTTTCAATAAAACTCGAGAAAGCTGATTTCACCTTTTATCATTTTCGTCGATTAAATAAAAATGCGTTTGTAACAAAATTCGTGTTAAATTGCTCAATTCTTTTGGTACCTGTTTTTGTGATAAATTATACGAAATTAACAAAACACGTAGGTAATATTTTTTCATCTTGAAATTTTAATTTAGGTATCAACGTCAGTCATTGGGTACATTAATAAATACACTGGAATTTGAATTAAAAATTAATAAAGAATATCTATTGAAGTATACTACTAATCAAAGATGTGTCTTAATACATATAAACGAACAGTTTTTCAGGAATTCGAACTTAGGTAATACATATTCATGCGCAAATCCAAATCGATGCCGGGCAAGATTCTGAAAAAAAACACAAAAAAAGAATTTAAAAAAATTATCAAGAAATTATTTAGTACCTATACATTTCTTTTTTTTGGAGGCAAACACGAATGAAATTTAAAAAAAGGATTGTATAAAATAACAGGTTGATGCAAGAAACAATTGCGTAGGTAGGTATTGGTACTTACAATTATTTAATTTGAAAAAATTAATCACACAGGCTCTCATCGCAGTTCCAGCTCCGCATTTTTCATTGGATTTGGAATTGACTAGAAAATAAAATAATACGAGTGAAAATGTCGATATATATTTTTTATGACATTATCTTTGAAATACAATAAATTAACATTACCTTCGGGTTCACATTTCTTGAATAGATTTTCAGCCTCAATTACTTTTTCATTATTATTGCTGTATCTGTTTTTATTGAAATTGATGAAACTTTCTTTATTCAGTTTACCATCTTTAATCTAGAATACATATATTTAGGAATGAAAAAATTAAAAAAAGAAATCAATTAAATGCGGTTAATTTAAGGATTAATAAAAATAAGCTAATAATAAAAAGATTGGTACTTGGAATATTCGTTTACTTACATAGCCGATTTCCTTAGCTACGCATTCGATGTAGCACTGAAATATAGAAAAATTAGGAAAAAAATTGGATTATATAAGGCACACGATTAAGTGAAATATCAAGTAAATAAGATTTACCGATTGAGCTTCATTTGCTGGGGCTTGGTTGATGTTTTCAAGAATCTTAGTATCGTCTGTGAAACAAAAAATTATCGAATTAAACTTCATTTAAAATTTTCATTTCCCAAAATAAATAATTATAATAACTCACTTTCGCTTACATTCTGCTCCGATTTGCATTTCTGGGCAGCGTCTTGGAAGGCTTTAGTGGCAGCAGCTTCGTCACCAGTCTATCAACATTACCGAAAAATATTAAAAATATAAAGAAACACCAAAAATTTCAATTCCATGCAACCAATAACATATCGTCTTTCTAATGTTTAATGATCGTAACTCCAAAACATTACTTTTTACAGGAGAGTTGAAGAACTGTAGGTATTACTTGTGATTCTTGAATCTCGTGGGAAAGACGATGATTTTAATGTTTTTTGGAGGTTTAGAATGAATTTTTAATTTTTTTTGTTTCAAAATACCAATTTTTAATTTTTAAAATGGAGTTACGATTTTTTATACATAAATACAATAGACTTTTATGGCTTTACGACTCAACGTCAACTCCATAGGTAAATTTTTAACCCCATTTTGAAAATTAAAAATCGATATTTTGGAAAAAAATTGAAATTCATTCTAAACATAAAAAAAAACTAGTTAAAAGCACCACATCCACAAAATTCAAAAATCATAAATTCTTAATACAGTTTTTCATCTCTCCTGTAAAAAGTAAAGTTTTGGAGTTACGACCATGTTAGCATTAGAGAGACGATTTGATGAAATTACGAGACGAAAAAATTTTCAAAAATGTCAGAATATCGAATTATGCCACCATTTTTTTTCCAATTTTAAGGTTTTGTTTAACTTTTGGGTTGAAACGATGTTATCACTAGATGATGAACGTTCCGATGTAGTAATTTTAACAAAAAAAACATAAATTTCTAAATTTTGGAGTTACGATATTTCAGCATTATAGAGACGATATGACCATAAAAAAATTACTCACCGATGGTACAGTGAAAGCGCAAACCAAAACAGCCAAAGAGGAAAATACTAAAAATTTATTCATTTTGGATTGAATTTTTGAACTGTCGAAAAAAATACACAACATTAATAAGTTGAATTTAAATAGGTAAGTACCCAAATAACACCAAAAAAACTACCTTCACTTCACTTTTTATAACTTTCGGGGTAGATTTACCAATACGAATTTTAAAATATCGGCGAAAGACGATAGGTGCTCGAGATCAGAACGATTTGTATGAAAATTTGAAAATTTGAAATTATATATACCCTAATTTATCAACAATGTAAATAATTAAAACCTTAATTACCGCAAAAAATTCCACCAAATCTAATTAAGAATACAAAAGTGCTGAACCATATTTGATACACCTGAAGTATCAGCATATACCTATATTATGTAATCGGATTACAGATTGCAATCGTTGGAGATTGGAAAACATGAAATTTAATTGTCTGTGTAGTCTGTACCGAAATAAGATTATACGAACGAGCCGAAAAAATTTATAAAAAGCATTAGATAAGTATAGGAAATGGCCAATGGTCATTTTATTTATCTGTAATAGGTATTAGATGAATTAATTGGGAGATTTATCACTGCGATGGAAATGGTACATGCCTGAGGTTGATGTTCTATAAATTTATATATTTTTTGTACCTCAATTCTAGAAAGATCCAATTTCGATTCAATTCTTTGATTTGATTACCTCAGCCCTCGTACTGGGATGGATCCTTTAATTTTGACGAAGTCCTAGATGAAAATTATTTCGAAATTATATCAAAAAGATGTGCAAAAATTTGAGTCACCCCCTCCTTCAATAAAAGCTCAAAGCAGTGGAATTTTAAATTGAAAAAAACTTAAAATTATTCGGATAGAGTAAAAATCAACCCTTTAATATTGAACAAACTTCATATCATTTTTTATGACACTTTTGAGCACTTAAAAGAATTCTCCCATCTCCGTTCCGAAAAAAATCGGGAATTTTTTTCAGCCTTTAATGAGGGTGGTGGGAGGGAGGGGAAGGAGCGAAACCAAGGAAAATTAATGGAAATAAACTCAATATTGAATGTAGGTAGTTGTTGTGTAGGGTGCAATGGCATTTTCAAATTTTTTCTGTTTCTTTCCCATTTTACCATTTTTGTCAGGGTTTGAGGCAAAAACGTCTGATGGTATAAAGAAAAATTAAAAGAAATGAACTCGATGACATTTTCGAATTTTTTCTGCTTTTCCTTTATCCTTATCTTGAAAAATATGAAAATCGTCAGTTCTTCTAATGAAAAGATTGTATTGTACCTATACATACTTCTGCTGAAATTGAATATCAAAGGGAAGGAAGAGTCGTGATACCTGAAAAAAAGTTCAACGACTGAAAGCCAAATTTTCTCTCTTTTTTTGAAACATTTTCAAAATTTGACTTTACCATAAGGAAGATGATATTTACAGAGTTTAATTTATGAACTGAAAATTTTGAGACATTTGTTTTTCTTGCAACAAATTTCGATCTTCACTTTACAAATATTATTCAGTTTCGCTGAAATTTTAGTTTTCAAAATGTACTTACACAGCTTCCTACTTATCTAATAAATAAGTCATATTCTTCGTTTCAAAATTTTAATTTATCAACAGTAGATATTAAATCGATACATATTTATAATTTTAAGGAATAAATTCGAATTGAAAATTTAAAATATCCATGAAAACATTATTCATTAAGTATTAAAAATACTGTACTAGGTAGGTATACTTTTTAAATTTTAAATACCATAAAAACGAACATTAAGCATATATCAAGAATGAAACAGGAATTTATTCAGGTATTGCAAAACTTTAAAAATAGGTTTCCATTTTGGTCCTGAAAAAAAAATATGAAAAAAATGAAATAGTAAGGTGCCCCATTATCGCCTAGTGCCCAATGTCGACCACCTCGTCTATCTCCGGCGCTATGGGCGACAGCGAGCCGAAATTTTTTTTTTCATATTCTTCATCGAAAATCCGGAAAAATAAGACCACTCCGACATCCTGAAAGCCAAAACTCGCGGAGAAAAATAGAAAAGAAGAAGTTGGAAGGCCAAAAACTTTTTTTAGCAATTGCTTGCACGCCTTGGAATTTTTTCTTAAAATTATCGAATTAAATGTTTCTAGTGTTTTTGTGATTGAGAAAGTTCAAAGTTTCTGATGTAATCATCGCATTTTAATAATTACAACTTTAAGTAAAAAAGAAATTCACTCAAAGTTCATTTTTATGGTGTGTCCCTTTATCGACCACCTATAATCTAATGTAATTTGTTGTTTTTAAGTGATTTCGTTTTTTTCAATTTTCTCGAATTTTGGTTGCAGAGTTGTCATTTTGGTCTCAAATTGTTCATCTGTGAAAGAGAAACACACAAAAAAAATTTTCCGGTAGATTGCGTTCATAGCGGACAAAATCAGTCGGTAGTCGATATTGGGAACCCAAAATTTCGACCTTGCGTTTTGACATGTTTCAGAAAAAAATTCCTAAAAAATTCTAAATTTTAACGGATGGCCCCGGGGCTTTCCACAATTGTAGGGGAAGGATGTAGGTATCCATTAAGCCATCAATGACATTTCCAGCCCTTAAACTTCTGAAATGGTGAGACTTCAAAAAAAAGTGGGCGATAATGGGGCACCTTACCCTTAGGAAGGTAAATATTAATAGGTAGGCATTTCTATTTTTTTAAATCAAATTATAAGTAGGGCATGTAGGGCATAAAAACTCACAATCTATTTTCATTTTGAAAAAAATGGCCGAACGGGGGGGGGGAATGTCAGTAAAATCACTGATATCATTTCAAAAAAATTTCCATTCAATTTTTTTCTGAAATATTTTATTAGAAAAAAAAAAACGAAAAAGTGATATCTTTGAAGACTCTTGAAAAGTGGAGAAATGATGAAAAATTGCTGCAAATATATTTTTCTTTAGGTAAAATCATTCACAGGCACTAGACGCATTATCAAAAAAATTGTTTCAAATTTTTTATCAATTTTTCAAAAATTTTCCAACACGATCAGCATTTAAAGCTGAAAGCTGGATGGAGAAAATTTTTTTACTGGGTCATTTTAAAATTCAGAGACTACTTTTGTGTTACCCCTCCTTCTCCTTCAATCAACGTTTGAAAAAAGAGCAAAATGATTCCTTTAGTAAGCAGGTAGGTAGAAATATCTATAGATATAGGTACTCACAAGTTCGGTTGAAAAATTTAATCACGCAAGATCTCATAGCAGTACCAGCTCCACATTTTTCGTTGGCTTTTTTGTCGACTGCAAAATAAAATAATACGAGTGAAATTTAGGTAGCTAGGTACCTATTTATAATGAAATCACTTCAATACTTTGGCACCTAAATTGTAGGTAATAAATTAGAACAACTTACCTTCGGGTTGACATTTTTGGAATAGTTTTTCAGCTTCGTCTAATTTTTCTTTATCATCCTCGTATCTGTTTTTATTGAAATTGATGAAATTTTCGTGATTCAGTTTTCCATCTTTAATCTGCGTATTTTTGGAACAAAAATTAATTAGAAATATTTTCAATTGAATTTTGATTTTGAGGCTTAAAAACCCTAATACTTACGTGACCTATTTCTTTAGCCACGCACTCGATGTAGCACTGAAATCACAGCATCAAACAGGTGAATAAAAAAAATGAATTGTAGGTATAAAATTTTTTCGTCAAGTAAATAGGTAGATACAAAGTTTACCGATTGAGCTTCATTTGCTGGCAATTGTTTGTTGTTTTGAAGAATTTGAGCATCCACTGTGAAAAAAAAATATCCAATCGAAATTAATCCTCATGGTATAAAAATTTCTTCATCAATAAAAATAATGCTGGATAATTAATCACCTTCGTTGACATTCAGCTCCAACTTGCATTTCTGGACTGCATCTTGATAGACTTTATTGGCAAAAGCTTTGTCACCAGTCTATAAATGCAGTCAACAGGTATTAAAATAAACAAATAGTATCTACGGGTACCTATTCTTAATTTCATGCAACCAAATTAAAATAGGTAGGAATCTAGTTATTCAGCCAATAAGGAGAATTACTCACCGAGGGAACAACCAATAAGGCATAAACTATCAAAACAGTAAAGGTAGAAAATACCAATTTTTTATACATTTTAGATTGATCTTTCAAACTTCAAAAAATATACCTGTTTCTGTAATTGAATTCAAGTGAGTACACCTATAAAATGAGCATCAAAAATAAACTCATACAAACATTTATAATTTTCGATATCAGTTTACAAATAAATTATAAAATAATGGACGAGTCAATGCCTGCGATTATAATAATTTAGAACGATTTCTGATAGGTATAAAAATATACCATCACTTATCAATACTGCAAACAATATTAAAATCCTAATTACCGCAAAATCAGCAAACTCATTAGATTAAGTAATCGACTAATCGACTTGCATTTGTTGTTAATTATGTGTATAAAAATAAGATTATTTACGATTACGAACAAGTCGAGTTGGGGTTAATGAAAATATTGTAGGACAGGTTAACGGTCATTGCATTCATCCATGTACATACCTACTTAGGTATATCGCATTAATTGGGGCGAAAGCAAGCACAATATCTCTGCGCTGTGAAAATACGTGCTCTCTGTGTCTGACGATTTGATATTTTATCATAATTTTTACAAATTTTCGATTCAATTCGAAAAGAAATCGATTTTAGAAAAATCCGAAATGGGAATTTTCAACTTTTTCCTCCTCTACTGTTTTCAGAATAAGAATCTTAGGTACCTGCTTACTCAATTTTTTATTCAAAAATCCGGTAACTTGCAATTTTAAGAGAAAACGTTTTCATTTAATTTTTTCAAATTAAATACCTAAATATAAATACATACCTAGGTAGTAGGTACATAAACATAACAAAACAGTCGATTTTTTTTTTTTATAAATTTTTCAAAACGTTTCTGTTTTCCAAAACATTTTGCATTTTTTTGTATTGACCTTTTTCCGAAAATTTGTCGAATCTACAAAAAAAATATAATTTATGAAAAATGTTTGTCAACTTGAGGGGCCTTTTAGGCATTACTTAAAGTAGGTACTTACCTACATTAAATTTTTTTAAATTTTCAAGGTAGTTTAATGATTTTTGAGCTCTTACAGGACCATCGTTGCTTTCACTATCGAATAAGGACTTACTTATTAGGTAATAGGTATTATGATACGGTTTTCATGAGAAATCCAATCAATTTCATTTTCATCTAAAAAGAAGAAATCTCGATGGAGGAGGCAAAATTAAAACTTTTTTCATTTTATTCTCCGAAAAATTTAGGTTTTAAATTTTTTCATTATAAATTTTTTGAAAGGAAATGAAATCAAGTAAGTATCTCAAATCACACACCTAGATCTAAACTTACTTACCTACTTACTTCTTAACAACAGGGCTGTTGAGAAAGGGATACAAGCGCCGTTGCACTGGACCAAAGTGCATCACTGGTATAACTCCCTCCCTCCTTCCCCCTCCCTCACTCTCCACCATCAAAATATCACCTTTTTGTGGGAAAATTTGGGCTCGACTCAAAAAATTGCCTTGAGAATTTGACTATCTATTTTTTGCAAATATTTTCATAGTGAGTAAAAAATTGAGAAAAAATATACCTGCCAGTTTCGAAACAAAAAATTGAAATTATTAGATTTCAGTCGGAAATTTTGAAATTTTGCATTGGTTTGTTCCTGCGTAAAAGACAAAATCAGAAGGTCAAGTTCGTTCTATTTTTTTTTTCAATTATTTTTCAAACAAAGACCTTTAAAAGAACTTGAAGTTGAAACATTTGATACCTAGGTATATGTGTACCTCTATATCGAAAGGGCCCATTCTGTCGGTATGAAGTTAAGACCAGTGGGCAATAGTAGGATGAATTCCGGTCACAATGACGCAAATCCGAGGTCTTTAGGTGAAAATCTCGATTTTTTATGAATTTTTGAAAATTGATAAACTAAAAAGTTGAAAAATAAAAATTTCGAGAAAAACGCATTTTAAAGTTTCAGAAATGTTTTTTGCGGATAAAACCTTTTTTTGGGGGGTTTAATGAAATTTTTTGACTGATCACTATGTAAAGTAGTCCAGATTTTTATTTTTTTTTAATGCAGTGAAATAGGTGTACCGACAAAGTGGGCCCTTTCAATTCTCGCGGATTTCAGTCGTACAGAGAAAAATGCGTTGAAAACATGGTATCGACAAAGTGGGCCCTTTCTCATCCGCGACTCATTTTCGCGATATCTCGCGGAAGAACCGCGAAAACGAAAAATTTTCAAAACCAGCTGATGGAGGAGGCCTTCAGGTATACAAAACGCGAATTTTTTTTTTTTGAAATTTTTGACCACTTTTCACAAAAACGGCTGTATCTCCGTTTCCTGGATCGACCAAATGGGCCCTTTCGATATGGAGGTAAGTATACATATTTCTTTCGAAATTAATCTAAAGATGAATTTTTGGATCCGATCAGAATTATTAATTTTTTTAGTCATTCTGCAATTTTTATTTTAAACCTCTATTGAAATACACCCATTATTTTCATTCAACATTTGAGCACCTTTAAAGTAGATAGGCAGGTAAAAATAGAAAGGTAGGTATTGGTTAAATTTTTCCACTGGTGTTTTTACATCACTGCTAGCAAAATAGGACTTAGATAGAAAATGTAGAAAAAAAAACTCGAGTAGACAGAAAAAAAATCATTTCTATTACAAATTAAAATTCATTACATTGAAAATACAGGTAAGAAAGCAACAAAACGAAATATTTAATCAAAATTCTATGATAAATTAAATCTTAATATGTATTTTTTTCCTGGAAATCCTGAAATATTCGAACCAGAATGAAAATCGCTGCTACAAAGAAAATTAATTTTTTGAAGGTATACCAATTTCACAGCAAATTGTAGACAGTTCATTTATTCGTAACTTTCAAAACACTAGTTCGATGCTGAAAAATAAATGAACAAGATTGGAAAATTTTTTAAAATAAAATTTACGAAAACTCTAGTTTAGTAAATTTTTGGTATTACTCACGTTTAAGGTTGAAAAAGTCGATAACGCAAGATCTCATGGCAGTACCAGCTCCGCATTTTTCACTGGCTTTTTTCTCAACTATTGAAAAAAAATTAATAAAAATTAATCGCAGGTAAGTAATTAAAACCAGAATATGTAACAAAATCAAAATTACCTTCGGGCTGGCATTTTTGGAATAATTTTTCGGCCTCGTCCAATTTTTCCTTGTTCTCAGCGTATCTGTTTTTGTTGTGAGCAATGAAACCTTCGTGATCTAATTTGCCATCTTTGATCTACAAGGGGAATACAAATTATATGATATTAAACCAATTGAGCTCAATAAAAATCAGGTAAATGAATTGGTAGGTAGCTAGAAAATTTACATACCTGGCCCAATTTCTGAGCAACGCATTCAATGTAGCACTGAAATCAAATAGGTAAGCAGGTAATTGATTAATTTTAGGATTATTGGTGAGAGAGGAAAAAATTAAATTGTACGGATTTTATGAAAAATATGAATTAGGTGCTAAAAATTTACCGATTGGGCTTCATTGGCTGGCAATTGGTTTTTATTGTCGAGGACTTTAGCATCATCTGAATATCAAAATACAAAACACCTCGAATTAGTCAAAATATTGACCTATTATGAAAATTTGTTGTGATTTATGAATAGGCAATTGAAAATCTCACTTTCGTTAACATTTTGCTCAGATTTGCACTGTTGGGCAGCATCATCTCTGATTTTTTTAGCATTAGCTTCATGTTCACTCTATTTACAAGTGAAAAAATTAAAATACCTATAGATTTAAAAAAATTCAAAAAAAAATTGAAAGGAAGTACTTACAGCAGGGGCAGCAAAAGCACAACCCAAAATAGCCAAAACCGACAATAAAATAAATTTATTCATTTCGAATTTTGAAAAGATTTTCAACTACTGAATTGGGGGAAAAATAGAAGATTTACGAAGAATTCGCACAAGTGTACGTACAACTTTCGATATCAACTTTCAAAGTGATCGCCAGGGTTGTGATCAGCGCAGTTTTTATAGATATAGAATACCTGAGAAACTATCTTGCTTCCTTTTATAACATTATATCAACAGGAAGGAAACACTTCGGATTTTAATCATCATTAAAAAGTAATTCCACCATACCTATCTAATTAACAATGTGGATATTTACAAAAAATAACTTTTTATCAACCTTATAGATTAAGTAATTGGATTTTAATCGATGGAGATTGAGAAAATATGAGAACGTCGATTTTAATTGGAACTTTTTCTTAATTAATCGAAACTGATCAAAATCAATGACTCATATCGAATGTCAATGTTTTACTCGTTCAAAAAAATAGATCGATTGCATAAGGTGAAATAGGTATGCCAAGTAAACATCATTTTTATCTACAAGTATCCAAGTGTAAAAATTTTCCATAATACATATATAATTCATACGTAGGTACATTTATATTTAATCATTTATTGTAAAAAAAAATTAGAAATATCATAAATTCTATTGTAGAAAAGAAAATCAATTTTTAATTTGATCTTAACACGTAGGTAAAAAATAGGCGATACGACTGAAAATTCCAAATCCTTAATCCATGGTTGATTCGTTGATTATCATTCTCTTACGATGGTGGGGCTTTACTCTTAGAATGCTTCGGTTTCAATACATCTTCATACTGTGAAAAAATCACGAGTTTGATAAAATACTCGATACCATTTGTAAAATAAATTTGAGAAAATTATTCACCTTTTTGAAATGAGTTTGTACACAAGCTCTTAAATTTTTTCCAATGCTGCATTTCTCACCAGTGGCTTTCGTAGCTGCGAAAACACAATTTGATACGAACAGGAGTACAAGATGGATTATTATATTTTTAAAAATTGGATAATAAATTCACTTTTACGAAGGATCTTACCTTCCACCGAACATTTATCATAAATTTCATCCATTATTTTCAATTTTTCCTGATCGTCTTTATATACTGCTTTAGATATACTCGTGTGCACTTCTTTATCCATTTTTCCATCTTTGATCTGATAAATAAGGGTAAAAGTTCATTTAGATAGGTATTTTGTCCATATTTTCAAATTATATGATAAATGATTCTTACCAGTTTCAATTTTCCGTATAGGCATTCCAAAAGGCACTATAAATGAAATTTAATGGTTATTAAAAATAGGTAAGTACCTAGGTAAATATTATGAAAAAGGTACCTTGGATTTTGACGAAAATCAGTGAGGTAGTTCGCATTGAGCGAAGAGTCACCCAAAATTTTTTGGATATTCTAGCTAAAAAGGAAACGAAAATAAAGGACCTCAAAGTTCAGTAATTTTTGAAAAAAACATGATTTTTGCCAATTTTAGGTGGCGTAACCTGCATGGTATTTGAGTCATCCCGAAAAAAAAATGCAATTTGAGTTATTGACCTTGAAATTGGATACGACTTTTTGCCTCTGCAAAAAGGGTTGGAAAGTTGCAGTCCGCAAACTTGAAAATATTTCGATTTCTACCAAATTGAAATCGCTCACTAGCTTAAATTTTTCAAAATTAGGCTCAAATTTTTTTGGCTTCTGAAAATAATTTTTTTAAAAAAATTTCAAAATTTTTTTGACAATATGGTCAACTGGTTTTCGATTTACGCTATTTTCATGAAATTCAAGTTAATAGATAATTCAGTGGCTTGAAAAGTAGGCTCAAACAATTTTCGTCCATTCAAATCGATTTTAATAAATTTAAAAAAATGCTTGTAGCAGTGTTGCCAACTGAAATTTTATGAAAATTGCGTAAATCAATATGCAATTAGCATCTGGCAGCGTCCAAAAATTTTCTGGGCAACCGAAAAAACTTTTGGCTTGATTTTGAGGCGTTCGAACGAGCAATTTGAGTTTTAAATCTTCAGGTTCGTGATTTGCAACTTGTCAATCTCCTTGTAGAATGCCAAAAGCAATATCCAATTGAAGGGTACAGTGAAAGAATCAGGTAAGTCAAAAAATCGTATATTAGAAAAGGGACCTAGGCGTAAATTTAAAAAAATTACATCTGAGTCCCTTTTATAACACGCAGTTTTTTGACTTATCTGATTTTTTCCCTGTACCCTTAAATTGAAAGGTCAATGGTTCAGAGAGGAATAGAAACCTAATCGGACTCGAGAGTACCAGCGAATGGATTACCCAAGAGTAACGAAAACTCGTTTTTTTTTTTAAATTCACCCCAGTTTGAGGTCTCCCAGCTCCACTCCTCTTTAGGCTGGAGCCACTGAAGGGCCTCAAAAAAATTATGTGAGCTTCACCATTCAAAATAAACTATTTATGTACTTCACCAATTTTCGTCAAAATTCAATTCCCCCCCCCCCCCTACATTATAGGTAGGTACGTGAAATATAAACACTTACACTTTGATCATCATTTTTAGGAACTTCTCTCGATTTTAAAATAGCATAATCCTCTATAAATAAAAAAATAAAATTTTTAGAATAATTAATTAATAAATCAAAATATACGAAATAGTTTTTCTATACAATTAATTCACCATCTTTGATATTCAACTCTGTTTTGCACTCGGCAGCGAATGTATTCCTTTGGCCTCTGCTAAATTCAGCCTAATATGTTTAGAATAATTTATTTGCATTAAAATATGATCAGCTATTTGATACTGCCATGGCATACTTAATTTGGAAAAATTTTAAATAATAATCAGATATGTACTCACTGATAAGGCCGAAGTCGTCAGACACGAGAAAATAAACAGTTTTAATAAAATTTCCATTTTCGATTCACTAGTTTTAAATTCAGTACAGAGTAGAAAAGAAAACAACACTAAAATTCAACGTAGTACTCGATAACGAAATGGTTGATACATCAAGCATTTGGTTATTTATAGGCAGCTAAGACATAGAATAAAAAATTGGGTAGGTACAGGAAGTATGGCGGGGAACGGGAAGAAATTTCTTATCGATGTGTTGCATTTAATACGCACAAAGAAATAAGATAAACAAATGACTCGTTTTTAGGTACATTAGTTTTCGCGTTTGCCCTTTGATTAGGCACCTACTTAGTTTTGGAAAATTAAACGAAAAGATTCGTATATGTATGTAAAGGTACTTAGTTTAACCATTTATTATCTCATTTTTTTTTTAAACCTACGATAACTGGTACCTAACTAAAGAATCATTTATTAAAATACGAAGTTATCAAAATTGTAGGTATTCAACCAAATTGATAAGACAATGTCTTTAAGGAAGAATACTCGTGTACCTATTTCAACATCACTAATTAGATGAGTGACGTGATTATAATTAACGAGATTTCAATTTATTACTTTTATTGGTACGTTGATATGAGATTATTCGCATTTTGATGACCCTATTTAATTTGATCGAAAATCGATTTGAAATATTTTTTATTGCTTTTCTACCAAATAACACAGGCGTGCATGAAAATGCGTAGATACCTACTCAATTTTAATGGGTGATTTTGATAGTTTTTTTTTATGCTGATTACGAAAAAAAATAGTGAAAAAATTCCAGCACGTCAAAATTTTTCACAATTTAAATTTTTTGTAGAAATTTTTATTTACAATTTTTGATAACTTTTGACACTCGAAGTCAATTTTTTGAGCGAAAAAAGAATTCTATGAAAAAAAATAATAGAACATGGATTATAGGACGTAAAATTTTCTTTCTGCGGAGTTGATTTTTTTTTTGAAAAGTCAAGCTTTCGAGATATTTCAGTCGTAAGTTCAAAGTTCAATTTTTATCTTTTATTGAAAATATCTCGAAAACTAAGCTTTCTAGAAAAAAAACAATGGAGGGAGGGTTACTGATAGGAAATTGTATGCTTTAAAATTTATGTTCTATACATTTTTTCGTAGAACCTTTCCTATGCCCATAAAATCGATTTCAAAGTGTAAAAAAGATTTTAACAAAAAATCCAAATAGGAAGTAACGCTGACGTGATGGTAAAACTAAAATAATATTTAAACTCAGCACTAAAAATTGGGAAAAGAATCGCCTATCAGAATCAATTACATACGTAGAAAAAAAATCGGCCTGTGATAATTCAACGGTTACAAATGAGAAATGTTGAAAATGCGAATCATTACAAAAAAAATCAGGGAAAAGGAGTCAGCCAAAAAGTTGACTTCTAACTCCGGCTAAGGGAGAAAGTTTTCTCCTGAGTCCAGAGTCAATTTCAGACCTTGACTCCTGGCTCCAGCTCGACTCCGGAGTCAAGCGGGAGTCAGAGTCAATTTGGAGTTAGTTTGACTCCGGCTCCGGAGCAGGGAATAGAGATCAGCCATTAATTAATAAATTATCCGAGTGCAACCTCTCATAATATTACAAATAGAGGAGGAGAAGGGAGTGGGGGAATTTAAAAATTGAAAAGTTGGAGAAATTGATCTTCCGACTCCTGTTTGACTCCGGAGTCAATCTGTGACCTTGACTCTCTGATTCCAGCTTGACTCCGGAGTCAAGCCGGAGTCGGAGACAATTTGGAGTCAGTTTGACTCCGACTGGAGTCGACTCCTATTCCCTGAAAAAATCGATTTTATGCAAAAATTGAGCCTCAAAAAAAAATTAATTGAACACGAATCGTAGAACACAAAATTTTCTTTCTGTGGGGATAAATCAGTTTTTTTAATAGGAGGCTTAATTTTTGAGATATTTTAAATAGAAGTTGAACATCAAACTTTCGGTTAAAATATCTCGGAAATTAAGCTTCCTAGAAAAAAAACAAATGAAACTTTACTGAAAGAAAATTTTACGCTCTACAATCTATTTTCTTTGCATTTTTTTCGAGGGACCCTTTCTTTGCCCAGAAAATCGACTTTAAATAACAAAAGTTATCAAAAAGTGTAAAATAAATTTTTAACAAAAAATGAAAATGATGGAAAACGCTGACGTGATGGAAAAAAACTGAAATCATATTCGAACTCTGCACTAAAAATTAGATCGGAATCATTCATCAGTATTGATTAGGTAAGTACCTACGTAGAAAAAAGTTGAAAAAATGCTGACCTGAGTAATCGAAATTATAACCAAATAGGTTAGCTGGTTCACGTTAAGGACTTAATTTTCGTCGTCTATTTGACAAAAAATCACGTTTTTCGAAACGATTACAATTTTGCTTAAAAATGATACCTATTTTTGATTTTTCAAAAATTCGCCAAAAATTGAACAATAATTGTTCAATGAACATTTTTCAAAAGTTCTACTCTCATTCAAATCGAGGAATAATCATATGTCAAGGGTGATGAAAGAAGGAGGTAGGTATGCCTATCAGTTTAGTGAAATTTTGACTTTCCTGGTCTTTTTGCAGTCCGCACACAAATTTTGTCCTACATACCTTCCTTCCTCCACTCAAATTTCGAAAAAAAAAACAATAGATTGACTCGATTCGTTGTCTTAATGAATTAATCAACGAAAATTTTCAAAATTACTGTTTCAAAAAAAATCTTCCTCATTTGTTAACATTATTAATTGCCAGACCTTCTGGTACTTGATAGCTTTTAACATTTTGTGAACAGCAGTAAGCAATAGCAGTGCACGAGGATGATTAATATTAAATTAAATACCATCATGAAAATATTTCTCACTTCCTGTCTTCGTATTAACTTATCCTCCTATGTAGAGCGCGTCGGAGACATGATGAACAATTCAAAACTTGGATTATCTTAATACTTACGAATGGAAAGTACGCTTAGTTGAGCCATGAGTGTTTCTTCTTCACCTTAGAAGTTCGTAGAGTATTTTTACGCGTTGTACTTATTCGAATTAAGCATGAATATTTTACTACGTGGATCAATTCTTATTTTATTGGCGACATTGGCATCATCGGTGAGTAGCATTTTCATAATTCGAGTAAAATCGAAATCATTTAACTGTATTTATTACTTATCAAATACAATATATTTATTCTGTAATGATGCATCAAGTTGTGGATGGACTATTACCCAATACCGTACCTGAAGCTGTTTAAAAATGAACAATGCAAAATTAAGTTGAATCTCACAGACGGTGAGTTTTTTCCATTTTCACGTACCTATTTCAGTTCGCAGATCTTCTTTTGGTAGGCATAGGTGCCTATTCCTGTTTATTTTTTCATTAAATACGAGATTATAATTTTTCTCAGATGAATACAATGCGCTGAATACATCAAAAGTGCCTCGAACTGAAATGGAATCTGTAAGTGTGCCTATTAAATTACAAATAGGTAGCCTAATTTCTTTAGAAAGCTCAACGATCTGGTTTTTTATTTTTCGTAATTTTAAAATTTATTTTACAGTGCTATTTGGATTGTTTGGGAGAAATTACAGCAATGGTAAGTATGTTTGATATTTTTTGTTTTTGTTTTTAAAATTTTTAAAACAAGTTTAGGTAGGTAGATGATTTTTTGTAATTTGTGTATTATAAAAATGAATAACTTCAAGTATTCCGATGATAGATAAGAGCTGGGGAAATCTTTGAGAAAAATTACCTAATGTATGCACGTGTAGAAAATAGGTACGATATGGTGAGATACAAGAAAATAGAAGAGGTATTCAAAAAGTGTCAATCACAAGGTAATTGCGAAAAACCAAAATTATTTCATTTTATGGCATTTGTTTGAACAATTCACATTAATTCTGTTTATTTACAGCAAAGAAATCTCCGGGTGAAAAATGTGGCATAATGAAAAATCTGATGATTTGCATGGAAGATCATAAAAATATGCCTTTCTAACGATATTTTAGAATTAGAACAAATTTTGGACTTTGTTTCGAAAAACTGTTAAATTTTTTCTGCACTTTTGTATGTACTTATATGCTAAGAAAAAATTATCGAAGCCAGTAAAATGATACCTATCGTAATTATATTTTGAATGTGTGTCTATGTTTGTACTTTGTACGAATACTTGGATTGATAGGTAATATGAATTAATCTGCATCAGGATGATTATTTTTTAAAGAAATTGATTACTTACGTATTGTACTTTTTTCATTCGTATACTTTCCCAAAATCTGTCTCAAAAAACCGAGGTATGAAATAACCTTTCAATTCGACTCGAGTGCAGATCTTAGGACTTAGGAGGAAGGTAAAACAGAAATTCCCACAACGTTGAAAAATGCCTTGTGAAGTATTCAATTTTTTTTGCATTTTAACCGGATTTTAAAATTTTTTTCCTATTTTTATTTTTTGACTTTTTTGTTTCAAAAATACGTTATTTTTCGTTTTTTAATGCATAAATCTAGTTTTTCTCATTTTTTGGTATCAGCATAGGCGACCTTTTTTATATTTTTCTTCTCCATTAAAAAATCCAAAAAATGTTGATTACGAAGAATTTTTTACCCTCTTTCAAAATTTTTATTTTGGATACCGTTCTGGTTCGATTCTGTGAGAATTTCAGACAACTTCAAAATATAAGGAGTTGGTAAGCACTGAAAAATTATATGAAATTGGGCAGTTTTGTATTTCATATCTTCCGTAGGTACTTTTTTTTAAAACGAAATTCTCTTTCGAGACTGAATTTGTGGATATTTTTTCAGCAAACTCGGTTTCGCGAATTTCAGTAATTTTACCTAGATAATTACAATATTTTGGATATTGGAATAAAACGTGGAAGAAAATCTACACTATCGAGATTCTGAATTTACGCCTTCAAATCTAGATGCTGGCAAATCTTAGAACGCGAATTCGATTAAAATTGCCGAGTTACCACTTACCAGATGATTAGACCTTCAAGCTTTCGTTTTATTTCGTATTTTCATAGGTTTAGAATTTTTGGGGTACCTAAGTGAATAGTTAGTACTAGTTGAGTACCACAGAACCGGTTCCAAAAATATAAAAAAATGGTCGACATTTTACGATAGACCTACCACTTTCGTAAGTATTTTTACTTTTTAAGAATGGAGAGGAGGGGATGTACATTAGTTACTTTTTTTATTAAAAACAATAAAACCTGTTATTATAAATGCAAACTAAAAACAACAGCATTGAAAATATTAACAACCTTGGTTTTTCTTTCAATTTTACTTACCTATAGTTTCAAAAATTTTATAACTTGCCTGACCAGGGAATAAGTTGAAAATTTCCCATCGCTATTTTTAAAAAAATTAATTCTGGTACAGAAAATTCCAAGATGATGGCACAAAAAAAACCTAAAAAAATTGAAGCGAGAAGAAAAAAGATATTGAAATCGCTCGAATGGAAAAATACGAATGATTTTTCTAATATATCACCCAACGTTTAATTCTCCTCAAAACTCACTCGATTCAACCCCCCCCCCCTCCCCCTGTACCAGAACCAAACTTTTGTAAAAATTATTATTGTTGGTTATTAAATATAGAAAAATTGAATTGCCAAAAATTTGCAATACATAATTGCAACTTTATCTGTACTTCAAAAAAAAATTGAGTGGTAAGAATTTACGAAAATTTCATTTCAGTCAGAAAATCAAAAACAATTTCACTGAATCGAAAAGAAAAATTGAAATTGGATGAAATGAATATTAAATATAGCTACGAATGATACAATTTTTAAATTTCAGGATTTTTGATTAAAATATTGAAATTTTTCGACGGATTTAGTATGTGCACTTCAGAAACAAATTTTGAGCAGCCGAAGTAGATTTCTCGATTTTTGAAAAATAGCTGAAACTTTGATTTTTAATTAAAGCAGGCTAATAAATCATGATATGAAAATCTGGAAATTAATTTCTATTGTGAAATCACCCCCCCCCCCCCCCCCCATTCATTGTGACCATTTTTATTCAAATGCTTTTCTCCAGCGCACAAGAATTGCTCCAAAAGGCGCTGCAATCAACTTCAGGAGCTCAAAATTTGGTTCGAAGGCATGGATGATGTACCCACTCTTTCATTGAGCCAAAATTCAGCTTAATCGGAGAAGGACCCGAATTTTGAACAATAGCGAAGGAATAACAAATTTGAAGAGAGTAAACGAATATTTGATGAAAATTAAAAATATAATGGTAAACTTGTAGTGTAATAATTGAATTTCCTATAATTTTTTTTCTTTTTGCAGAAATCTCGACGAAGAATTGAAAAAAGAACCGCCTAGCTGAAAGATTTGGCCGAACTGTTGACGAAGTATGGCTTAGAGATCGCTATTTTTGGTCTTCGTTTTCAACCATGCCATAATTTTTATAAATAAAATTTCTTTTCAATGTATGAAAGAGCATTTATTCTCTAGCACAGGACAACCGTGAGGATGATTGTGAAAAAACCAACACTGTCGTTTCTTCCACTTATCACATCGTTCGTTCGCTTCGGTCGGTTTTCTAAACAATATTCTACCACTTTGGATTAAAAATATCGAATGATGGTTCCTCAAAAGCGTTTGTAACCCGCCGCACTCGCTCTTCAACTTTTTCAAATCTTCGTTATCGATTTTAGACACAGCGTCTTTAATGCTAACGGAATAATTGGTCAGCCAAATATCACAGCTTGAGTCTCGTTCACGAAATCCGAGTTGATTATCGATTAGTAACTTGGAAACAATGGATATGATTTTGGAAGCAACGGAACGATCAATTTGGGTACAATTTCGTACCCTTTGTATACTTTCACGTGGTTTGAAGACAGTTTCCAATGATGAACTGTACGATTTCATGATTGGGTCGATTTTTTCTTCTTTGATTCGTTCGTGATCAGTATCAGAGTACGTCCTTTGATGCCCAATAATGCAAATTCGTTTGGTAGACGGTATCCTTAATTTATCAGTCTTGATATCGAATCCTAAATCTGTACTGATTTGTTTGACATAATCGATGTAATCGTTGTAAACGCTGACCGAAGAATTTTTCCTCTGGTATTTTTGACCACTGAATTCGAAAGCACAGCAAGGAAGAAGGAAGAATTTACACTTGTACGAGTTACGAAGAGCGAATAATGGTATCCAAGGTGTTAGCTCATCGGAATGATTGCCGATGATCCAATCGACTCGAGGGAAATATGAATTTTCTGTAGGAGTCACAGTGCCAACCTAAAAAAACAAAATTCTGTAATATTGTGCGAAATCTTAGATGCTGCGCGTTTCGGTGGAGCTACTTTTTTGTAATTTTTTCAAAATTGTTTTCGAGGTGAAATTTTTTGTTCCAAGTTCAAATTTTCTCAAAAGTTTTTTCGAAAGTTTGGACCTACTTTCAATTATTTTTCTATTTTTTCTTCAACTTCATGGCCAACATTTTACTGAGCTGAGTTTTTTCATTTCATTTTTTTTTCAACTCTGTCACTAAATTTTTTTCCAATATAAATTCTTTCCATTTTGATTCCAAAATTTCATCAAGTTTGTATTTTCTTAAGAATTGTTTCAACTACAACAAATCAACTCCAATCTAAAATTTTTCCAAATACTTTCCTCAAAATTTGTTTCACCTAGACAAACTACCAAACTCCCATTCTAAAAAAAAAAAAGTAAGATTGATACTTCACTTTTTAGTACCGTCAATATAAATTGGAACGGAAATTCGGACTCGACGTTGAAATTAAAACCATTTTTAAGAAAATACGAACTTGATAGAAATTTTAGATATGAAGCTAAAAAGAATTCTGAAAAAATTTGACGAAAAAATTGAACTTGGAAAAAAATTTGGACTCGGAGTTGTCATTTTTTTGAGAAGGAATTGGAAAAAATTGGAACAAGGAATTAAAACGAATAATTAAAAAAAATACAAATTTGGGATACAATTTGGATGTAGGCTGAAATACTTTTTTTTTTTAATTCCAACTTGTAAAAGATTTAAGGATTTTTGAATTTGGAAAAAATTTAGAAATTCGAATGTGAAGTTGAAAAGAAGTTTGAAAATATGTAAGTAGGTATTTGATATTTTAAATCAGAAAAAATTCAAACACTGAGTTGAGAAAATAACACAGGAAAAATTTAGACTTGAAATGGATTTTTTTTGGAGAAAATACGAAATTAAAAAGATTTTCGAGCAAGGATAAATTCTAAAAAAATTTCAACTTGGAACTTAGATTAAAATGTCACATTGTTTTATAAAGAGTATTGGCGATTGCGATACTTTCACACGAAAAAAATGTGGCTCCACCAAAACCAAGTGTAAAAATGACCAAGTAATTCTGGAACTAAATTTTCGTACTTGCAAATCAGCAGCTGGAGAATACATGGACCATATTTTACGCGAACGTATATCGATGCCGAAGCCATCGTGGCCTTCTGCGTTCAAAATATAAACAAGTAAACCATTTCCACATCCTAAATCTACAAAGGTAACTCTTTCCTTATTCCATAGCAAACAAAGATAAGTTGCGATAGCGATATCTTCGTAAACGAACTTCGAAGGATCAGTATTCTCGGGCCAATTCTGTAAAATAAACCCATCTATGTGAAAATCTATTATTACCTACGATTAAAAATGACTAGAATAATGTAATGTGATTTTCACCTCGACTATACTTTTGCCATATTTATCCTTCAGGTAAACGTACAATTCGTTATATTCGTCAGTATCTATACAGCTCAAAGAACATCCTTTGCTACTGAATTTATCCAAAGGTTCGGATTCGTTGGCCCATTTTATCAATTTGGGCAATAAATGGAACTGAAGCCATTCGTAACTTCTGGTGTCTACGTTGGTCGTTGGCAATAGCTTCATAACGATTTGATCGTCGATATATTGTAAAATAAATGATACCGTAGGGGAGCAAATACGATCGGTGTTTTGTGAGAGGATCTCGAAGTGTAATATTTCATTGGACGAGTAATCTGTAAAAGAAATTATGTTTTTTCAGTGTTTCAGCCACGTATTACTATTAATTGAATATATTGTATCGGTAGGCAGAAAAACATACTTATGACAACGATTTCGATGGCTTCGCTATAATTACGATTTTTATTCAGTAATTTTCGTACGATGAAGAATGATTTACTGGAAATCCGAAGTATTTCGTTTTCATCGCTATTTTCTTCCAAACGTAGAGGTTCCATTTGTTGGATAAAGGTCGTACTGAAATCATCCCCGATCAAGTCCTCATATTTCAATTGTTGCAATTTACCAATAACATCTTCGGTGTTGATATTATCACTGGTAACGAAACAGCGGAGAGTTTTGGTGGCAAATAAACGTCGATTAACGATATGAGGTCTTTGATTCCATATCCAAGCAGCTTGCCAGAACTGATTCCGATGTATGGGTAATTTTTCCGAACGGCAGATTGTGGTAATCTGGATGAACGATGAAAAAATAATTAATCTGGTTTGAATTTAAGGTGAATAAGGATAATCAGTTATATGATGTCTTTGATACGTACTTCGGTCATTTTTCTGGATCTTCAGCAGGGTTCTTGGGTTTCAGGGATTCACTCTGGTTGTTAAGAAGTTTTCTCAGCGGAACGACTTCCATAAAAATTTGATATTTAATTTACACTAGTTGACAGAAAAATAATTTCGAAAACGAAAAATAAAATTTTGAAACACGTTATCAAAATCACGCTAACGTTATCATAATTCAAAATATAAACAAACAACAGCGAACCTCGTGATATTCTCAGCAATCACGCTCGGTAACGTAATTACGGAAATTACCGTAATGCAAATTTTCAAACAACATTCAAATTATGCACGTATAAAAAAATGAAAAACATAAAATAAAATAATGTCAAATTATCTGAAAAGGAACAATTTTTTCCTATTTGCAAGATGTCGAAAAGAATCAAAACAATCAAACAGAATGACATGACTTTAGTATTTTATTTTATTTTTGTACAACTGAATAATAATTAATTATGCAGATTTTTGGAAGGAGAAGGAGAAGGAGAAGGAATGCCAGATGGGAGGGGGTGCAATTGAAATTTTTCCATCCCGAGCTTTCAAGGATGAGATGACCTTTGAGATGAATTATTTTCAGTTCACAAATCATCCCATGACTTTTCCGGGTGTAAGATCAACATTGATTGAGATGAAAATCATTCTCACAAATTATCCCATGCTTTTTTCGAGTTTTCGAGGGTAGGAAGATCTTTGAGATTTTCGGATTCAAAAATATTTCAACTTACAATGATTCGACGCTTCTGTCCCTTAAATTTTCAAAAATCGTCGATTCCAAATGCTTCAAGGTGAGTTTGATTGCTGTTTCGTCTAATAGAAAGCGCATATGCAGACTAGATGTCAAAATATGTTATAGGTACCTATAAAGCAGTATTATTTAGTCATTACTATTATTGAGAAAATAGGTTGGAAAAAAGACTTGTAAAAATTTTTTGAACGTGATAATTAATTACTCCCTTATAACTTTCATCTGAATTTCCAACAATATTTTGTTGCGTTGTTATTTTAAAAAGGAATAGGTACAGGTATTTTGAAAATATTTTGTTCTTTTTCTTTGATTTTTTCCAAAACTAGTATAATTTTGGTAAAATTTATTTTCTTCAAAAAACAACTGAACTTCATTTACCTACTTATATTTATAGCATAAAATAGATTCTGCTAAGGCACTATATTTTATAATTTTTACAAAATAATGTGTAATATAATTTCTTGCAAAAAAAACCCAAAAGAAATCATTTTTTAGAAACGTTTTGCAGAAGAGATTTTTGACTTCCCCATATTCTCTTTCTGAACGACTCTAAACGAATTTTTGGCTTTGAAAGTACGTATTGTATAGATCCTAAAATGTTTACTCTTATTTTGCTTGGGCTCAATCAATTTTACCATTTTTACCAAATGATAAATATTTTAAAAATTTTATTCGTAGGAGATCAGTGATTTTTTACTTGAGCAAAACCTCGTCTTGGAAGACAGTATGAATTGGTCCATACCATTGAACATAACACCTATACTTAAACGTGGATTATCCATATTGGTGACCTGTGTAAATATTTGACCAGTTAATGCACAACGTTCGTAACTTCCGTTTCAAATTCACATTTCTCTTTAGAAAAAATTGAAAAATACGCCAACAGGGGACTCACCGAGGCAGAAAGTCGAAATTCGCTGTACAGGGTGTCCGGCGAGTGGTCTGCTATACTTCATTTTTGGATGTAACCGGGCACCACTAAAAAAAAGTTGGATGAACAAGTTGTCTATCTTGAAAATTGAAGGGGCAAATTATGTTTTTTAAAAAATCTCGTAATTTTTTTTAATCATGGGAATGGATAGTACTTTGAAAACTGAATAAATTTTCATTGTATGACATTTTGCATAACTTGAAAATTGAAGGGGGTACAAAAATTTTTGTTAAAAAAAAATTCTAAAAAAAATAAACTAATCAAGGAAATTGATAAATGAACAAATTTTGTTCTACAGACTTTTCGCCTAACATAAAAAATAAAGGGACTACGGCCTAAGGGTCGCCCAAAATTGAGAAAATTTTAAAAATTTTTGAAGCCCACTTATTTTGAATGACCCGTAGCCCCTTCATCTTCGATGATAGGCAAAAAGTCTGTAGAACAAAATTTGTCTATTTTTCAACATAATATTCATCCCCTTGATTAGTTCATTTTTTAGAATTTTTTTGAACAAAACTTTTTGTACCCCTTCAATTTTTAAGTTATGCAAAAAGTCATAAAAATTTATTCAGTTTTCAAAGTACTTACTACTTATCCCATCCAAGGTTGAAAATTTTTTTTCGTGATTTTTAAAAAACAGTATTTGCCCCTTCCATTCTCAAGATATGCAACCTGTTCATCTAATTTTTTTTAGTGGTACTTGGTTATATCCAAAAATGAAATATGGCAGACCGCACTCACCGGACACCCATCCATCAATTTTCGATCTCCCAAATTGATTGAATGTAATCTCGAACCACTGTGAAGCGTTTAGAAAAGTTTTGCATTTTCCAGCGTTGAAAAACTAAAAAAAATCATTTTTGCTGGAAAATAATTTGGATTTCATCTGACGATAAGGAATTTAAAAAAATTATGATGTAATCGATCTAATATAGGCCATTATGATGGGTAATCCCGTTTTTGAGCCATTTTGTATTTTTTTTTAAATTTGAAGAGTGCTAAAATTTTCTTGAATATCCAAAATGTCTCTCAACTGCTTTAAATTCGGGAATTCAAAATGGAAAATAAATACCTTCAGCTTATCAAATTTTTATATTTTACACTTTTGCAGGCCCATGGGGTGATTTCGAATTTTCGAAAATTCACTCAAACTCAAGAAATGAACTTTGACATTTGAAATTTTGAAAGGAGGGTTTTCGTGATTGTAATTCCAAAATTTTTTTGTTTCAAAATTGATTTTTTAATTTTTCGATGTTTCGGATAAAATTAGAAAGAAAAAAGAAACCTTCTTGAATATATTTTAGGTACTCGCCTTTTTTTTATCCTAAAGTGAACCCTCGTTGAATGGTACTTTTACATAGGTACCTACCTACTTCTATTTACCAATTCATTTGAAATCAGAAATCGATTGCCAATGTCTAATAGTAAAAATTGAAAAATCATAAAATACAGATGAAAAATAGAAAATATTTTTTTTTGGTTTTTTTAATTGCAGGAGATAAACTGAAATTTATGATAGGTATTTAAAAAAATATAAATAGATTAGACAATAAAATAAAAATGAATAAATAATAAGTAGGTATTCGAAATAGATCTTCTCATTGGCCATCTTCGACAACATTATCAAGAGTTAGGACGACTTTTTGGGCTTCTGGAGTCAAAACGCTCACGTCGCCCCCGTTGGCAGCGACGACTAATCCGCAAACAGCATTCACAGCGCTCATTAAAGCTCCCTCAATCCATCCTCCTAAATGACTGTAGCTATCATTAGCCAAGAAAAATTTATTCTTCAGTTCCGGTTTGAGTGCATGGGTATGATAACGGAATATAAGATTGGTATTGTAATGATCGCCTGCATTATCCAATTTGAACGCACCGGCCGAGGAAAATGTGGTCCAATCGTAGCACAGAGGATCTTGAAGGTTAGACTGACTCAACGCTTTTCCAAACCACCACGGTCCAAGGGTATTTTTTTCCGGATCATGAACGTCGCGAATGGTCCGATTAATAACTGATTTCAACAACAATTCCGTATCACCGATATTCAAAGGGTATTCGCCAAACTGATGTTGTAACCTTTTTGTAACATCTTCCCAGGCGTAACTGATTAAAAAGCTGTAATAGTCTCTGTTTCTGAGTTGACTGGGTCCGCTTTCATCAAGTATGGTACTGGGAACGACGTAGCTCGATCCCAAACCACAATCTGATACAATTGCTTTGATTTGTCCCCCTCCAAACTCTGGAGCGTGTGAATCAAATTCGGTTTTTTTAACAGTGGCGAATATTTTGGAAGAAGATACCATATGGATGTTATTCACCGCCGTATATATTTTAGAATTGACTGTTTCAAATTTATCACTCAAAATCAACGCTGGGCGTACATTGCCTACGTAATTTTCGGGCTTCAGAGGATGACTATAATCGCCTAAAGTTACTTTACGAGGTTTATTATCGAATCCAATTCTGCTAATTATTTTACTCGTCTGTCTCGGAGTCGAAGTCAGAATAACGTAATCGTACACTTCCCCCTTGGGTTCGGGCTTTTCAATTCCTTCAGGCGAGATTTCGTAAGATACTACTAAAGTGTCGCCTTCGGGATTTCCATCAAGATGACCAGCATCACACACACGAGCTAATTTCAGTTTTATGTGGTTATTTTTCGCAAATGCTGCCAAGTAAAGATCTTTGATATACTCAACATTTGCTTTACTCGGTAGCAAGTATTCGTTGGAATAATTCCATAAAAGTAACCTCATCATTTCCGTTAGAGAGATATTATACAGAGGTTTGAAACCACCGGTTCCAAATCCAACGGTGCCGAATAATTCTACGTAATGATTTATTTTTTCGCCATCAGTTAATAATCCTTTGACTTTTGGGAGTCGATCAATGTCTCTCTCGATGACTTGTCTGACCGCGGATCCCAAAGTAAGTTCGTCGTATTTTTTTGCGAAACGTTTCCATTCACTGAAAATGCAACTCAGTTGTGGGTTGTTTGGTTCTAACTTTTTCAACAGAAAGCTAACTTTGGCAGGATCTTGTCCACCGATAGGGAACAGACTCGTGTCACGACCCTTCTCTGAGCCGAACAATCCGCCTCGGACAATATCAACGACGTGTTTCGTCGGTGATTCTGAGTCTAACCATTTACCACCGCCAAATCGATCAACCCGATCTCCGTGTACCATTTCTGTGGGAACAGCTCCAGGATTAGGGAAAACATCGACGGTCTGTTCAGGTCCGTAAAGAATTCTCGCATAATGCCACATCAATCCGGCTATTTCGGGAAATCGCATGGCACCGATTTCGTAAACAGCATTGCCAATATTGCTAGACTTATCGCTGCTTATAGCTGCGGATACTCGTCCAGCTTTAAGTCCTTTAATGGTTATATCAAGATTTGAGATTAAATTGAACACGAAATTATCTGGATCGGATTCGTATATGGTGACGGTGATGTATTTCGAGCTATTCCTCAAGTTGCATAATTCGTATAGAGCCGCGATACCTGCAACTCCAGCTCCTACGATGGCGATATTCAATTTTTTGTTTACTGTACCCAAGGGTTCTTGGACGACCAACGGGTACGAAATTAAAGCCGAATCTGGATGTCGATATAATCTTCCTTCTTGAGCTATGCTACCCAGTTCTCTAGGACCAGCAGAGACAGGCACCGGTTTCTCTTGGAGTAAGTCGGGGATTACGGAGATACCCATGATGATTGGTGAAACGATCTATAAAACAGAAAAATGATATGTAGGTAATTATAGGTATGAAAAATATTGGAGTATGAGAAAAGTTATATAAAATAGTCCAAGGTCCGCTGCAGCAAAAAAGGGGTGTGGAAAATAGAAGAAATTAAAATTAGTGGCATTTTAAGAAAACCATACGTTGAAACTGTACTTGAATCGTTTCATATTTTGTTTGGAATTTGAATGAGGGAAGGGGAAATGGTAGCCCAGCAGTTTCTTTAGACTTTCAAGGAGCCAGTTATGATAAAGAATTCCACCTCATCCTCCTCTCTAACACAATAATATTTTTTTCAATTAGACGAAGACTAGACCAAAGAAATGCTAATAATTTAATCAGTTTTTTTTTCATAATTCAACCCGAAGATAGAGGTGCTTCATTCATAAGCGCACCCAGAAATTATTTAAGGGAGGGGCTCAGCATTCTGGAAAAAATAGGGGGGGGGGGGGTGAAATTTCAATGAAAAAATTCAGTAACTTGTTATTTCCGTGGCGCTGGCGTAGTCAGGGTATTTTCATTAGATTGATAATTCATAAACGGATTTGAGCCAAGTAAAATTAAAAAATTACGGAATTTCAGTTATTTTTTGCTGATTTTTTAGTCAAAATTATTGATTTGTTTCTGACAAACTGGGAATTGATTGAGAAATCAGTGATTTTTGACCGAAAGATCAGTGAAAAATCATCAATTTTCAAAATAGAAGAATTAAAATACTGCCCGAGCGAAGCGAGGGCGAAAATTTTTTGAAAAATCCTGTTTCAAGAGTAAAAAAATTCACTTTTTTTTACATTTTTCCAATAAAAAAATCTTCTGTCCGAGCTTAAGGGAGGGGCTCGAGCCCCTTGAGCCCCCCCTTGGGTGCGCTTATGGCTTCATTTTTCAATTTTTGGTAAAAAATAAAAGAATCAATAATGATGAATTGTTTTTACGAAAATGATATGTGAATATTTTTATCCAAAAACTCATCAACGAAGATTTTCCACCGATACAAAAAAAAATATTTTTTTAAAGCCAAGATGGGTCGAGGAAGGAGTAAACGAGGAAAAATCGCAGTCCACGATCTTTTTGGGTAAAAATAACTAAAGCAAGATTCAATTTAATTATTACACAGGTCGACATGGAAAATGCTGTTTGAAGTTTAATTGGGTGATTTTGATAGGATTTTTCGCGCTGATCACGAGAAAAATAGTGAAAAAATTCCGTCACCCAAGGATTTTCACAATTTAAATTTTTTGTTCAACGGTTTTTCAATGTACTTTATTTGATAACTTTTGACACTTCAAGTCGATTTTCTGAGAAAAGAAAGGGTTCAACGAAAAAAATGAATAGAACATAAATTGTAGAGCGTCAAATTTCATATCTGTAAAGTCTGGTTAGTTTTTTCTTAGAAGGTTAAGCTTCCGAGGTATTTTAGTTCAAAGTTTAACTTATTTTTTTGAATTGAAAATATCTCAAAAACTAAGCCTTCTAAGAAAAAACTAACAGGACTTTACAGAAAGGAAATTTTACGTTCTACAATTTATGTTCAATTTATTTTATTCGTAGGGCCCTTTCTTTTGCCAGAAAATCGACTTCAATGGTAAAAATTTACATAAAAAAAATGTAAAATGAATTTTCAACAAAAAATTCCAATGCTGATGCGATGGGATAAAACTGAAATCATATTCAAACTCTGCACTAAAAATTAGGTCAGAAACACCGATCAGAATCAATTACGTAGAAAGAAAATTGTCGTTTTGCCGCCCCTTTGATATTCCCATTGTTGCAAATGGGAAATGTTAAAAATGCGGTTCATTACAAAAAATCGATTTTCTGGCGAAAAATGGGTCCTATGAAAAAAATGAATGGAACATAAATTGTAGAGCGTAAAATTTCCTCCCTGTAAAATTCAATTATTTTTTTCTTAGAAGGCTTAGTTTTTTAGATATTTTTAATTTTTAAAAAACAGTTGAACTTTGAACTTGGAGCTAAAATATCTCGAAAGCCCTCCTAAGAAAAAACTAATTGAACTCTACAGATAGGAAATTCGACGCTCTTCAATTTATGTTCCATTTCTTTTTTTTGTACAACTCTTCATTTTCTCAGAAAATCGACTTGAATTGTCAAAAGTTATCAAAAAAAGTAGAAAACCCATTGAACGAAAAATTTAAATTGTGAAAAATCCTTGGGTGATAGAACTTTTTCACTGCTTTTTTCGTGATCGGCGTGAAAAATACTAAAAAAATCACCCATTAAACTTCAAACAGCATTTCAAAAGTTCAAGAATGTCGACCTGTGTTATCTAAAATCTGAAAATTAAAAAATTTAAAGAACAATTTTTTTACAAAATTAGGTAGGTAGGTATGAAATATGAATGTAGGTAGATAGATAGATAGGGTGATCGTATCGTACTTATTTTCGAAAGTTTGGCCGGGGAGGGGGTGGGGGAACCAAAAAGTTGTACCTTGACCTCAAAACGACATGGTAAATTTCACCTACCGTCCATTAGTATTTCTTCCCCCCTCCCCCCTCCGGACCCTAAGATCTGGCTATACGTTTAAAAAAATTTGAAAAATCGATTTCTTCGGAAATTTCTTTTAAAAAAATGATTTTAGTGCGGGTGTCTTTGCATGAAAACGCCAGTGACGCCCATTTTTCATCATTATCATCATCATCTTACTTTTCAAAAGTCCTTTAAAAAAACACTTAAACACTTTTCATGTTTTTCTGATAGATATTTAGTAAAAACATGAAAAAATTTCCTATCATCAATGTTGATTTTCCACTCTTTTTCCAATTTTCGAAATGATATACCTATGTATACAAAGCAGTTTCCCTAATTTTGAATTAATTATATGCATAGGGTATGACGAAGGAAAATCGTCGCCAATGATTCTAACGGGGAAACATAAGCGCACCCAGAAATTATTTAAGGGAGGGGCTCAGCATTCTGGAAAAAATAGGGGGGGGTGAAATTTCAATGAAAAAATTCAGTAACTTGTTATTTCCGTGGCGCTGGCGTAGTCAGGGTATTTTCATTAGATTGATAATTCATAAACGGATTTGAGCCAAGTAAAATTAAAAAATTACGGAATTTCAGTTATTTTTTGCTGATTTTTTAGTCAAAATTATTGATTTGTTTCTGACAAACTGGGAATTGATTGAGAAATCAGTGATTTTTGACCGAAAGATCAGTGAAAAATCATCAATTTTCAAAATAGAAGAATTAAAATACTGCCCGAGCGAAGCGAGGGCGAAAATTTTTTGAAAAATCCTGTTTCAAGAGTAAAAAAATTCACTTTTTTTTACATTTTTCCAATAAAAAAATCTTCTGTCCGAGCTTAAGGGAGGGGCTCGAGCCCCTTGAGCCCCCCCCTTGGGTGCGCTTATGCGGGGAAATATTTATACCAACATCATTTCAAGGAAATTTTTTTCCAACATTTTTTTAAAGAACAGAATATTGGAAAAAAACATAAAAAGTGATATTTTTAAGCACCATTGAAAAATAGGGTGATTCTGAAAAATAGCAACCATTTTCAATAAAAAAAATTCTAAAAAATGTCAAATTTTTCAGAATTTCAAAAAAATATTTGGATTTTTGAGTTCTGTGGGAAGGGGCAAATATGAGGTCAGGAGGCTGATGTTTACAATTTGTAATAAGAAAATCCAATAGCAACAACACATTTGCGCAAAAATTTTTCAAAATTATATAAAAGTGAATGAAAATTTTCAAAATGTTCGAAAAAATTGATTAATAATTTTGGTTTTGTCTTGAAATTTTAACTCATTTTAATAGAGTGGGTAATAGGTACCTTATCTGCAAATTTATCAATACCTTTCAAAACTACCCAAAAATAATAATTCATATAGATTAAGTACATAAAATAATGCAAAGCTATAAAAATACTGCAGTATTTTATCATTCCAAAATGAATTTTAACTCATTTTGAAATTCGTGAGATTAAAATTTTTCCATTCAGACAACAAACCAAAATAATAGGTAAGATTTTAAAAGAAATTAACACTTCGTCAAAATAAAATTTTCCAGAACATGAAAAAAGAAAAAAACACGTACCTAATTGAAATATCCAATGTAAGAAAAAAATTAAGTACACTTACGAAATTCGATAAAAGGCAAATATTCACATAAAACAAAAGTCGCGTCTGTATGATTTTTCAATAAAGTAACAATGATGAAGTGCAACAAAGTAATAATAAGAAAATTCACTCATTCAACACATTATATACGATCCTCTGGTCATCATCCGATGAGTTTTATTCGATTAATTTAAGTCTATGACCCTTTGCTGATAAAGCAGTGTGCCGAGAAAAACAACTGATTTTATTCACCTATAATGTATTAATCTGTTATTTTGTATGTGGATAGATACCTACTCAAAAACGTTATCATTACAGCATGGCATGAGCGAGGTTGCACTATGACTCCGGCGGTATAAAAAATAAAGGGAAAACATTTCTAATATCTAATATTTAATAAAGGTATAAATAAGTAGCGATAGTTATTTTTCAAAAAGGCCAGGTTCAAGTTTGATATCATATCAGATTATTTGTAAAATCAGTATTGAATAGGTAAATTTCTTCATCAGACTACAAATGGAGCATTTTTATGTTAATTAGATCTCTCTTTGAGTTAGAAATTTAAAAATCCAAATGAACCGAGTCAAAACTAAAGATGATGAGAATTGAATTGGCGATTTGAATTTTTGTTATGTACTATTGAGTAGCGCCACCGGTTTTAAATCTCGTCTCCCCCCCCCCAAGGTGCGAATTGAGTTTATATTGACTTTAAAACTGGATATCACTTTCTCTTCTACAGAGTGGTTGAAAAGCTGTAGATCAAGAATTTGAAGATTTTTTTTTAATTTTACCAAATTCAAATTTGCTTCCTCAAACACATCAAAATTGAGCTGCCTACAAAAAAACTTTCAGAAATATCAACTGAAATTTGTTTAATGACTCCAGAATTTTTTGGCTTACTTTTCAAGCCACTGAATGAACAACTTGATTTTCGTGACAATTTGTTGAATCAAAATGCAATTGGTAGCACTGACCTGTAATTTTTTTGATAAATGTTAACAAAAATTATGGTCCCAAGCGGTCAAAAAATATTGGTTCGATTTTGAAGTGTTTGAGCGAACTACATATCTGAATTTAGTAGGTAAGAATCGAAAAATCATCAAATTCTCAATCTAGAACGTTTCAATCATCTTGTAAAGAATAAATATGGGTAGATATAGGTCAATGGATGAAGGAGATGTGGTACCTAACTCAAATAACATTTTTTATGGGGGCTTGATTGGAGATTCAGTAAGTATGAGTATGGGTACTACTCAAAAGTGGCGAAAACCTCGTTTTTTCACAAAAATGGCCCCACCGAGATGTCCTCTACAGCTTCGCTTCTTTTGGACCGAGGAGCTCAAAAATCCCTCAACTTTCATGGAAATCCAGGATGTTTTTTTTTCGATTCACTTATTTTTCCAAACTTGCAATATTGTTTTCGAAAGAATTATAAATATCAAATCTCAGAAGCTTGGAAGCTGATAAAAAAAAGTATGCATATTAGTGTTCAACAAATATCCGGATACCTAATCGAAATGAAGAGTTTCAACGGAAAAAATTGAATTTTCGATTTCGATAATCGATTTTTCAATTTCGTTTTATCGATTTCGATAATTGACCTTTGAATTTTGTGAGGGTTCGTTGAAGAATTTGGGAACTCTCGGAAAAGTTCAACCGTGTTCGGGATGTTTTCGGAGCTGTTCGGCAATTTCCTTGTGATATCCGGATATTTGGATATTTATCCTAATAGTATTTGGTATTTGGATATCCGGATATTTGATTGCATATTGTATAAAAGACACTTCAATTTTTTTTTGAATTGTGTTCATCGTTTTCATCTGCGACAAGAAACGACTAAAACCGACGATTTTAAGGAAATTTTGAAAAATGCCAATTTCGGATTTTTTCAAAAATCACCTCCGGAGGCCCAAAAAATGTCGTTTCTTGAAGAAACGACGAAAAACGACTAAAAACGACGATTTTAGGGATATTTTGAAAAATGTCAATTTCGGATTTTTTCAAAAATCACCTCCGGAGGCCTGAAAAGTGTCGTTTCTTGAAGAAACGACGAAAAACGACTAAAAACGACGATTTTAGGGAAATTTTGAAAAATGTCAATTTCGGATTTTTTCAAAAATCACCTCCGGAGGCCTGAAAAGTGTCGTTTCTTGAAGAAACGACAAAAGACGACAATTTTAGGGAAATTTTGAAAAATGCCAATTTCGGATTTTTTCAAAAATCACCTCCGGAGGCCCAAAAAGTGTCGTTTCTTGAAGAAACGACAAAAAACGACTAAAAACGACGATTTTAGGGAAATTTTGGAAAATGCCAAATTTTGATTTTTTCAAAAATCACCACCGGAGGCCCAAAAAGTGTCGTTTCTTGAAGAAACGACGGAAAACGACTAAAAACAACGATTTCAGGGATATTTTGAAAAATGTCAATTTCGGATTTTTTCATAAATCACCTCCGGAGGCCCAAAAAGTGTCGTTTCTTGAAGAAACGACAAAAAACGACTAAAAACGACGATTTTGGGGAAATTTTGGAAAATGCCAAATTTTGATTTTTTCAAAAATCACCACCGGAGGCCCAAAAAGTGTCGTTTCTTGAAGAAACGACGGAAAACGACTAAAACCGACGATTTTAGGGAAATTTTGAAAAATGCCAATTTCGGATTTTTTCAAAAATCACCTCCGGAGGCCCAAAAAGTGTCGTTTCTTGAAGAAACGACGAAAAACGACTAAAACCGACGATTTTAGGGAAATTTTGAAAAATGCCAATTTCGGATTTTTTCAAAAATCACCTCCGGAGGCCCAAAAAGTGTCGTTTCTTGAAGAAACGACAAAAAACGACTAAAAACGACGATTTTAGGGAAATTTTGGAAAATGCCAAATTTTGATTTTTTCAAAAATCACCACCGGAGGCCCAAAAAGTGTCGTTTCTTGAAGAAACGACGGAAAACGACTAAAACCGACAATTTTAAGGAAATTTTGAAAAATGCCAATTTCGGATTTTTTCAAAAATCACCTCCGGAGGCCCAAAAAGTGTCGTTTCTTGAAGAAACGACAAAAAACGACTAAAACCGACGATTTTAAGGAAATTTTGAAAAATGCCCAAATTTCGGGTTTTAAAAAAACC
>JAVBJF010001110.1:0-5000 GCA_033439095.1 Pseudococcus viburni
GGGGGGGGGGGGGGGGGGGGGGGGGGGGGGGGGGGGGGGGGGGGGGGGGGGGGGGGGGGGGGGGGGGGGGGGGGGGGGGGGGGGGGGGGGGGGGGGGGGGGGGGGGGGGGGGGGGGGGGGGGGGGGGGGGGGGGGGGGGGGGCGGCGGGGGGGGGGGGGGGGGGGGGGGGGGGGGGGGGGGGGGGGGGGGGGGGGGGGGGGGGGGGGGGGGGGGGGGGGGGGGGGGGGGGGGGGGGGGGGGGGGGGGGGGGGGGGGGGGGGGGGGGGGGGGGGGGGGGGGGGGGGGGGGGGGGGGGGGGGGGGGGGGGGGGGGGGGGGGGGGGGGGGGGGGGGGGGGGGGGGGGGGGGGGGGGGGGGGGGGGGGGGGGGGGGGGGGGGGGGGGGGGGGGGGGGGGGGGGGGGGGGGGGGGGGGGGGGGGGGGGGGGGGGGGGGGGGGGGGGGGGGGGGGGGGGGGGGGGGGGGGGGGGGGGGGGGGGGGGGGGGGGGGGGGGGGGGGGGGGGGGGGGGGGGGGGGGGGGGGGGGGGGGGGGGGGGGGGGGGGGGGGGGGGGGGGGGGGGGGGGGGGGGGGGGGGGGGGGGGGGGGGGGGGGGGGGGGGGGGGGGGGGGGGGGGGGGGGGGGGGGGGGGGGGGGGGGGGGGGGGGGGGGGGGGGGGGGGGGGGGGGGGGGGGGGGGGGGGGGGGGGGGGGGGGGGGGGGGGGGGGGGGGGGGGGGGGGGGGGGGGGGGGGGGGGGGGGGGGGGGGGGGGGGGGGGGGGGGGGGGGGGGGGGGGGGGGGGGGGGGGGGGGGGGGGGGGGGGGGGGGGGGGGGGGGGGGGGGGGGGGGGGGGGGGGGGGGGGGGGGGGGGGGGGGGGGGGGGGGGGGGGGGGGGGGGGGGGGGGGGGGGGGGGGGGGGGGGGGGGGGGGGGGGGGGGGGGGGGGGGGGGGGGGGGGGGGGGGGGGGGGGGGGGGGGGGGGGGGGGGGGGGGGGGGGGGGGGGGGGGGGGGGGGGGGGGGGGGGGGGGGGGGGGGGGGGGGGGGGGGGGGGGGGGGGGGGGGGGGGGGGGGGGGGGGGGGGGGGGGGGGGGGGGGGGGGGGGGGGGGGGGGGGGGGGGGGGGGGGGGGGGGGGGGGGGGGGGGGGGGGGGGGGGGGGGGGGGGGGGGGGGGGGGGGGGGGGGGGGGGGGGGGGGGGGGGGGGGGGGGGGGGGGGGGGGGGGGGGGGGGGGGGGGGGGGGGGGGGGGGGGGGGGGGGGGGGGGGGGGGGGGGGGGGGGGGGGGGGGGGGGGGGGGGGGGGGGGGGGGGGGGGGGGGGGGGGGGGGGGGGGGGGGGGGGGGGGGGGGGGGGGGGGGGGGGGGGGGGGGGGGGGGGGGGGGGGGGGGGGGGGGGGGGGGGGGGGGGGGGGGGGGGGGGGGGGGGGGGGGGGGGGGGGGGGGGGGGGGGGGGGGGGGGGGGGGGGGGGGGGGGGGGGGGGGGGGGGGGGGGGGGGGGGGGGGGGGGGGGGGGGGGGGGGGGGGGGGGGGGGGGGGGGGGGGGGGGGGGGGGGGGGGGGGGGGGGGGGGGGGGGGGGGGGGGGGGGGGGGGGGGGGGGGGGGGGGGGGGGGGGGGGGGGGGGGGGGGGGGGGGGGGGGGGGGGGGGGGGGGGGGGGGGGGGGGGGGGGGGGGGGGGGGGGGGGGGGGGGGGGGGGGGGGGGGGGGGGGGGGGGGGGGGGGGGGGGGGGGGGGGGGGGGGGGGGGGGGGGGGGGGGGGGGGGGGGGGGGGGGGGGGGGGGGGGGGGGGTGGGGGGGGGGGGGGGGGGGGGGGGGGGGGGGGGGGGGGGGGGGGGGGGGGGGGGGGGGGGGGGGGGGGGGGGGGGGGGGGGGGGGGGGGGGGGGGGGGGGGGGGGGGGGGGGGGGGGGGGGGGGGGGGGGGGGGGGGGGGGGGGGGGGGGGGGGGGGGGGGGGGGGGGGGGGGGGGGGGGGGGGGGGGGGGGGGGGGGGGGGGGGGGGGGGGGGGGGGGGGGGGGGGGGGGGGGGGGGGGGGGGGGGGGGGGGGGGGGGGGGGGGGGGGGGGGGGGGGGGGGGGGGGGGGGGGGGGGGGGGGGGGGGGGGGGGGGGGGGGGGGGGGGGGGGGGGGGGGGGGGGGGGGGGGGGGGGGGGGGGGGGGGGGGGGGGGGGGGGGGGGGGGGGGGGGGGGGGGGGGGGGGGGGGGGGGGGGGGGGGGGGGGGGGGGGGGGGGGGGGGGGGGGGGGGGGGGGGGGGGGGGGGGGGGGGGGGGGGGGGGGGGGGGGGGGGGGGGGGGGGGGGGGGGGGGGGGGGGGGGGGGGGGGGGGGGGGGGGGGGGGGGGGGGGGGGGGGGGGGGGGGGGGGGGGGGGGGGGGGGGGGGGGGGGGGGGGGGGGGGGGGGGGGGGGGGGGGGGGGGGGGGGGGGGGGGGGGGGGGGGGGGGGGGGGGGGGGGGGGGGGGGGGGGGGGGGGGGGGGGGGGGGGGGGGGGGGGGGGGGGGGGGGGGGGGGGGGGGGGGGGGGGGGGGGGGGGGGGGGGGGGGGGGGGGGGGGGGGGGGGGGGGGGGGGGGGGGGGGGGGGGGGGGGGGGGGGGGGGGGGGGGGGGGGGGGGGGGGGGGGGGGGGGGGGGGGGGGGGGGGGGGGGGGGGGGGGGGGGGGGGGGGGGGGGGGGGGGGGGGGGGGGGGGGGGGGGGGGGGGGGGGGGGGGGGGGGGGGGGGGGGGGGGGGGGGGGGGGGGGGGGGGGGGGGGGGGGGGGGGGGGGGGGGGGGGGGGGGGGGGGGGGGGGGGGGGGGGGGGGGGGGGGGGGGGGGGGGGGGGGGGGGGGGGGGGGGGGGGGGGGGGGGGGGGGGGGGGGGGGGGGGGGGGGGGGGGGGGGGGGGGGGGGGGGGGGGGGGGGGGGGGGGGGGGGGGGGGGGGGGGGGGGGGGGGGGGGGGGGGGGGGGGGGGGGGGGGGGGGGGGGGGGGGGGGGGGGGGGGGGGGGGGGGGGGGGGGGGGGGGGGGGGGGGGGGGGGGGGGGGGGGGGGGGGGGGGGGGGGGGGGGGGGGGGGGGGGGGGGGGGGGGGGGGGGGGGGGGGGGGGGGGGGGGGGGGGGGGGGGGGGGGGGGGGGGGGGGGGGGGGGGGGGGGGGGGGGGGGGGGGGGGGGGGGGGGGGGGGGGGGGGGGGGGGGGGGGGGGGGGGGGGGGGGGGGGGGGGGGGGGGGGGGGGGGGGGGGGGGGGGGGGGGGGGGGGGGGGGGGGGGGGGGGGGGGGGGGGGGGGGGGGGGGGGGGGGGGGGGGGGGGGGGGGGGGGGGGGGGGGGGGGGGGGGGGGGGGGGGGGGGGGGGGGGGGGGGGGGGGGGGGGGGGGGGGGGGGGGGGGGGGGGGGGGGGGGGGGGGGGGGGGGGGGGGGGGGGGGGGGGGGGGGGGGGGGGGGGGGGGGGGGGGGGGGGGGGGGGGGGGGGGGGGGGGGGGGGGGGGGGGGGGGGGGGGGGGGGGGGGGGGGGGGGGGGGGGGGGGGGGGGGGGGGGGGGGGGGGGGGGGTGGGGGGGGGGGGGGGGGGGGGGGGGGGGGGGGGGGGGGGGGGGGGGGGGGGGGGGGGGGGGGGGGGGGGGGGGGGGGGGGGGGGGGGGGGGGGGGGGGGGGGGGGGGGGGGGGGGGGGGGGGGGGGGGGGGGGGGGGGGGGGGGGGGGGGGGGGGGGGGGGGGGGGGGGGGGGGGGGGGGGGGGGGGGGGGGGGGGGGGGGGGGGGGGGGGGGGGGGGGGGGGGGGGGGGGGGGGGGGGGGGGGGGGGGGGGGGGGGGGGGGGGGGGGGGGGGGGGGGGGGGGGGGGGGGGGGGGGGGGGGGGGGGGGGGGGGGGGGGGGGGGGGGGGGGGGGGGGGGGGGTGGGGGGGGGGGGGGGGGGGGGGGGGGGGGGGGGGGGGGGGGGGGGGGGGGGGGGGGGGGGGGGGGGGGGGGGGGGGGGGGGGGGGGGGGGGGGGGGGGGGGGGGGGGGGGGGGGGGGGGGGGGGGGGGGGGGGGGGGGGGGGGGGGGGGGGGGGGGGGGGGGGGGGGGGGGGGGGGGGGGGGGGGGGGGGGGGGGGGGGGGGGGGGGGGGGGGGGGGGGGGGGGGGGGGGGGGGGGGGGGGGGGGGGGGGGGGGGGGGGGGGGGGGGGGGGGGGGGGGGGGGGGGGGGGGGGGGGGGGGGGGGGGGGGGGGGGGGGGGGGGGGGGGGGGGGGGGGGGGGGGGGGGGGGGGGGGGGGGGGGGGGGGGGGGGGGGGGGGGGGGGGGGGGGGGGGGGGGGGGGGGGGGGGGGGGGGGGGGGGGTGGGGTGGGGGGGGGGGGGGGGGGGGGGGGGGGGGGGGGGGGGGGGGGGGGGGGGGGGGGGGGGGGGGGGGGGGGGGGGGGGGGGGGGGGGGGGGGGGGGGGGGGGGGGGGGGGGGGGGGGGGGGGGGGGGGGGGGGGGGGGGGGGGGGGGGGGGGGGGGGGGGGGGGGGGGGGGGGGGGGGGGGGGGGGGGGGGGGGGGGGGGGGGGGGGGGGGGGGGGGGGGGGGGGGGGGGGGGGGGGGGGGGGGGGGGGGGGGGGGGGGGGGGGGGGGGGGGGGGGGGGGGGGGGGGGGGGGGGGGGGGGGGGGGGGGGGGGGGGGGGGGGGGGGGGGGGGGGGGGGGGGGGGGGGGGGGGGGGGGGGGGGGGGGGGGGGGGGGGGGGGGGGGGGGGGGGGGGGGGGGGGGGGGGGGGGGGGGGGGGGGGGGGGGGGGGGGGGGGGGGGGGGGGGGGGGGGGGGGGGGGGGGGGGGGGGGGGGGGGGGGGGGGGGGGGGGGGGGGGGGGGGGGGGGGGGGGGGGGGGGGGGGGGGGGGGGGGGGGGGGGGGGGGGGGGGGGGGGGGGGGGGGGGGGGGGGGGGGGGGGGGGGGGGGGGGGGGGGGGGGGGGGGGGGGGGGGGGGGGGGGGGGGGGGGGGGGGGGGGGGGGGGGGGGGGGGGGGGGGGGGGTGGGGGGGGGGGGGGGGGGGGGGGGGGGGGGGGGGGGGGGGGGGGGGGGGGGGGGGGGGGGGGGGGGGGGGGGGGGGGGGGGGGGGGGGG
>JAVBJF010001110.1:17500-20751 GCA_033439095.1 Pseudococcus viburni
TTTTTTTTTTTTTTTTTTTTTTTTTTTTTTTTTTTTTTTTTTTTTTTTTTTTTTTTTTTTTTTTTTTTTTTTTTTTTTTTTTTTTTTTTTTTTTTTTTTTTTTTTTTTTTTTTTTTTTTTTTTTTTTTTTTTTTTTTTTTTTTTTTTTTTTTTTTTTTTTTTTTTTTTTTTTTTTTTTTTTTTTTTTTTTTTTTTTTTTTTTTTTTTTTTTTTTTTTTTTTTTTTTTTTTTTTTTTTTTTTTTTTTTTTTTTTTTTTTTTTTTTTTTTTTTTTTTTTTTTTTTTTTTTTTTTTTTTTTTTTTTTTTTTTTTTTTTTTTTTTTTTTTTTTTTTTTTTTTTTTTTTTTTTTTTTTTTTTTTTTTTTTTTTTTTTTTTTTTTTTTTTTTTTTTTTTTTTTTTTTTTTTTTTTTTTTTTTTTTTTTTTTTTTTTTTTTTTTTTTTTTTTTTTTTTTTTTTTTTTTTTTTTTTTTTTTTTTTTTTTTTTTTTTTTTTTTTTTTTTTTTTTTTTTTTTTTTTTTTTTTTTTTTTTTTTTTTTTTTTTTTTTTTTTTTTTTTTTTTTTTTTTTTTTTTTTTTTTTTTTTTTTTTTTTTTTTTTTTTTTTTTTTTTTTTTTTTTTTTTTTTTTTTTTTTTTTTTTTTTTTTTTTTTTTTTTTTTTTTTTTTTTTTTTTTTTTTTTTTTTTTTTTTTTTTTTTTTTTTTTTTTTTTTTTTTTTTTTTTTTTTTTTTTTTTTTTTTTTTTTTTTTTTTTTTTTTTTTTTTTTTTTTTTTTTTTTTTTTTTTTTTTTTTTTTTTTTTTTTTTTTTTTTTTTTTTTTTTTTTTTTTTTTTTTTTTTTTTTTTTTTTTTTTTTTTTTTTTTTTTTTTTTTTTTTTTTTTTTTTTTTTTTTTTTTTTTTTTTTTTTTTTTTTTTTTTTTTTTTTTTTTTTTTTTTTTTTTTTTTTTTTTTTTTTTTTTTTTTTTTTTTTTTTTTTTTTTTTTTTTTTTTTTTTTTTTTTTTTTTTTTTTTTTTTTTTTTTTTTTTTTTTTTTTTTTTTTTTTTTTTTTTTTTTTTTTTTTTTTTTTTTTTTTTTTTTTTTTTTTTTTTTTTTTTTTTTTTTTTTTTTTTTTTTTTTTTTTTTTTTTTTTTTTTTTTTTTTTTTTTTTTTTTTTTTTTTTTTTTTTTTTTTTTTTTTTTTTTTTTTTTTTTTTTTTTTTTTTTTTTTTTTTTTTTTTTTTTTTTTTTTTTTTTTTTTTTTTTTTTTTTTTTTTTTTTTTTTTTTTTTTTTTTTTTTTTTTTTTTTTTTTTTTTTTTTTTTTTTTTTTTTTTTTTTTTTTTTTTTTTTTTTTTTTTTTTTTTTTTTTTTTTTTTTTTTTTTTTTTTTTTTTTTTTTTTTTTTTTTTTTTTTTTTTTTTTTTTTTTTTTTTTTTTTTTTTTTTTTTTTTTTTTTTTTTTTTTTTTTTTTTTTTTTTTTTTTTTTTTTTTTTTTTTTTTTTTTTTTTTTTTTTTTTTTTTTTTTTTTTTTTTTTTTTTTTTTTTTTTTTTTTTTTTTTTTTTTTTTTTTTTTTTTTTTTTTTTTTTTTTTTTTTTTTTTTTTTTTTTTTTTTTTTTTTTTTTTTTTTTTTTTTTTTTTTTTTTTTTTTTTTTTTTTTTTTTTTTTTTTTTTTTTTTTTTTTTTTTTTTTTTTTTTTTTTTTTTTTTTTTTTTTTTTTTTTTTTTTTTTTTTTTTTTTTTTTTTTTTTTTTTTTTTTTTTTTTTTTTTTTTTTTTTTTTTTTTTTTTTTTTTTTTTTTTTTTTTTTTTTTTTTTTTTTTTTTTTTTTTTTTTTTTTTTTTTTTTTTTTTTTTTTTTTTTTTTTTTTTTTTTTTTTTTTTTTTTTTTTTTTTTTTTTTTTTTTTTTTTTTTTTTTTTTTTTTTTTTTTTTTTTTTTTTTTTTTTTTTTTTTTTTTTTTTTTTTTTTTTTTTTTTTTTTTTTTTTTTTTTTTTTTTTTTTTTTTTTTTTTTTTTTTTTTTTTTTTTTTTTTTTTTTTTTTTTTTTTTTTTTTTTTTTTTTTTTTTTTTTTTTTTTTTTTTTTTTTTTTTTTTTTTTTTTTTTTTTTTTTTTTTTTTTTTTTTTTTTTTTTTTTTTTTTTTTTTTTTTTTTTTTTTTTTTTTTTTTTTTTTTTTTTTTTTTTTTTTTTTTTTTTTTTTTTTTTTTTTTTTTTTTTTTTTTTTTTTTTTTTTTTTTTTTTTTTTTTTTTTTTTTTTTTTTTTTTTTTTTTTTTTTTTTTTTTTTTTTTTTTTTTTTTTTTTTTTTTTTTTTTTTTTTTTTTTTTTTTTTTTTTTTTTTTTTTTTTTTTTTTTTTTTTTTTTTTTTTTTTTTTTTTTTTTTTTTTTTTTTTTTTTTTTTTTTTTTTTTTTTTTTTTTTTTTTTTTTTTTTTTTTTTTTTTTTTTTTTTTTTTTTTTTTTTTTTTTTTTTTTTTTTTTTTTTTTTTTTTTTTTTTTTTTTTTTTTTTTTTTTTTTTTTTTTTTTTTTTTTTTTTTTTTTTTTTTTTTTTTTTTTTTTTTTTTTTTTTTTTTTTTTTTTTTTTTTTTTTTTTTTTTTTTTTTTTTTTTTTTTTTTTTTTTTTTTTTTTTTTTTTTTTTTTTTTTTTTTTTTTTTTTTTTTTTTTTTTTTTTTTTTTTTTTTTTTTTTTTTTTTTTTTTTTTTTTTTTTTTTTTTTTTTTTTTTTTTTTTTTTTTTTTTTTTTTTTTTTTTTTTTTTTTTTTTTTTTTTTTTTTTTTTTTTTTTTTTTTTTTTTTTTTTTTTTTTTTTTTTTTTTTTTTTTTTTTTTTTTTTTTTTTTTTTTTTTTTTTTTTTTTTTTTTTTTTTTTTTTTTTTTTTTTTTTTTTTTTTTTTTTTTTTTTTTTTTTTTTTTTTTTTTTTTTTTTTTTTTTTTTTTTTTTTTTTTTTTTTTTTTTTTTTTTTTTTTTTTTTTTTTTTTTTTTTTTTTTTTTTTTTTTTTTTTTTTTTTTTTTTTTTTTTTTTTTTTTTTTTTTTTTTTTTTTTTTTTTTTTTTTTTTTTTTTTTTTTTTTTTTTTTTTTTTTTTTTTTTTTTTTTTTTTTTTTTTTTTTTTTTTTTTTTTTTTTTTTTTTTTTTTTTTTTTTTTTTTTTTTTTTTTTTTTTTTTTTTTTTTTTTTTTTTTTTTTTTTTTTTTTTTTTTTTTTTTTTTTTTTTTTTTTTTTTTTTTTTTTTTTTTTTTTTTTTTTTTTTTTTTTTTTTTTTTTTTTTTTTTTTTTTTTTTTTTTTTTTTT
>JAVBJF010001111.1:0-20666 GCA_033439095.1 Pseudococcus viburni
TTTTAATGGTGATAATCACTTTTTAATTTTAACCTTTTTCTGCAAAAGTTGCATTTTTTGAACATGAAAAATCAGTTCCTTTGCAGAAAAATCAGCATAACTTTGATAAAAATCGACGAAAATGCAAAAACGAGGGCATTTTCGGAATCCTCTCGTCGAGACGAATCGAATGGTGTAATCACTTTTTAATTTTAACCTTTTTCTGCAAAAGTTGCATTTTTTTGAACTGAAAAATCAGTTCCTTTGCAGAAAACTCACCACAACTTTAAGTATTTAAAATCGACCAAAATGCAAAAACGAGGGCATTTTCGGAATCCTCTCGTCGAGACGAATCGAATGGTGTATTTACTTTTTGTTTTTGAGCTTTTTTTCGCAAAAGTTGCCTTTTTTTTACCGAAAAAAAGGCCATAACTCGTCAACAAAGGCTCGGCGAACAAAACGGTCGCCGGATTCGGAATCAGCGACCTCGAATTAGTCGAAAACGACACAAATCTCGAATTTTTTGAAAATCATCAATTTTCGAAAAAACCATGAACTAACCCCATTATGATTTTTTTTGGATTTTGATGATTTTCAAAAAATTCGAGATTTGTGTCGTTTTCGACTAATTCGAGGTCGCTGATTCCGAATCCGGCGACCGTTTTGTTCGCCGAGCCTTTGTTGACGAGTTATGGCCTTTTTTTCGTAAAAAAAATGCAAACTTTCGTGAAAAAAAATGCAACTTTCGCGAAAAAAGCTCAAAATGTAAACGTGAATACACCATTCGATTCGTCTCGACGAGAGGATTCCGAAAATGCCCTCGTTTTTGCATTTTCGTCAATTTTAGTCAGACTTGTTATGGTGCTTTTTCAGCAGAAAAAGTGCAACTTTCGTGAAAAAAAATGCAACTTTCGCGAAAAAAGGCCAAATCTGACTTTTTCCCCACAATTTTTTTGAAAATCATAAAAAAATTGTTTAATTTGATGAAAAATTGTGTAAAATGTTGAAAAATTGCGTGAAATGTTGCTCAAGTTGTCGAAAAATTGTTAAATTTGATGAAAAATTGTGTAAAATGTTGAAAATTAGCGTAGAAAAGTGTTTTACATGTTGAAAAATTGCGTAAATTGTTGCCTAAAAGGTGGAAAAATTGCCTAAATTGATGAAAAAGTGTGTAAAACATTGAAAAAAGTCGTAAAATTGCTTCAATTGTCGAGAAAATCTTGCATAAATTGATGAAAAATTGTGTGAAATGTTGAAAAAAAAGTTGTAAAATTGCTTCAAATGTTGAAAAAATTGCATGAATTGTTGCAGTTTTTCGACAATTCTCTCAATTTTTAACAAATATCTCGACTTTTTCACACAATTTTCAACAATTTAAACAATTTTTTTCGGAAAATTAATGCAATTTTTACGACTTTTTTCCCAACATTTTACACAATTTTTCATCAAGTTTAACAATTTTTCGACAACTTGAGCAACATTTCACGCAATTTTTCAACATTTTACACAATTTTTCATCAAATAAAACATTTTTTCGACAATTTGAAGCAATTTTACAACTTTTTTTCAACATTTCACACAATTTTTCATCAATTTATGCAGGATTTCTCGACAATTGAAGCAATTTTACGATTTTTTTCAATGTTTTACACACTTTTTTATCAATTAGGCAATTTTTCCACCTTTTAAGCAACATTTCACGCAATTTTTCAACATTTTACACAATTTTTCATCAAATTAAACAATTTTTCGACAATTTGAGCAACATTTCACGCAATTTTTCAACAAAAAAGACACTTTTCTACGGAAATTTTCAAAATTTTACACAATTTTTCATCAAATTAAACAATTTTTTTATGATTTTCAAAAAAATTGTGGGGAAAAAGTCAGATTTGGCCTTTTTTCGCGAAAGTTGCATTTTTTTCACGAAAGTTGCATTTTTTTCTGCTGAAAAAGCACCATAACTCTGACTAAAATTGACGAAAATGCAAAAACGAGGGCATTTTCGGAATCCTTTCGTCGAGACGAATCGAATGGTGTAATCACTTTTTTAATTTTAACCTTTTTCTGCAAAAGTTGCATTTTTTTTGAACTGAAAAATCAGTTCCTTTGCAGAAAAATCAGCATAACTTTGATAAAAATCGACGAAAATGCAAAAACGAGGGCATTTTCGGAATCCTCTCGTCGAGACGAATCGAATGGTGTAATCACTTTTTAATTTTAACCTTTTTCTGCAAAAGTTGCATTTTTTTGAACTGAAAAATCAGTTCCTTTGCAGAAAACTCACCACAACTTTAAGTAAAAATCGACCAAAATGCAAAAACGAGGGCATTTTCGGAATCCTCTCGTCGAGACGAATCGAATGGTGTATTTACTTTTTGTTTTTGAGCTTTTTTCGCAAAAGTTGCCTTTTTTTTACCGAAAAAAAGGCCATAAACTCGTCAACAAAGGCTCGGCGAACAAAACGGTCGCCGGATTCGGAATCAGCGACCTCGAATTAGTCGAAAACGACACAAATCTCGAATTTTTTGAAAATCATCAATTTTCGAAAAAACCATGAACTAACCCCTTATGATTTTTTTGGATTTTGATGATTTTCAAAAAATTCGAGATTTGTGTCGTTTTCGACTAATTCGAGGTCGCTGATTCCGAATCCGGCGACCGTTTTGTTCGCCGAGCCTTTGTTGACGAGTTATGGCCTTTTTTTCGGTAAAAAAAATGCAACTTTCGTGAAAAAAATGCAACTTTCGCGAAAAAAGCTCAAAATGTAAACGTGAATACACCATTCGATTCGTCTCGACGAGAGGATTCCTAAAATGCCCTCGTTTTTGCATTTTCGTCAATTTTAGTCAGAGTTATGGTGCTTTTTCAGCAGAAAAAGTGCAACTTTCGTGAAAAAAAATGCAACTTTCGCGAAAAAAGGCCAAATCTGACTTTTTCCCCACAATTTTTTTGAAAATCATAAAAAAATTGTTTAATTTGATGAAAAATTGTGTAAAATGTTGAAAAATTGCGTGAAATGTTGCTCAAGTTGTCGAAAAATTGTTAAATTTGATGAAAAATTGTGTAAAATGTTGAAAATTAGCGTAGAAAAGTGTTTTACATGTTGAAAAATTGCGTAAATTGTTGCCTAAAAGGTGGAAAAATTGCCTAAATTGATGAAAAAGTGTGTAAAACATTGAAAAAAGTCGTAAAATTGCTTCAATTGTCGAGAAATCTTGCATAAATTGATGAAAAATTGTGTGAAATGTTGAAAAAAAGTTGTAAAATTGCTTCAAATGTTGAAAAATTGCATGAATTGTTGCAGTTTTTCGACAATTCTCTCAATTTTTAACAAATATCTCGACTTTTTCACACAATTTTCAACAATTTAAACAATTTTTCGACAAATTAATGCAATTTTACGACTTTTTTCCCAACATTTTACACAATTTTTCATCAAGTTTAACAATTTTTCGACAACTTGAGCAACATTTCACGCAATTTTTTCAACATTTTACACAATTTTTCATCAAATAAAACAATTTTTCGACAATTTGAAGCAATTTTACAACTTTTTTTTCAACATTTCACACAATTTTTCATCAATTTATGCAGGATTTCTCGACAATTGAAGCAATTTTACGAATTTTTTCAATGTTTTACACACTTTTTTATCAATTTAGGCAATTTTTCCACCTTTTAAGCAACATTTCACGCAATTTTTCAACATTTCACACAATTTTTCATCAAATTAAACAATTTTTCGACAATTTGAGCAACATTTCACGCAATTTTTCAACAAAAAAGACACTTTTTTCTACGGAAATTTTCAAAATTTTACACAATTTTTCATCAAATTAAACAATTTTTTTATGATTTTCAAAAAAATTGTGGGGAAAAAGTCAGATTTGGCCTTTTTTTTTTTCGCGAAAGTTGCATTTTTTTTTCACGAAGTTGCATGTTTTTTTTGCAAAAGTTGCATTTTTTCCTGCTGAAAAAAGCACCATACTCTGACTAAAATTGACGAAAATGCAAAAACGAGGGCATTTTCGGAATCCTTTCGTCGAGACGAATCGAATGGTGTAATCACTTTTTAATTTTAACCTTTTTCTGCAAAAGTTGCATTTTTTGAACTGAAAAATCAGTTCCTTTGCAGAAAACTCACCACAACTTTAAGTAAAAATCGACCCAAAATGCAAAAACGAGGGCATTTTCGGAATCCTCTCGTCGAGACGAATCGAATGGTGTATTTACTTTTTGTTTTTGAGCTTTTTTTTCGCAAAAGTTGCCTTTTTTTTACCGAAAAAAAGGCCATAACTCGTCAACAAAGGCTCGGCGAACAAAACGGTCGCCGGATTCGGAATCAGCGACCTCGAATTAGTCGAAAACGACACAAATCTCGAATTTTTTGAAAATCATCAATTTTCGAAAAAACCATGAACTAACCCCTTATGATTTTTTTGGATTTTGATGATTTTCAAAAAATTCGAGATTTGTGTCGTTTTCGACTAATTCGAGGTCGCTGATTCCGAATCCGGCGACCGTTTGTTCGCCGAGCCTTTGTTGACGAGTTATGGCCTTTTTTTCGGTAAAAAAAATGCAACTTTCGTGAAAAAAAATGCAACTTTCGCGAAAAAAGCTCAAAATGTAAACGTGAATACACCATTCGATTCGTCTCGACGAGAGGATTCCGAAAATGCCCTCGTTTTTGCATTTTCGTCAATTTTAGTCAGAGTTATGGTGCTTTTTCAGCAGAAAAAGTGCAACTTTCGTGAAAAAAAAAAAAATGCAACTTTCGCGAAAAAAGGCCCAAATCTGACTTTTTTCCCCACAATTTTTTTTGAAAATCATAAAAAAATTGTTTAATTTGATGAAAAATTGTGTAAAATGTTGAAAAATTGCGTGAAATGTTGCTCAAGTTGTCGAAAAATTGTTAAATTTGATGAAAAATTGTGTAAAATGTTGAAAATAGCGTAGCGTAGAAAAGTGTTTTACATGTTGAAAAATTGCGTAAATTGTTGCCTAAAAGGTGGAAAAAAATTGCCTAAATTGATGAAAAAGTGTGTAAAACATTGAAAAAAGTCGTAAAATTGCTTCAATTGTCGAGAAATCTTGCATAAAATTGATGAAAAATTGTGTGAAATGTTGAAAAAAAAAAGTTGTAAAATTGCTTCAAATGTTGAAAAATTGCATGAATTGTTGCAGTTTTTCGACAATTCTCTCAATTTTTAACAAATATCTCGACTTTTTCACACAATTTTCAACAATTTAAACAATTTTTCGACAAATTAATGCAATTTTACGACTTTTTTTCCCAACATTTTACACAATTTTTCATCAAGTTTAACAATTTTTCGACAACTTGAGCAACATTTCACGCAATTTTTTCAACATTTTACACAATTTTTCATCAAATAAAACAATTTTTCGACAATTTGAAGCAATTTTACAACTTTTTTTCAACATTTCACACAATTTTTCATCAATTTATGCAGGATTTCTCGACAATTGAAGCAATTTTACGAATTTTTTCAATGTTTTACACACTTTTTTATCAATTTAGGCAATTTTTCCACCTTTTAAGCAACATTTCACGCAATTTTTCAACATTTTACACAATTTTTCATCAAATTAAACAATTTTTCGACAATTTGAGCAACATTTCACGCAATTTTTCAACAAAAAAGACACTTTTCTACGGAAATTTTCAAAATTTTACACAATTTTTCATCAAATTAAACAATTTTTTTTATGATTTTCAAAAAAATTGTGGGGAAAAAGTCAGATTTGGCCTTTTTTCGCGAAAGTTGCATTTTTTTTCACGAAAGTTGCATTTTTTCTGCTGAAAAAGCACCATAACTCTGACTAAAATTGACGAAAATGCAAAAACGAGGGCATTTTCGGAATCCTTTCGTCGAGACGAATCGAATGGGAATCCTTTTTCGAAAATGGTGTAATCACTTTTTAATTTTAACCTTTTTCTGCAAAAGTTGCATTTTTTGAACTGAAAAATCAGTTCCTTTGCAGAAAAATCAGCATAACTTTGATAAAAATCGACGAAAATGCAAAAACGAGGGCATTTTCGGAATCCTCTCGTCGAGACGAATCGAATGGTGTAATCACTTTTTAATTTTAACCTTTTTCTGCAAAAGTTGCATTTTTTTGAACTGAAAAATCAGTTCCTTTGCAGAAAACTCACCACAACTTTAAGTAAAATCGACCAAAATGCAAAAACGAGGGCATTTTCGGAATCCTCTCGTCGAGACGAATCGAATGGTGTATTTACTTTTTGTTTTTGAGCTTTTTTCGCAAAAGTTGCCTTTTTTTTACCGAAAAAAAGGCCATAACTCGTCAACAAAGGCTCGGCGAACAAAACGGTCGCCGGATTCGGAATCAGCGACCTCGAATTAGTCGAAAACGACACAAATCTCGAATTTTTTGAAAATCATCAATTTTCGAAAAAACCATGAACTAACCCCTTATGATTTTTTTGGATTTTGATGATTTTCAAAAAATTCGAGATTTGTGTCGTTTTCGACTAATTCGAGGTCGCTGATTCCGAATCCGGCGACCGTTTTGTTCGCCGAGCCTTTGTTGACGAGTTATGGCCTTTTTTTCGGTAAAAAAAATGCAACTTTCGTGAAAAAAATGCAACTTTCGCGAAAAAAGCTCAAAATGTAAACGTGAATACACCATTCGATTCGTCTCGACGAGAGGATTCCGAAAATGCCCTCGTTTTTGCATTTTCGTCAATTTTAGTCAGAGTTATGGTGCTTTTTTCAGCAGAAAAAGTGCAACTTTCGTGAAAAAAAATGCAACTTTCGCGAAAAAAGGCCAAATCTGACTTTTTCCCCACAATTTTTTTGAAAATCATAAAAAAATTGTTTAATTTGATGAAAAATTGTGTAAAATGTTGAAAAATTGCGTGAAATGTTGCTCAAGTTGTCGAAAAATTGTTAAATTTGATGAAAAATTGTGTAAAATGTTGAAAATTAGCGTAGAAAAGTGTTTTACATGTTGAAAAATTGCGTAAATTGTTGCCTAAAAGGTGGAAAAATTGCCTAAATTGATGAAAAAGTGTGTAAAACATTGAAAAAAGTCGTAAAATTGCTTCAATTGTCGAGAAATCTTGCATAAATTGATGAAAAATTGTGTGAAATGTTGAAAAAAAGTTGTAAAATTGCTTCAAATGTTGAAAAATTGCATGAATTGTTGCAGTTTTTCGACAATTCTCTCAATTTTTAACAAATATCTCGACTTTTTCACACAATTTTCAACAATTTAAACAATTTTTCGACAAATTAATGCAATTTTACGACTTTTTTCCCAACATTTTACACAATTTTTCATCAAGTTTAACAATTTTTCGACAACTTGAGCAACATTTCACGCAATTTTTCAACATTTTACACAATTTTTCATCAAATAAAACAATTTTTCGACAATTTGAAGCAATTTTACAACTTTTTTTCAACATTTCACACAATTTTTCATCAATTTATGCAGGATTTCTCGACAATTGAAGCAATTTTACGAATTTTTTCAATGTTTTACACACTTTTTTATCAATTTAGGCAATTTTTCCACCTTTTAAGCAACATTTCACGCAATTTTTCAACATTTTACACAATTTTTCATCAAATTAAACAATTTTTCGACAATTTGAGCAACATTTCACGCAATTTTTCAACAAAAAAGACACTTTTCTACGGAAATTTTCAAAATTTTACACAATTTTTCATCAAATTAAACAATTTTTTTATGATTTTCAAAAAAATTGTGGGGAAAAAGTCAGATTTGGCCTTTTTTCGCGAAAGTTGCATTTTTTTTCACGAAAGTTGCATTTTTTTTGCTGAAAAAGCACCATAACTCTGACTAAAATTGACGAAAATGCAAAAACGAGGGCATTTTCGGAATCCTCTCGTCGAGACGAATCGAATGTTGTAATCACTTTTTAATTTTAACCTTTTTCTGCAAAAGTTGCATTTTTTTGAACTGAAAAATCAGTTCCTTTGCAGAAAACTCACCACAACTTTAAGTAAAATCGACCAAAATGCAAAAACGAGGGCATTTTCGGAATCCTCTCGTCGAGACGAATCGAATGGTGTATTTACTTTTTGTTTTTGAGCTTTTTTCGCAAAAGTTGCCTTTTTTTTACCGAAAAAAAGGCCATAACTCGTCAACAAAGGCTCGGCGAACAAAACGGTCGCCGGATTCGGAATCAGCGACCTCGAATTAGTCGAAAACGACACAAATCTCGAATTTTTTGAAAATCATCAATTTTCGAAAAAACCATGAACTAACCCCTTATGATTTTTTTGGATTTTGATGATTTTCAAAAAATTCGAGATTTGTGTCGTTTTCGACTAATTCGAGGTCGCTGATTCCGAATCCGGCGACCGTTTTGTTCGCCGAGCCTTTGTTGACGAGTTATGGCCTTTTTTTCGGTAAAAAAAATGCAACTTTCGTGAAAAAAATGCAACTTTCGCGAAAAAAGCTCAAAATGTAAACGTGAATACACCATTCGATTCGTCTCGACGAGAGGATTCCGAAAATGCCCTCGTTTTTGCATTTTCGTCAATTTTAGTCAGAGTTATGGTGCTTTTTCAGCAGAAAAAGTGCAACTTTCGTGAAAAAAAAATGCAACTTTCGCGAAAAAAAAGGCAAATCTGACTTTTTCCCCACAATTTTTTTGAAAATCATAAAAAAATTGTTTAATTTGATGAAAAATTGTGTAAAATGTTGAAAAATTGCGTGAAATGTTGCTCAAGTTGTCGAAAAATTGTTAAATTTGATGAAAAATTGTGTAAAATGTTGAAAATTAGCGTAGAAAAGTGTTTTACATGTTGAAAAATTGCGTAAATTGTTGCCTAAAAGGTGGAAAAATTGCCTAAATTGATGAAAAAGTGTGTAAAACATTGAAAAAAGTCGTAAAATTGCTTCAATTGTCGAGAAATCTTGCATAAATTGATGAAAAATTGTGTGAAATGTTGAAAAAAAGTTGTAAAATTGCTTCAAATGTTGAAAAATTGCATGAATTGTTGCAGTTTTTCGACAATTCTCTCAATTTTTAACAAATATCTCGACTTTTTCACACAATTTTCAACAATTTAAACAATTTTTCGACAAATTAATGCAATTTTACGACTTTTTTCCCAACATTTTACACAATTTTTCATCAAGTTTAACAATTTTTCGACAACTTGAGCAACATTTCACGCAATTTTTCAACATTTTACACAATTTTTCATCAAATAAAACAATTTTTCGACAATTTGAAGCAATTTTACAACTTTTTTTCAACATTTCACACAATTTTTCATCAATTTATGCAGGATTTCTCGACAATTGAAGCAATTTTACGAATTTTTTCAATGTTTTACACACTTTTTTATCAATTTAGGCAATTTTTCCACCTTTTAAGCAACATTTCACGCAATTTTTCAACATTTTACACAATTTTTCATCAAATTAAACAATTTTTCGACAATTTGAGCAACATTTCACGCAATTTTTCAACAAAAAAGACACTTTTCTACGGAAATTTTCAAAATTTTACACAATTTTTCATCAAATTAAACAATTTTTTTATGATTTTCAAAAAAATTGTGGGGAAAAAGTCAGATTTGGCCTTTTTTCGCGAAAGTTGCATTTTTTTTCACGAAAGTTGCATTTTTTCTGCTGAAAAAGCACCATAACTCTGACTAAAATTGACGAAAATGCAAAAACGAGGGCATTTTCGGAATCCTTTCGTCGAGACGAATCGAATGGTGTAATCACTTTTTAATTTTAACCTTTTTCTGCAAAAGTTGCATTTTTTGAACTGAAAAATCAGTTCCTTTGCAGAAAAATCAGCATAACTTTGATAAAAATCGACGAAAATGCAAAAACGAGGGCATTTTCGGAATCCTCTCGTCGAGACGAATCGAATGGTGTAATCACTTTTTAATTTTAACCTTTTTCTGCAAAAGTTGCATTTTTTTGAACTTAAAAATCAGTTCCTTTGCAGAAAACTCACCACAACTTTAAGTAAAATCGACCAAAATGCAAAAACGAGGGCATTTTCGGAATCCTCTCGTCGAGACGAATCGAATGGTGTATTTACTTTTTGTTTTTGAGCTTTTTTCGCAAAAGTTGCCTTTTTTTTACCGAAAAAAAGGCCATAACTCGTCAACAAAGGCTCGGCGAACAAAACGGTCGCCGGATTCGGAATCAGCGACCTCGAATTAGTCGAAAACGACACAAATCTCGAATTTTTTGAAAATCATCAATTTTCGAAAAAACCATGAACTAACCCCTTATGATTTTTTTGGATTTTGATGATTTTCAAAAAATTCGAGATTTGTGTCGTTTTCGACTAATTCGAGGTCGCTGATTCCGAATCCGGCGACCGTTTTGTTCGCCGAGCCTTTGTTGACGAGTTATGGCCTTTTTTTCGGTAAAAAAAATGCAACTTTCGTGAAAAAAATGCAACTTTCGCGAAAAAAGCTCAAAATGTAAACGTGAATACACCATTCGATTCGTCTCGACGAGAGGATTCCGAAAATGCCCTCGTTTTTGCATTTTCGTCAATTTTAGTCAGAGTTATGGTGCTTTTTCAGCAGAAAAAGTGCAACTTTCGTGAAAAAAAATGCAACTTTCGCGAAAAAAGGCCAAATCTGACTTTTTCCCCACAATTTTTTTGAAAATCATAAAAAAATTGTTTAATTTGATGAAAAATTGTGTAAAATGTTGAAAAATTGCGTGAAATGTTGCTCAAGTTGTCGAAAAATTGTTAAATTTGATGAAAAATTGTGTAAAATGTTGAAAATTAGCGTAGAAAAGTGTTTTACATGTTGAAAAATTGCGTAAATTGTTGCCTAAAAGGTGGAAAAATTGCCTAAATTGATGAAAAAGTGTGTAAAACATTGAAAAAAGTCGTAAAATTGCTTCAATTGTCGAGAAATCTTGCATAAATTGATGAAAAATTGTGTGAAATGTTGAAAAAAAGTTGTAAAATTGCTTCAAATGTTGAAAAATTGCATGAATTGTTGCAGTTTTTCGACAATTCTCTCAATTTTTAACAAATATCTCGACTTTTTCACACAATTTTCAACAATTTAAACAATTTTTCGACAAATTAATGCAATTTTACGACTTTTTTCCCAACATTTTACACAATTTTTCATCAAGTTTAACAATTTTTCGACAACTTGAGCAACATTTCACGCAATTTTTCAACATTTTACACAATTTTTCATCAAATAAAACAATTTTTCGACAATTTGAAGCAATTTTACAACTTTTTTTCAACATTTCACACAATTTTTCATCAATTTATGCAGGATTTCTCGACAATTGAAGCAATTTTACGAATTTTTTCAATGTTTTACACACTTTTTTATCAATTTAGGCAATTTTTCCACCTTTTAAGCAACATTTCACGCAATTTTTCAACATTTTACACAATTTTTCATCAAATTAAACAATTTTTCGACAATTTGAGCAACATTTCACGCAATTTTTCAACAAAAAAGACACTTTTCTACGGAAATTTTCAAAATTTTACACAATTTTTCATCAAATTAAACAATTTTTTTATGATTTTCAAAAAAATTGTGGGGAAAAAGTCAGATTTGGCCTTTTTTTCGCGAAAGTTGCATTTTTTTTTCACGAAAGTTGCATTTTTTCTGCTGAAAAAGCACCATAACTCTGACTAAAATTGACGAAAATGCAAAAACGAGGGCATTTTCGGAATCCTTTCGTCGAGACGAATCGAATGGTGTAATCACTTTTTAATTTTAACCTTTTTCTGCAAAAGTTGCATTTTTTGAACTGAAAAATCAGTTCCTTTGCAGAAAAATCAGCATAACTTTGATAAAAATCGACGAAAATGCAAAAACGAGGGCATTTTCGGAATCCTCTCGTCGAGACGAATCGAATGGTGTAATCACTTTTTAATTTTAACCTTTTTCTGCAAAAGTTGCATTTTTTTGAACTGAAAAATCAGTTCCTTTGCAGAAAACTCACCACAACTTTAAGTAAAATCGACCAAAATGCAAAAACGAGGGCATTTTCGGAATCCTCTCGTCGAGACGAATCGAATGGTGTATTTACTTTTTGTTTTTGAGCTTTTTTCGCAAAAGTTGCCTTTTTTTTACCGAAAAAAAGGCCATACCTCGTCAACAAAGGCTCGGCGAACAAAACGGTCGCCGGATTCGGAATCAGCGACCTCGAATTAGTCGAAAACGACACAAATCTCGAATTTTTTGAAAATCATCAATTTTCGAAAAAACCATGAACTAACCCCTTATGATTTTTTTGGATTTTGATGATTTTCAAAAAATTCGAGATTTGTGTCGTTTTCGACTAATTCGAGGTCGCTGATTCCGAATCCGGCGACCGTTTTGTTCGCCGAGCCTTTGTTGACGAGTTATGGCCTTTTTTTCGGTAAAAAAAATTCAACTTTCGTGAAAAAAATGCAACTTTCGCGAAAAAAGCTCAAAATGTAAACGTGAATACACCATTCGATTCGTCTCGACGAGAGGATTCCGAAAATGCCCTCGTTTTTGCATTTTCGTCAATTTTAGTCAGAGTTATGGTGCTTTTTCAGCAGAAAAAGTGCAACTTTCGTGAAAAAAAATGCAACTTTCGCGAAAAAAGGCCAAATCTGACTTTTTCCCCACAATTTTTTTGAAAATCATAAAAAAATTGTTTAATTTGATGAAAAATTGTGTAAAATGTTGAAAAATTGCGTGAAATGTTGCTCAAGTTGTCGAAAAATTGTTAAATTTGATGAAAAATTGTGTAAAATGTTGAAAATTAGCGTAGAAAAGTGTTTTACATGTTGAAAAATTGCGTAAATTGTTGCCTAAAAGGTGGAAAAATTGCCTAAATTGATGAAAAAGTGTGTAAAACATTGAAAAAAGTCGTAAAATTGCTTCAATTGTCGAGAAATCTTGCATAAATTGATGAAAAATTGTGTGAAATGTTGAAAAAAAGTTGTAAAATTGCTTCAAATGTTGAAAAATTGCATGAATTGTTGCAGTTTTTCGACAATTCTCTCAATTTTTAACAAATATCTCGACTTTTTCACACAATTTTCAACAATTTAAACAATTTTTCGACAAATTAATGCAATTTTACGACTTTTTTCCCAACATTTTACACAATTTTTCATCAAGTTTAACAATTTTTCGACAACTTGAGCAACATTTCACGCAATTTTTCAACATTTTACACAATTTTTCATCAAATAAAACAATTTTTCGACAATTTGAAGCAATTTTACAACTTTTTTTCAACATTTCACACAATTTTTCATCAATTTATGCAGGATTTCTCGACAATTGAAGCAATTTTACGAATTTTTTCAATGTTTTACACACTTTTTTATCAATTTAGGCAATTTTTCCACCTTTTAAGCAACATTTCACGCAATTTTTCAACATTTTACACAATTTTTCATCAAATTAAACAATTTTTCGACAATTTGAGCAACATTTCACGCAATTTTTCAACAAAAAAGACACTTTTCTACGGAAATTTTCAAAATTTTACACAATTTTTCATCAAATTAAACAATTTTTTTATGATTTTCAAAAAAATTGTGGGGAAAAAGTCAGATTTGGCCTTTTTTCGCGAAAGTTGCATTTTTTTTCACGAAAGTTGCATTTTTTCTGCTGAAAAAGCACCATAACTCTGACTAAAATTGACGAAAATGCAAAAACGAGGGCATTTTCGGAATCCTTTCGTCGAGACGAATCGAATGGTGTAATCACTTTTTAATTTTAACCTTTTTCTGCAAAAGTTGCATTTTTTGAACTGAAAAATCAGTTCCTTTGCAGAAAAATCAGCATAACTTTGATAAAAATCGACGAAAATGCAAAAACGAGGGCATTTTCGGAATCCTCTCGTCGAGACGAATCGAATGGTGTAATCACTTTTTAATTTTAACCTTTTTCTGCAAAAGTTGCATTTTTTTTGAACTGAAAAATCAGTTCCTTTGCAGAAAACTCACCACAACTTTAAGTAAAATCGACCAAAATGCAAAAACGAGGGCATTTTCGGAATCCTCTCGTCGAGACGAATCGAATGGTGTATTTACTTTTTGTTTTTGAGCTTTTTTCGCAAAAGTTGCCTTTTTTTTACCGAAAAAAAGGCCATAACTCGTCAACAAAGGCTCGGCGAACAAAACGGTCGCCGGATTCGGAATCAGCGACCTCGAATTAGTCGAAAACGACACAAATCTCGAATTTTTTGAAAATCATCAATTTTCGAAAAAACCATGAACTAACCCCTTATGATTTTTTTGGATTTTGATGATTTTCAAAAAATTCGAGATTTGTGTCGTTTTCGACTAATTCGAGGTCGCTGATTCCGAATCCGGCGACCGTTTTGTTCGCCGAGCCTTTGTTGACGAGTTATGGCCTTTTTTTCGGTAAAAAAAATGCAACTTTCGTGAAAAAAATGCAACTTTCGCGAAAAAAGCTCAAAATGTAAACGTGAATACACCATTCGATTCGTCTCGACGAGAGGATTCCGAAAATGCCCTCGTTTTTGCATTTTCGTCAATTTTAGTCAGAGTTATGGTGCTTTTTCAGCAGAAAAAGTGCAACTTTCGTGAAAAAAATGCAACTTTCGCGAAAAAAAGGCCAAATCTGACTTTTTCCCCACAATTTTTTTGAAAATCATAAAAAAATTGTTTTATTTGATGAAAAATTGTGTAAAATGTTGAAAAATTGCGTGAAATGTTGCTCAAGTTGTCGAAAAATTGTTAAATTTGATGAAAAATTGTGGAAAATGTTGAAAATTAGCGTAGAAAAGTGTTTTACATGTTGAAAAATTGCGTAAATTGTTGCCTAAAAGGTGGAAAAATTGCCTAAATTGATGAAAAAGTGTGTAAAACATTGAAAAAAGTCGTAAAATTGCTTCAATTGTCGAGAAATCTTGCATAAATTGATGAAAAATTGTGTGAAATGTTGAAAAAAAGTTGTAAAATTGCTTCAAATGTTGAAAAATTGCATGAATTGTTGCAGTTTTTCGACAATTCTCTCAATTTTTAACAAATATCTCGACTTTTTCACACAATTTTCAACAATTTAAACAATTTTTCGACAAATTAATGCAATTTTACGACTTTTTTCCCAACATTTTACACAATTTTTCATCAAGTTTAACAATTTTTCGACAACTTGAGCAACATTTCACGCAATTTTTCAACATTTTACACAATTTTTCATCAAATAAAACAATTTTTCGACAATTTGAAGCAATTTTACAACTTTTTTTCAACATTTCACACAATTTTTCATCAATTTATGCAGGATTTCTCGACAATTGAAGCAATTTTACGAATTTTTTCAATGTTTTACACACTTTTTTATCAATTTAGGCAATTTTTCCACCTTTTAAGCAACATTTCACGCAATTTTTCAACATTTTACACAATTTTTCATCAAATTAAACAATTTTTCGACAATTTGAGCAACATTTCACGCAATTTTTCAACAAAAAAGACACTTTTCTACGGAAATTTTCAAAATTTTACACAATTTTTCATCAAATTAAACAATTTTTTTATGATTTTCAAAAAAATTGTGGGGAAAAAGTCAGATTTGGCCTTTTTTCGCGAAAGTTGCATTTTTTTTCACGAAAGTTGCATTTTTTCTGCTGAAAAAAGCACCATAACTCTGACTAAAATTGACGAAAATGCAAAAACGAGGGCATTTTCGGAATCCTTTCGTCGAGACGAATCGAATGGTGTAATCACTTTTTAATTTTAACCTTTTTCTGCAAAAGTTGCATTTTTTGAACTGAAAAATCAGTTCCTTTGCAGAAAAATCAGCATAACTTTGATAAAAATCGACGAAAATGCAAAAACGAGGGCATTTTCGGAATCCTCTCGTCGAGACGAATCGAATGGTGTAATCACTTTTTAATTTTAACCTTTTTCTGCAAAAGTTGCATTTTTTTGAACTGAAAAATCAGTTCCTTTGCAGAAAACTCACCACAACTTTAAGTAAAATCGACCAAAATGCAAAAACGAGGGCATTTTCGGAATCCTCTCGTCGAGACGAATCGAATGGTGTATTTACTTTTTTTTTTGAGCTTTTTTCGCAAAAGTTGCCTTTTTTTTACCGAAAAAAAGGCCATAACTCGTCAACAAAGGCTCGGCGAACAAAACGGTCGCCGGATTCGGAATCAGCGACCTCGAATTAGTCGAAAACGACACAAATCTCGAATTTTTTGAAAATCATCAATTTTCGAAAAAACCAAGAACTAACCCCTTATGATTTTTTTGGATTTTGATGATTTTCAAAAAATTCGAGATTTGTGTCGTTTTCGACTAATTCGAGGTCGCTGATTCCGAATCCGGCGACCGTTTTGTTCGCCGAGCCTTTGTTGACGAGTTATGGCCTTTTTTTCGGTAAAAAAAATGCAACTTTCGTGAAAAAAATGCAACTTTCGCGAAAAAAGCTCAAAATGTAAACGTGAATACACCATTCGATTCGTCTCGACGAGAGGATTCCGAAAATGCCCTCGTTTTTGCATTTTCGTCAATTTTAGTCAGAGTTATGGTGCTTTTTCAGCAGAAAAAGTGCAACTTTCGTGAAAAAAAAATGCAACTTTCGCGAAAAAAGGCCAAATCTGACTTTTTCCCCACAATTTTTTTGAAAATCATAAAAAAATTGTTTAATTTGATGAAAAATTGTGTAAAATGTTGAAAAATTGCGTGAAATGTTGCTCAAGTTGTCGAAAAATTGTTAAATTTGATGAAAAATTGTGTAAAATTTTGAAAATTAGCGTAGAAAAGTGTTTTACATGTTGAAAAATTGCGTAAATTGTTGCCTAAAAGGTGGAAAAATTGCCTAAATTGATGAAAAAGTGTGTAAAACATTGAAAAAAGTCGTAAAATTGCTTCAATTGTCGAGAAATCTTGCATAAATTGATGAAAAATTGTGTGAAATGTTGAAAAAAAGTTGTAAAATTGCTTCAAATGTTGAAAAATTGCATGAATTGTTGCAGTTTTTCGACAATTCTCTCAATTTTTAACAAATATCTCGACTTTTTCACACAATTTTCAACAATTTAAACAATTTTTCGACAAATTAATGCAATTTTACGACTTTTTTCCCAACATTTTACACAATTTTTCATCAAGTTTAACAATTTTTCGACAACTTGAGCAACATTTCACGCAATTTTTCAACATTTTACACAATTTTTCATCAAATAAAACAATTTTTCGACAATTTGAAGCAATTTTACAACTTTTTTTCAACATTTCACACAATTTTTCATCAATTTATGCAGGATTTCTCGACAATTGAAGCAATTTTACGAATTTTTTCAATGTTTTACACACTTTTTTATCAATTTAGGCAATTTTTCCACCTTTTAAGCAACATTTCACGCAATTTTTCAACATTTTACACAATTTTTCATCAAATTAAACAATTTTTCGACAATTTGAGCAACATTTCACGCAATTTTTCAACAAAAAAGACACTTTTCTACGGAAATTTTCAAAATTTTACACAATTTTTCATCAAATTAAACAATTTTTTTTGATTTTCAAAAAAATTGTGGGGAAAAAGTCAGATTTGGCCTTTTTTCGCGAAAGTTGCATTTTTTTTCACGAAAGTTGCATTTTTTCTGCTGAAAAAGCACCATAACTCTGACTAAAATTGACGAAAATGCAAAAACGAGGGCATTTTCGGAATCCTTTCGTCGAGACGAATCGAATGGTGTAATCACTTTTTAATTTTAACCTTTTTCTGCAAAAGTTGCATTTTTTGAACTGAAAAATCAGTTCCTTTGCAGAAAAATCAGCATAACTTTATAAAAATCGACGAAAATGCAAAAACGAGGGCATTTTCGGAATCCTCTCGTCGAGACGAATCGAATGGTGTAATCACTTTTTAATTTTAACCTTTTTCTGCAAAAGTTGCATTTTTTTGAACTGAAAAATCAGTTCCTTTGCAGAAAACTCACCACAACTTTAAGTAAAATCGACCAAAATGCAAAAACGAGGGCATTTTCGGAATCCTCTCGTCGAGACGAATCGAATGGTGTATTTACTTTTTGTTTTTGAGCTTTTTTCGCAAAAGTTGCCTTTTTTTTACCGAAAAAAAGGCCATAACTCGTCAACAAAGGCTCGGCGAACAAAACGGTCGCCGGATTCGGAATCAGCGACCTCGAATTAGTCGAAAAAGACACAAATCTCGAATTTTTTGAAAATCATCAATTTTAGAAAAAACCATGAACTAACCCCTTATGATTTTTTTGGATTTTGATGATTTTCAAAAAATTCGAGATTTGTGTCGTTTTCGACTAATTCGAGGTCGCTGATTCCGAATCCGGCGACCGTTTTGTTCGCCGAGCCTTTGTTGACGAGTTATGGCCTTTTTTTCGGTAAAAAAAAAGCAACTTTCGTGAAAAAAATGCAACTTTCGCGAAAAAAGCTCAAAATGTAAACGTGAATACACCATTCGATTCGTCTCGACGAGAGGATTCCGAAAATGCCCTCGTTTTTGCATTTTCGTCAATTTTAGTCAGAGTTATGGTGCTTTTTCAGCAGAAAAAGTGCAACTTTCGTGAAAAAAAATGCAACTTTCGCGAAAAAAGGCCAAATCTGACTTTTTCCCCACAATTTTTTTGAAAATCATAAAAAAATTGTTTAATTTGATGAAAAATTGTGTAAAATGTTGAAAAATTGCGTGAAATGTTGCTCAAGTTGTCGAAAAATTGTTAAATTTGATGAAAAATTGTGTAAAATGTTGAAAATTAGCGTAGAAAAGTGTTTTACATGTTGAAAAATTGCGTAAATTGTTGCCTAAAAGGTGGAAAAATTGCCTAAATTGATGAAAAAGTGTGTAAAACATTGAAAAAAGTCGTAAAATTGCTTCAATTGTCGAGAAATCTTGCATAAATTGATGAAAAATTGTGTGAAATGTTGAAAAAAAGTTGTAAAATTGCTTCAAATGTTGAAAAATTGCATGAATTGTTGCAGTTTTTCGACAATTCTCTCAATTTTTAACAAATATCTCGACTTTTTCACACAATTTTCAACAATTTAAACAATTTTTCGACAAATTAATGCAATTTTACGACTTTTTTCCCAACATTTTACACAATTTTTCATCAAATTTAACAATTTTTCGACAACTTGCGCAACATTTCACGCAATTTTTCAACATTTTACACAATTTTTCATCAAATAAAACAATTTTTCGACAATTTGAAGCAATTTTACAACTTTTTTTCAACATTTCACACAATTTTTCATCAATTTATGCAGGATTTCTCGACAATTGAAGCAATTTTACGAATTTTTTCAATGTTTTACACACTTTTTTTATCAATTTAGGCAATTTTTCCACCTTTTAAGCAACATTTCACGCAATTTTTCAACATTTTACACAATTTTTCATCAAATTAAACAATTTTTCGACAATTTGAGCAACATTTCACGCAATTTTTCAACAAAAAAGACACTTTTCTACGGAAATTTTCAAAATTTTACACAATTTTTCATCAAATTAAACAATTTTTTTATGATTTTCAAAAAAATTGTGGGGAAAAAGTCAGATTTGGCCTTTTTTTCGCGAAAGTTGCATTTTTTTTCACGAAAGTTGCATTTTTTCTGCTGAAAAAGCACCATAACTCTGACTAAAATTGACGAAAATGCAAAAACGAGGGCATTTTCGGAATCCTTTCGTCGAGACGAATCGAATGGTGTAATCACTTTTTAATTTTAACCTTTTTCTGCAAAAGTTGCATTTTTTGAACTGAAAAATCAGTTCCTTTGCAGAAAAATCAGCATAACTTTGATAAAAATCGACGAAAATGCAAAAACGAGGGCATTTTCGGAATCCTCTCGTCGAGACGAATCGAATGGTGTAATCACTTTTTAATTTTAACCTTTTTCTGCAAAAGTTGCATTTTTTTGAACTGAAAAATCAGTTCCTTTGCAGAAAACTCACCACAACTTTAAGTAAAATCGACCAAAATGCAAAAACGAGGGCATTTTCGGAATCCTCTCGTCGAGACGAATCGAATGGTGTATTTACTTTTTGTTTTTGAGCTTTTTTCGCAAAAGTTGCCTTTTTTTTACCGAAAAAAAGGCCATAACTCGTCAACAAAGGCTCGGCGAACAAAACGGTCGCCGGATTCGGAATCAGCGACCTCGAATTAGTCGAAAACGACACAAATCTCGAATTTTTTGAAAATCATCAATTTTCGAAAAAAACCATGAACTAACCCCTTATGATTTTTTTGGATTTTGATGATTTTCAAAAAATTCGAGATTTGTGTCGTTTTCGACTAATTCGAGGTCGCTGATTCCGAATCCGGCGACCGTTTTGTTCGCCGAGCCTTTGTTGACGAGTTATGGCCTTTTTTTCGGTAAAAAAAATGCAACTTTCGTGAAAAAAATGCAACTTTCGCGAAAAAAGCTCAAAATGTAAACGTGAATACACCATTCGATTCGTCTCGACGAGAGGATTCCGAAAATGCCCTCGTTTTTGCATTTTCGTCAATTTTAGTCAGAGTTATGGTGCTTTTTCAGCAGAAAAAGTGCAACTTTCGTGAAAAAAAAATGCAACTTTCGCGAAAAAAGGCCAAATCTGACTTTTTCCCCACAATTTTTTTGAAAATCATAAAAAAATTGTTTAATTTGATGAAAAATTGTGTAAAATGTTGAAAAATTGCGTGAAATGTTG
>JAVBJF010001112.1:0-20609 GCA_033439095.1 Pseudococcus viburni
TTGGATATAATTTTTAAACAAATTTTCGATTTGAAGAAATTGAGCGAGCAGTCACTTTAGTGTGCACACTTCTTGATGTTTTAATGTTTCAACAATGTCGTCTAACAGGAAAAACATCTGTTTATAAGTCGAAAGTCGAAATCCCTCCATTCTCAACGTAAACGGACTCTACTCCTACAATCCATGCTACAATCAACGTCACTAGGCCAGTATTTAGAAGGAAGTATATTTTTCGTGTTGTTAAGTTTGTGTTCACTCTGGTTATCGGTTTTGTTCATATCGCGTGCCCAAGGTGAATTTTTCAGTTGTCAACTATTCTGGTAATCGACTAGAATAAGCCATGATTGGTATCAATATCGTACACCACAATTTAATCCAAGGATTCGATGAATTGGAAACTGAACTATCAAAACGAGTATTTCATAAAATGGATAAACTAGAAGCCCAACTGTTTCACGATCATCTTACTTCGCTTTACAATCGGATTGTCGGAATTGAAAATCAAATCGAGTTGAAAATAAACTCTCGGTGTAACGATGCAACCTATGCCCAACTGCAAGATCTTTTGGATAAAATTCGCCCATGTCACCTGAAGGCAATTCAATTCAAATCAAAACTCTCCAAAATCTTTCTACCAATCGAATCGTCATCGTCAACGGAAATCAATGTAAATAACTCACTTGATCAAATTCAGCGTCCTCAACTCGTGTCAAAACTGGACTCGCGAATCAAGTATCAAAAATTTCTAATCAAACGAGTGGAATCGCAGATAGAAATACCAGATGATCTTGACGTGGTAGAAGCAGAAAAACTATACAATCAGCTCAACACACTTGACGTTTTGTTTTTCTCAAATCAGCTCAAAATTGAAGCAAACGTCGATAAAGCCAGTCTTGAAAATCAACAAAAAATCGCCACCGAATTCCACCGAAAAATAATCGACGCTCAAATCAAATTGAAAAAAACCATCAGCTCGGTTACATCAACTCCATCGACGGAATTCAGGAACAAAAGTCAATTGCCTCAAGGAGAACAACCTGATGATTACACCTTTTTGCGAGACGTGTTGTTTGGGAAATCGAAACGGACGCGTTGGTTCCGATTCCCCAAATGACCCGTCGCAACGGGCCAAATTGATGAAGAAACCGCAAAATTATTGTACCAGAATTACGTACCGACTCACTGTTCGTCCATTTTGAATCAAAATGAAATCAAAACACACGTCAACGATGCCACTCTTGATGATCAACTAAAAAATTTGAGAAAAACTCAACAGAAGGTCATCGATCTTCAAAAAAAAAACGAAACCGATTAATTCACCGTTTATATATCCAGCATCAGCATCTTCGGTACAATTCGAGGTTAGTTATTTAAAATAAAATATCTGAATTTTTAAATGAAAACCAGTGACGTACCGATAGTGGGAGGAGGGGAGCTTTCCCCGATGGGATTTTTTACTAGTGCGTTGTGAAAATTGGTCAGTTGTAATTCAATTTTTTAATATGAATAATAAATAAATAAAATGGTTACCTATTTTAAAAGTTAGAAATTGGAAAAATGTTCACTTGTTTTTCCCAACTGATGAATAAAAAATGTTAGTTGGGAAAATTGGACCGTTGTAATTCATGCTTTTTTTGGAAAAAAATTAATCAATTACCTAGTCATTAAAATTTCAATTGGATAGTTGTAATTTATGGTTTTTTAATGAAAAAAAAAATGAATAAAATCAAAAATGATTATTTTTAAATTTTGAATTCTGAATCATTTTCACTCGTTACTGTAGTTGGGAAAATTGGTCCGTAGTAATTTTTTTAAGAAAAGAAACCTAGCTTTGTATACGTATTGAATGCAGCTGCAGGACCAGGCCGTGAGGGAGGCGGGAGCAAGTTGCCCTTCCAATATTTGGTATAGTCGGAAAATACTGGTTTCAGAAGAAAATTTACAACTCATTCCAAAAATCAAGATTTTGAATTTTCCGCCTGAGATCGCAATTTTGTCGAATTGAAACTACATACCTAAATATACATACGAAGATTAATATTTTTCGTCTTTAAACTCTACTGGAGAATCAATATTGTAACGATTCAGATTAAAAATTTTCAAATCGATAAATTATACCTAGTAATTAATTAGACACTTCTCTACTTGATAAATCAAGCCGGTTTTAAATTTTGAAAATTGAAATCAGGGATGTCGAGGAACCTCATTCTTTGATTACCAAGTATAAGCCCTCAAAAATTTTTGGTGGAAAACGTCCTCTTTCGGAAATCACAATCTAATTGTGAAATTATTTTCCAAATTTAAATTTTTCAAAAACTTTGGCCTCGTGACGCTTGGCCTTTGTATTTTTCCCCTTCCATAATTCTGAAATAATCTAAATCCTACAGAAGTAATTTTTTCTCATTTTTCCCAAAAATTATTTCAACTAATATTCAAAATTTATTTGCGATGTTAAAAAATCAAATTTTTCAAAGGCTTTGGCCTCGCCGCGCTCGGCCTCTTAGTATTTTTATTCTTGAACAGTTTTAAAATAAAAGTGACTCAGTTTTTATTCAAGTTTGTTAATTCAAAACACTGTTTTATTGCACTTTGAATTTGAGATTTTCTAAAAATTTGGCCCGAGCGAAGCGAGGGCCAAGTTTATTTCTCTAATATACACATTAAAACTACACATTTTTTTCAATGAAAATTTTTTTGAAAATTTCCACCCTCGTTTCGCTCTAGGCAAATTCGCTATGGACAAAAATAGACAATTTTATGTCAATAATCGCCGGTTTATTACTTTTTTTTATTGAAATATCAATAATATCGGTGAAATGTAGTTGGGAATTTCAAGAATTCGAGTGGAGATTTTCACCAGACCCCCCTCCCCTGGAAAATGCTTTCGGTACGTCACTGGTGAAAACAAAATATGCTCCTATTTAATTTGTGTTTTCGATTCGAATACAGACACGCTTACACGCTTTGGAAACAGATTTGAAAGCAGAAAGAGCCAATTTCGCTTCAGAACTCAAAACATTATCCGATCTTTGTGCTAAATTCAACGACTTATTTATCTCGCTGTCAGATGTATCGAAAATTAAACCAAATTGCGGCGACGCCAGCACTTTTTTCAATGAACATTTAGAAATCTCGAAGAATATCCAACGTAAGGTGATTTCTCTTGAATCAAAATTGGAAGAAATCAAATCCGACAAACCTCAAGCAACAAGACACTCCCCCTATTGACAAAAAAAATGAAAAAAATGCTAGCAAAATGCTAGCACACCTCGCTAGCGTTTAGTCGCCTGTTTTTGGACATCGCTTCGCTAGAATTACGCTAGCATTTTTACGCGAGCATTTTACTAGCAATATTGCTAGCACTGTGCTAGCTCTTCATTTGCTAGCATATTGCTAGCAATTTTTCTAGTAAAATGCTCGCGTGAAAATGCTAGCGTAATTCTAGCGAAGCGATGTCCAAAAACAGGCGACTAAACGCTAGTGAGGTGTGCTAGCATTTTGTTAGCATCTCCTAGCGTATTACTAGCATTTTGTTAGCATCTCCTAGCGTATTACTAGCATTTTGTTAGCATCTCCTAGCGTATTACTAGCAATTTTTCTAGTAAATTGCTCGCCCCTATTGACAAAGAAAAGAAAAAAATGCTAACAAAATGCTAGCACTTCGCTAGCATTTGCTATCATGACATGCTAGCATTGTGCTAGTATTGGTAAGGTGTGTTGCTAGCATTTTGCTAGCACTCAACTGGTATTGGTATGCTAGCATAGTGCTAGGGTTTTGCTGGCAAGGTGTGCTAGCATTCTGTAAGCATTTTACTAACAATTATTATACTTCTTAAATATTATGTACTTACCTTTACTCTGCGTCTTGGGTTAGAGGAGTACGCCACCATGTCAGGTTATATGTTGGGTATTAAAAGTAATATTTAAACTTGAAGCCAGAAAAATTTTTTTCCTCAATTTTGACCAAATTCGGAAATTTTCTTGATTTTTTGAAATATTGCAATAAACAAAATTTCTAAGGACATATTTAACAAATTTTTTATCCCTCCCCTTGGGGCTGGACCCCCTGCAATAATGACTGAAAAATTTGAATTTTGAAATTGTTTTGTGTGATACATCAAAATACATGTTTTCGAGGGGTAGAATACAAATTCGACAATTTTTTTTTAGGATGAAAGTTTAGGGTTAGATGCGGGGGGAGGGGGGGGGTGCTGGAAAATCTGAATTTAACAATTTTTTTATGTGATATATCAAAATCTACGTTTTCGAGGGCGTAGAAAAACGAATTCGATAATATTTTTTTTTCTTACGGACCAAGGATAAGGGAGGGGGTAGGGGGGTGTGTAATAATGACTGAACAAATTTGAATTTTGAAATTGTTTTATGTGATACATCAAAATACATGTTTTCGGAAGCGTAGAATACAAATTCGACAATATTTTCTCTTAGGGACGAAAGCTTAGGGTTGGATGCAGGGGCGGGGGGTGGTACCTGGAAAAATTTGAATTTAACAATTTTTTTTTTATGTTACATATCAAAATCTATGTTTTCGAGGGCGTAGAAAAACTAATTCGATAATATTTTTTCTTACGGACCAGGATACGGGAGGAGGTGGGGGGGAGGGGGGGAAGGCCAGGAAAAATTTGAATTTGCAGTTTTTTGTGTGATTAATCAAAATCCATGTTTTCGAGGGCGTAGAATACAAATTCAATATTTTTCTCTGAGGATGAAGGTTTAGGGTGCGATGAGTGGGGGGGGGGGGGTGCCTGGAAAAAATCTGAATTTAACAATTTTTTTATGGGATATATCAAAATCTACGTTTTCGAGGGCGTAGAAAACGAATTCGATAAATATTTTTCTCTTACGGACCAAGGATAAGGGAGGGGGCAGGGGGTGTGTAATAATGAATGAACAAATTTGAATTTTGAAAATTGTTTTATGTGATACATCAGAATACATGTTTTCGGGAGCGTAGAATACAAATTTGACAATATTTTTCTCTTAGGGACGAAAGCTTAGGGTTGGATGCAGGGGAGGGGGAGTGGTGCCTGGAAAAATTTGAATTTAACAATTTTTTTATGTTATATATCAAAATCTATGTTTTCGAGGGCGTAGAAAACTAATTCGATAATATTTTTCTCTTACGGACCAAGGATAAGGGAGAAAGGTGGGGGGGGGAGGCCAGGAAAAATTTGAATTTGCAGTTTTTTTGTGTGGTTTAATCAAAATCCATGTTTCGAGGGCGTAGAGTACAAAATCAATATTTTTCTCTGAGGGATGAAGGTTTAGGGTGTGATGAGCGGGGGGGAGGGGGTGGTGCCTGGAAAAATCTGAATTTAACAATTTTTTTATGTGATATATCAAAATCTACGTTTTCGAGGGCGTAGAAAACAAATTCGATAATATTTTTCTCTTACGGGCCAAGGATAAGAGAGGGGAGGGGGGAGGCCAGGAAAAATTTAAATTTGCAGGTTTTTTTGATATATCAAAATCCATGTTTTCGAGCGCGTAGAAAACGAATATATTTTTCTCTTAGGGATGAAGGTTTAAGGGTGTGATGAGGGGGAAGGGGAGGGGGGATGCCTGGAAAAATTTGAATTTCACACTTTTCTCTGGTGATATATCGGAATCTATACTTTTGTGAGTGAAGGATATGAATCTGGAAAATGTTTTCTCGTAAGGATGAAGCGCCACGTGCGGGTGGAGAGGGGGTAAGACTTTATAAACATTTGAATATTTAAATTTTTTGAGTGATATATCAAAATCTAAATTTTTGAGGACGTAGAATAAGAATCCAGAATTATTTTTTTTTTTAGAGAAGAAAGGTGGGATGGGAGTTCTTGTGATGTACCAAAACCTAGGTTCTCGAGGATGTGGAGTACAAATTTGACAATATTCTTCCTCAACGTCTCAAGAAAATGAAGCACTGGGTTGAGGAGGTGACTGTTGGAAAAATTTTGAATATTGCGATATTTCCGTGAGGAATATAGCGTTATTTGTTTCTTATGTAGAGAGTGGTGGGATAAGACCTGGAATAATCGTAATTTTTGTAACTTTTATCAAAATGAATGTTTTCAAGAGGATAAAGATTACAAATTTGGCAATATTTTCTGTTTTGGTTAGTGAGGGGTTCTAAGGGTAAGACTTGGAAATTATATAATGTTTGACAATATTCTTTAGTGATTTAGCCCTATTGAAAATTTTGCTAGCAAAATACTAGCATTCCTAACACATTCCTAACATAGCTAACAAAACACTCGCATCACTCTAGCATAAGTCAGACTAGCTACAGATTCGCTAGCAAAATGCTAGCGTTTCGCTAGCACAATTTTCTCTCAAAAAGTTACAGTAGCCAAATACTAGCATCGCACTAGCTTAAGTTAGACTAGCATTATGTCTGCTAGCATAGTGCTAGCTTATTGCTAGCGCAATTTACTAACAATTATTTACAGTAGCCAAATGTGAATGCGAAGCTAGTCTAATTTATGCTAGTGTAGTGCTAGGTAGTACGTACTAGGAAACTGTAAATTTTGTAAAAAAAATTATAATGCACTAGCGAAAAGCTAGTATTTTGTTGGAGGTCAAAGGCTAGAATTTCGCTAGCAGTCGAACGTTAGCGTATCGCTAGCGAATGCGAAGCTAGCCTACTGTACGCTAGTGCGGTGCTAGCAAAAATCTAGCATTTTGTTAGTGACCAACGCTAGAATTTCGCTAGTAGTCGAACGTTAGCGTATCACTAGCGAATGGCATGCTAGCCTAATGTACGGTAGTGCGATGCTAGCGAAAATCTAGCATTTTGTTAGTGACCAACGCTAGAATTTCGCTAGTAGTCGAACGTTAGCGTATCGCTAGCGAATGCGAAGCTAGCCTACGGTACGCTAGTGCGGTGCTAGCGAAAATCTAGCATTTTGTTAGTGACCAACGCTAGAATTTCGCTAGTAGTCGAACGTTAGCGTATCGCTAGCGAATAACATGCTAGCTTAATGTACGGTAATGCGATGCTAGCGAAAATCTAGCATTTTGTTAGTGACCAAACGCTAGAATTTCGCTAGTAGTCGAACGTTAGCGTATCGCTAGCGAATAACATGCTAGCTTAATGTACGGTAATGCGATGCTAGCGAAAATCTAGCATTTTGTTAGTGACCAAACGCTAGAATTTCGCTAGTAGTCGAACGTTAGCGTATCGCTAGCGAATGGGATGCTAGCTTAATGTACAGTAGTGCGATGCTAGCGAAAATCTAGCATTTTGTTAGTGACCAAACGCTAGAATTTCGCTAGGAGTCGAACGTTAGCGTCTTGCTAGCGAATGCGATGCTAGCCTAATGTACGCTAGTGTGGCGCTAGCGAAAATCTAGCATTTTGTTAGTGACCAAACGCTAGAATTTCGCTAGTAGTCGAACGTTAGCGTCTCGCTAGCAAATGCGATGCTAGCTTAATTAATGCTAGTGCAATGCTAGTATTTGACTAGTCTAACTTTTTGTTTAAAAACTTCGCTAGTGAAAAGCTAGCATTCTGCTAGCAAAAATAAAGCTAGTCTAACTTACGCTAGAGTTATGCTAGTCTTTGGCTACGGTACTTTTTCCATGAAAAATTGTGCTAGTGAAAAGTTAGCATTTTGCTAGCAAATGTTTCGCTAGTAAATCTTATGCTAGCGTAACGCGAGTATTTGGTTACTTACGCTAGCGCTATGCTAGTAATGCTAGTATTACGTTAGCAAAATTGTCAATAGGGCCCCCTTCTTCACATATCATAGAGGGCCCTCGGCCCAGGAATGCCTAAAAAATCAACTTTGCAGCTGCAAATGAATTATGATGAAATTTCGCTTGAAATATACCTTACTTTACTAATAATATTCTCGTTAAATCTTATCCACAAATTATTCTTATCTATAAGTACATATCTATGTTATAATGATGATTTTTTAAATAGAAATGTTAGGATTAAATTTTTTTCAGTTTAGATGATTTTTTGTTACAATATTAGAATATTTAAACGCCTTTTTCTTCTTCTTTCCAATTTCCAAAATTACGAAGCAATTTCGATAGAAAATATCAGAAAGTGAAACCTTTTTTCCTTTCATCTAATTTACAAAATTATTAAACAAATTCAATCAATTGAATAATTACAATTAAATTTGACAGTTCCACATCTTTGAAAAATTATTTTTCAACTAAGTAATTTTTTTCATGTACATAAAACAGAATGTCATAAAGTCAGCGATCGTCAAAATTTGGTGGTTAAAATTTGATCTCCAATTTTATAAATTGACCCTTGGTACTGGTCTAAAACATATTCATGTTACCATTTAAATCATTCCGTTCAGTTGAAATTGTTTTTGAAACACAGGCGTGAATCCAAATGACGATTTTTTTCATTGGGAGGAGGGGAAGGAGGCAGAGGATATGTATGTGCATATTCCATATTTTAGATAAAAATAAAAGCTAAAATATTGCCCAAACGAAGAAATTCGATGGAAAATTGTTCAATAATTACGTTAGAGAAAAGTAAAATATAACAATTTTGTTGACATTTTATAGGCTATTTTCAGTGATTTCGGAAGATTTTTCCTCCCCTAGATCCGCGCCTGTGAAACATGATTCTTTTGAAAATTCACCTTCCCTTCCACTTCTAATCTGAGACAGACTTCTCTCTCAATACCACTTCTTTTCTTACATTCAACTACCAACCATTATTTTCAGTTTTTGAACGATTTTTAGTGAAATTGATCGAATTTTTCTCATAATTCATTCAAATTTACAAGTTGGCTGTTTATTTCACTCTATACGTAGGTCCCGAAGTATGGTATCTGGTAAAATGAGACAAAATTTATAAATACTTTGAAACTCAGCTTGAATAAGTGCAAAAATCATTGAGATACAAAAAACATTGAGATGCAAAAAACATTCCCCAAAATGACATCAAAGTAAGTACGACACATATAATTATACTTAGTTAACATACGTAATATTAAAATTCGTTCAACTGTTCCAAAAATCATTAAACTGCTGCAAAACTTGGGCAAAACACCGAAAATATCGAATCAACTCTGAAATTTCTTCCTAAAAATGTTTTCTCACGTCTAACATTTTTCTCGACATTTTTTCAAGTCTGGCATTCCTTTTTTCGAATTACCTATGTATTTCTCAAGTCTTAACACTGTTTCAACTCCAATGAAATTTTCTCTCAACTCTAAAATTTATTTTTCAATTCTAAAAGTTTTTTTTAAAAAAAATGTTATCAAATTTCAGCCTCACTTGTAATATTTTATCACACCTCTAAAATTTTTCCCAAAATGTTTTTCGCCATTCGCTTGCCAAACGTCGAACCGATAACATTAAAACAGCAACTTTTAACGCGTGTTAAAATTGAACGGTGCTCAGAAAATTTTAACTTGAATTTTAAAAAATTTTCGACTCAAAAATTTCTTCTCAATTTTTTTTCAACTTCATCTCTGAAACTTTTCTATTATTTTCCAACTCTAAACTTTTTTTAAGATAAAAAAATTCGGTGAAACTCGAAATGAAAAAATTTTAAGCTAATTCAAGTTTTAAAAAATTTTTAAATCAAAGAATAGAATTTTAGAGTTGGCGACGGAGAAAAAAATTCAATAAAAAATGTAAAATTTTCAACAGCTCGAAAATGGGAAAATTTTGAAAAAATCTTGGAATTAAAAAAAATTCAGGAAGAAATTCAAAATTTGAGAAAAAATCAAAGTCGAAAAAAATCGAGAAAAAAATTCAAGTGTTGAAAAATTGGTATCTTAGGACAAAATATTGAAGTTTAATATTTGGAGTGAGGAAAAACCATTCAAAAATGATATCCTTTTCTTCTCGTCTCCTTTACCCCACCCCCTCTAAGTAGAGTAATTTTCGCTCATCAACATACTAAAATTTCTTTTTCATTTTATACTAGCTTCTTATCAAGTACTTTTGACACAAATGGGATTTTGACAACCTACGTCATTCGAAGATCAAAATTTGCAGCTTCTGAGAATTCAAATTGTTTCAATTCTAAAATATTTCAATACCATTATGTGATTCCAAATTTTTAAACGTAACATTTTTTTAAACCTAAATTTTCTCAAAATTAGGTATCTCATTTGATTTTGATTTTTTTTTCAATTTCACATTTTCTAAAAAAAATCCATTTATCTGCTTACTATAGAGTTCAAAAAAATGTTGAAAAACATGAAGTTGAAATTTTAAAAAAATTCGAAGTTGAAAAAGAAATTTGAAGGAATCAAAAGGCAGGAAAAATTTTCAACTCTAAATTTTTTTACCAATTTGAAAAATTTGCCAACTTCATATAAAATTCTTTCTGTTTTTAAATTTCTTCTAACTAGAAATTTTTTAATAATTTTAAAATTTTTCTTCAATTTTTTTCAACTTTATGTCTTTAAAAAAATTTCAGACTTCGATAATTTGAAAAAAATTTTAAAAAGTTAAAAAAAATCAAAATTGGATAAAATTTTGAAAAAATTTAAAATCAAAGATGAAATTGAAAAAATTTGAACTTAGAGACTTCATTGCCGAAATCCCAATTACGACAAAAATAATTAGGAGCTAATCATTTTATATATTTATAACCACAATATGGCTGGTTCTTCTACTCGAAGAATTCTCGACCCATCTCGACCACGTTCAAAATTGAATAGGTTTCTCGTTGATTAGCGCTAGAAGTAACATCAGTCAAAAGATAAACCAACCTTGCCCCCTTCCCTTCAAAATATTATACAATTGCATCGCACTTACGCCATGTAAACGTTTCTCAGATCGCAATTTCAGTTTCAAGTATCATTTTGCTTCTGCCAGCTGCCACAGCTACTTACTTATCGTTTCCTACGTGTGTCGTTGGCATTTTATCAGTGTCGATTTTAAATCAAGTCTTGCCTACGTAAACGTTACGTAATTTCAAGCAAGCTCCGATCTGACTTTCCTCGTAATCGTTCGGTTCAAGTGAAATAGCTACGTTGGTTGCAGTGAATTTTCGAAAATCTTCGTTATCGACTACCTTTCGATAAATCGTAGAAAATTTTCAAACCGTACTTGACTGCAGGAAAAAACCATGGAATCATACGAAGCAATAAGTGACAATATGCTCGAACGATTCAAGGATCTGGAAAACGAAATCTTGAAACGAGAACGAGAAATGGATCACACAGAAGCTATACTGTTTCACGATCATCTCATTTCCCTTTACGAGCGGCTGGTCGCAGTAGAACTTCAGATCGAGACGTACGCCGGAAATTCAATACGTTTGGAAAATCGTCTGCTCAAGATTCGCCCATATCACCTCAAGGTAATCGATCTTAAATCAAAACTCGCCAGAATGTTTCCATCGTTGGCAGAAATCGTGGTAAATAATACTTCCGATCAAACTAAACATACTGAAATCGTGTCAAAGCTAGATTCGCATATCCGAAAGCGAAATTTCGTAATCAGTCAACTCGAATCGTTAGAAATGCCTAATGATCTTTGCGCAAAAAAGGCAAAAGTCCTGGATAAACACTTCGACCGACTTTACAATTCGTTTCTCTCCAATCAACTCGAAATCGTGGCAAGCCTAGACGCTCACGGTGACATGTTCAAAAATCAACAAAAAATCGCCGCCGAATTCCAGCAAAAAGTTATCAATTCTCAAACCAAGTTGAAGAAAAGGATTACGAGGCTGTCTGTACGGTCACCGAATATCACGTCGACACCTGTATGTTTACGTTCACCGACTCAATCCATGATAAACAACGCAGATTATTCTCGGTCACCGGCTGAATCCAGGATGAATGGCGATTATCCTCCGTTTTCTCCGTATTGTCCTTATTCTCCCCCGTCTCCCCCGTCTCCCCCGTCTCCCACGTCTCCACGGTCTCCACGGTCTCCTCCGAATTATCGTCAGGACTCGCCCTACCACTACTAAATTCCTTTTTGTAAATAAAATATACTTACGAGCAATATTCTTATATCGAAACAAAAAAGAAAGATCGTATTTTGAAAATTCTCAAACAGAAAACTGCGATGGTCACTAATTTAATTCACTCGCATAAAATTTTAATTGCTTTACAATTTATCCGCCTATCTAGCCACGATATTTCTCACGTCAATGAAAATTCCGGGAAAAACGAATAAGTTGGGAAAATTTTCAAAAACGAAACATAACGTAATTTAAAAATACTAAAATTCTGTAACGATATCTTACAAAAAATTTCATAGTTATTTGTAATGAATTTTACAAATTATTCTCACGTCGTCAGTCTAATCGATCTTCATATCGTCACAACAATCATTTCTACGTCGTCGCTGATTTAAATAATCGAGAAAAATTACGAAATATTCGAACACTGAACCAAATCTGATGACCTAACTCGAATTTCCAACTGTCCACATTGAATTTTTCGGAGGATAAATAATGATTTTTTTTTCAATAAGATTTTATTATAATTTCATTTTTTCGTTGCTTTTATTATAAGAAGATTTTATTATTTTATTTTTTCATTCTTTATATTATAATTAGAACTATAGTTACTTATAAGCATGTTTCTTTCTTTATGCATAAATTGCATTATCTAACACAAGAATACAACCATTACCAGACTACATGAAACAGCCGGGAAGTGCAGAGCGGCAACGTCTCAAAAATCAGTCATAGTAGTCTTATATTATTATTGCGTTATATGGCGCGCGCGGTATTTTTCTTTCGTAACTCAAAATTTTGAGTGAGCACATGGGTGTTTGAGACATGAAAAATGATCTACTCGTCGCCGTCTACAATCTCGTGTTTTTTTCAAAGTTCTAACGTTAACCAATCCAAAGTTATGAAAGTTCAAAGTTGAAAAAATTCAATAGACGATATTTCAAATTGAAATTGCTCAAAATTTTGAGTGAGCACATGGGTGTTTGAGATATGAAAAATAATCTACTTTTCACGGGCTACAACCTCGTTTTTTCCCCAAAGCTCTAGCTTAAACTGATCAAAAGTTGCAAAAGCTCAAAGTTTCGAACTTTCACAACTTTTGATCAGTTCAAGCTAGAGCTTTGGGGAAAAAACGAGGTTGTAGCCCGTGAAAAGTAGATTATTTTTCATATCTCAAACACTCATGTGCTCACTCAAAATTTTGAGCAATTTCAATTTGAAATATCGTCTATTGAATTTTTTCAACTTTGAACTTTCATAACTTTGGATTGGTTAACGTTAGAACTTTGAAAAAAACACGAGATTGTAGACGGCGACGAGTAGATCATTTTTCATGTCTCAAACACCCATGTGCTCACTCAAAATTTTGAGTTACGAAAGAAAAACACCGCGCGCGCCGTATGATGCAATGATAAACCCGGACTACTAGCACAGCGTTGCCAAATTGTAGTTCCCGGCTGTTTTATGTAGTCTGGTAATGATACAACTTATCCTTTCAAGAGTACGTCTTATTATTTCGTCAGTATGAATAAAAAGCAATTAGCCGAACTTCAAAGTCTTTTGCTTTTTTAAATACTTTTTTTCAACTTTTACAATAAATTGAAAAGATCAACAAAATCGAAAAATGAACAAAAACACTGCTATTATTCAGCTATAATCTAATCATTTTAATCATTTTTTTTCGAGAATGTCACGATCAAATGAACTTGAGTCGATGAAAAAATGAACAACCATATCAACCTCCAAAATTTTTCCATAAATAAGTATTTTCACATTTCAAAAATAAAACTTTGAAATTTGAAATTTCACATTTTCCAGGATTTGAAAACATGGGCTGATTTGAGACGAGTACCGCCCCCCTCCTCGAATTTGAGACTTTCTTCTCTTGAGAATTTTTGTGAAATACTCACGACGAACTACTCGAAAAATAAGCAAAACTGTAACAATTTGAAATTGAGCAGAAAATTTGTAAAAATTAAAATTGAACATTTTCAAAAAAAAATTTTGATACCTAGTTTAACTTTAGTGAAATGAAGTTTCAAAATGAAGATAGCAATTTTTATGGTTTTAGGACGAAAAAATAGATTTTAATGCCAACTATTCCAAACCACCATTTGCAATATTTTCGCCATAAGTTATAGTAACTTGATTTTCTATTATTACACTTTGTTGACTGATAAAAACATCAAGTAGCAATTTCGTTGAATATTTCGTGACACGAAGACATTTTCAGAATTCTCAATCAACCTACTGAATTAAAAACTCGAAGAAAGGTACTTGAATTGAATGTTTGTGAAGATTTATCGAAGGCGAGTAATAAATCTCCATTAATCAATTTTTATTATTTTTGTTTAAATGAAAAATTTTGTCAATTAAAAAAATGGTGAAAAATTTTAATCGAATTTCATTACAAAACTAGAGAATGTAACAGAAGTTTGACGCAACCGAAGTCAGTAATTTCCAGGGTGTCTACCAATTTTTAAAAATCAAATTTCGCGACTTTTTCGCGACCTTTTTTGAGGTATCTAGTATCTACCTCTCAATTCGACCCCCCCCCCCCAAAAAAAAAAAAAAATCAACGAGATCAAATGTATTATAGAAAAAAGTTTATACGCGGAAGAAAATACGTCTTTAATTTTGAAAAAAGACAATTTTTCACAAAAATTTTCCAAAGGTGAGTTATTTTATGGCAAAGAAGAGAAGTAGTTTTACTGCCCGAGCGACGCGAGGGTGAAAATTTTACGAAAAATCATGTTAGAACAAATAAAATTGTTGAATGATTATTAAGAAATAAATTCATGGAAAGCTTGAAATATTAGCAGATTTGGCCCGAGCGAAGCGAGGGCGAAATTTCGAAGAATTTATTTAAAAAACATCAAAAAAAGACATATTTCCAAATGGTTTTCTCCTTTAAAACATCCCTTAGAAAATTCCAAAATTCTCCAATTATTTTAGATTTTCCTGACAATCGGACACAATATTACCTTTGAAATTCCCAATCGTGATCGCTACTTAGTCTCCCACAAGAACATATTTTTCCGCTTCAAAATATTGAAATAGAAGGGAAGAGGACGAAGTGGTATATAATTTAAGAATGGGTTTTTAAAATTTATGAGCCCGAGCGAAGCGAGGGCGAAAATTTTTAGAAAAAATGTTCAAAAAGGTGAAATTTCTTTACTTTTTCTGTTTTGTAAAAGGCGAAAAAAGTGGAAGTAATTTCGGAAAAATTCGCGACTTTAGATAAATTTTGGGTCAATTTCGCGACTTTTTCGCGACTTCAGCGACCTAAATCTAAATTCGCGACTTTTTCGCGACTTTCGCGACTTTCGCGACCGGTAGACACCCTGTAATTTCATAAAAAGAATTGAGAGAGGTACTGGAAATTTTCGATTGTAGGTAACTAAGTAGTAAGTACATTACGATTCAAGGGCTGAGTTTTTTTCGATTAGTATAGGTAGACTTACGTGAGTGCTTCTTTATAAGTAAATTCACCCGAGCTCTTGTTCGTAATTAAATATGAATTACTTTGAATATCTTCATAGGCACTTACCTGTAACATAATAAAATAAAAACACATATTAATTTATTGAATTTATTCAAAATTTACTTAATGTATTATCATCTAAAATATCGCACCCATAAAAATTTTTAGAGCTGTTTTTAACTTTCTTTCTCTACATCCTCCAATATATGTGGCATTCCATAAGAAAAGGGTCAAAATTTTTTTTTCTCCCATATTCTTAAACTAGATAAAATTACCTTTCGAATGAGCTATTAGTGACCGTTTTTCGTGCGAAATTCGCGGATTTATGACAGTTTGAAAATTATAGTTGAAAAAACATAGTTTTGAGAAAAACGCATTTAAAGTTTTTGAATGTTTTTTTTTCATTAAAAAACGTATTTATAATGCAAAAATTGAATTTTTTTTTGTTTCTGTAGGAAATTTTGTGTAGAATCCGAAAAAGTTGGTTTCGGAGCCGTAGGAGGCCACCAGTGTTGCCAAAACAGCAATAAAAATGACTAATTGAACACAAATCTGAAATAATGTATAGCTTTTTGTATTCAAAAAACTCACTGAAATCGTCTCATCCATCGAATTGCCATCGTCACTATAGAAACTAACGAGAATAGCTTATTTAATCAAACTCCAAACCGTCAACTTGCATCAAAGCTGGTCTCGCGAATTAATCACCAGAAGTTTCTAATCGAACGATTCGAATCGATAGAAATACCAGATAATCTTGGCGAAGTAGAAACAGAAATACTATACTTACAATCAGCTCACCACACTTTACAATTCGTTTTTCTCACATCAACTTAAAATCGAAGCAACCATCGATAAAGCCAGGCTCGAGAACCAACAAAAAATCGCCTCCGAATTCTACCAAAAAATAATCGACTCTCAGACCAAGCTGAAAAAAATTATTACATCGGACGTATCGGAGAAATCCACAAAGTATCGGAGAAATCCACAAAGAATAACCAAACCAAGGCGGATTTAGACGCATTGTTCAAAAAATCGGAATCTTTAATTAAACGAATAACATCGATGGAACTGACTGATGACATGGGAGCTGAAAAGGCTGAAATATTGTATCAGCATCTCACATCACTTTACGATTCGTTCACCTCGAATCAAAACGAAATCGAAACACAGATCAGCGGTGCCTCTCACGATGAACAACTAGAAATTTCGAGCAAAATTCAACAAAATGTGATCGATCTTCAAACAAAATTGAAACAAATTTTCGCTCCGATGGTAGGTACCTCTATCTTCGACACAAATCAAGGTTTGTATTTAACATTATATCTAATTTATGAATAGGTATCTGAATTTAGTAAATACAAAATGTACTCTATTTAAATAATTTGTGTTTTCGATTTGAAAACAGGCACATTCAAAGGCTTTGGAAACCGATTTGGAGGCAGAACGAGTCAAATTCGATTCAGAACTCAAAACATTATCCGATCTTAGTGTTAAATATAAAAACTTATTGATCTCGCTATCCAATGCATCGAAAATCAAACCAAACTGCAGCGACACCAGCATTATTCTCAATGAAAATTTAAAAGTCTCAAAGGATATACAACGTAAGATGATTTCTATTCAATCAAAAGTGGACAAAATCGAACCCAACGTAGGTTATGTAAATACACAAAATCTCTTTAAAAAATTTGAACGCTACCAGGAATACCGGGATTACTATTAGATGAAATTGAACCTGGCAAACTTCAAGGCACAAGAGAATCTCATCGTCAATTTAGAGCTCGACAATGGTACACTTACATCGAAACCGTTACAATTAGGTTTTCGTATTCATTACTCCAATAGGAGTAATTGCTAATGTGTGAACAGTTTTCTAAAAAAAATCATAATTTTTAAAGTTGTCAAACTGAAATTAAAAAATTAAAACTTTTTCAATATATGTATAGACATACTTTTTCAAAACTACCCATTAATTATTCAAAAATAGCAAGACAAATGAAGTAAAAATCTATCAAAAAAACCATCTTCGCAAAATTACGACATAATTTAACCATTAGGTACAAAAAACACTCTCTAAAATTGACCCCAACCTCCCCCAAAAATTCATCTCCCACCCAGAAAAATTCACAAATAATAAAATCCGGCGAAGAAATTCCAAATTCGCACTAAAATTAAAACGCTCACCGCTGTAAGTATTTTATTCTCGTCGACTAAGTAAAATTGTCGGCTTCTTTGTAAACTCGCAGCAGCAAATAAGTTCATTAAGATGAAATTTCGCTTAAAAGCTACCTTTAGGTAATTAAGCTAATATCTGTATATACTTTGTAGTCAAGTTGGCGTTTCGAGCTTGGGCGACGCGACGCAACGTTGTAATTTGCGAAGCTTTCGAGTGTTTTTTTACCCTGTCTTTTGCACTTTCTGTCGTCGTAACATCTGCTAACTGAACGTAGATAATATTGCGGCGTCGGCGATGTAGTCTCGCTCGCTCGGTGCATAATTATTTGTTGTAGTACATACATTTTACTAATAATATCCTCGGGCTAATCGATATATTTGTACTTTGGTAACGCAGATAGGCGATAGTTGTGGTGTTCTTGTCGAGAACGAATAATTATGTTGCAATCGTTAAATCCTATACACAAATTATTCTTATCTGTAGGTAGGTACTAGGTAGGTACATTACATATGTAGATATACCAATGAACTGCTATGTATTTAGTTGCTAATCGATTATATTCCTACATACCTACTCAGAATACTACATTTATATTACAGCTAAATTTTGATGGTTGAAATGAATTAATTTGAAACGCATAATTTAGACCAACATCGCATCGCCACATTGCTCCCATTCCTTCGTTCAAATATTATGAATTCATTTCGAAAATGAGGGAATGAGAATTATATGCCTCGTAAAATCAACTGGGTGTCTCGAAATTGTATCGTTTAACATGGAATTCATATTAACAAGCTAGGTCATCAAAAGTCCTCGGAGGAACCATCGTAAAAAAAGTGTCGTTTTAAATCCATGAAAAGACATTATATTATTTTTCATTCGCATTATTACAGCAAATGACGAAATTGACTAGCTAAATATTAAACGATCGAAATTTCCAAAAGAAAGAAAACGTAGTTCTAAATGCAAGGTAATAAAACCAGCTAGGTACTAGAAATGAAAAAATTGTATAGCTGTGTTGGGAATTGAGAAAATAAAAATTGAGAAAAAATAAATTGCAATTTTTTAAAAAGAAATATCAGAGCAATTTTTAGAATAGAAACCTAGAAAAATTTAAACAGAAAAAACTGCTTTAAACGAGAATCTCGTAACAAAGAACAGAGAAGTACCTTTAGCCCCCCCCCCCCGTTGGTCGTTCTCGGTCGATTTGGAAAAATTCGTGAAATTAATTATCATAAATTATTTTTAAAAAATTATAATTTGAGATTTGAAAAATATGTTGTTTTTTTAATTTTCACTTTTTGCTCTTCCAAAGGTGCCTTTTTCGACGACCCCATAATATCCAGAAGTACATACATATAAAAGAAACGATGGACATTTCGAAAAAGCACATCTGAATAATATTGGAAAAATTTCTACAACCTTGACTATTTTTAATAGAAATGAAATTTTCACCAGATGTGTATGCTTATAAAATGACACAATCGACAAAAAAAATATAATTGGTATTTCTAACCAAAAAAGATTCACAAAATTTAAAAAAAAGAAGCAAAGTTTCAAGATCTGGAATAAAAACATTGAAAAAAATTATTTAAAATTGATAATCCAAGTATGTCTGATTCAGATACAACAAATTTTCCCACGCACGTTTCAAAGTCATAGCTCAGATAAATGAAAAAACTCGTTCCAAACAAAGTGAATTAATTCAAATTTTCAATAATTCTCAAACATATAAAATAATCAAAAAATCACGAACAGCGAAATTTTCTGAATCGAGTCAAAAAGTCAGAATAAACGAGAGAATAGGCAGGTGGATGGGTCTTAAAAATGGAAAAATTCCTATAATAAGTACCTAACCTAAAAAATTACGAATAAATTAATTAATAAAATTTATTCGTAATTTACTACGAACAATCACGCGTTAACAATTCTACTGTGCATTAAAAAATTACGTTCGAATGAGAAAATTATCAAAAACGCTGATTTCTTTCGGAAAATTTGTAAAATTGTGTAGGAAAGTAGGTAAGTAGGTATACTGACCAGAAAAATTTTTAAAAATGCATTTTAATTCAAAAAAATGGGGAAAAATTCAATAAACGTGAATCGGAGAATTACCTATTTTTGATCACCCTCCCTACCACCCCCTTCCCCCACTATAATGCCAAGTCAGGTTCTTCCCATACAAAATTGAAAGAAGAATTGATCCCAAACACCTCAATTCTTATCAAAAAATTCTTTGAGCAACTAAATTTTAAATTCATTGCTCAAAATCATTGGAGATGCAACGAAAATGAACATTTTGATATAAAAATTGCTAGAAAAAAAATGGTAACGGGAGTTCTTTCAAGTGGAACGAAATTTTGCTAGAATAGAAGTACCTAATAAAAAATGTTTAAAAATGTGCCACGATAATTTCCATTATTTTCAAGAATTGCGTTTCCATTAGTTGAAAAAATTGGATCAGGGTCAAAAGTACATAATGACCAATTGATCATGGGAAATTTTCGTTTCGAGTTGAAATTTTGATTTTTCTTCTACCTCCTCCTCTCAAAATACTATTTTGGTTCATCAATCGTTTCTTTCAACATAAAATAGTAGTATGAAAACACTGATTCGGGCGACTTTTTTAAAAATGAGCGCGCGCATCGATTTAATCACGCTCCTTCATTTCCCGCCTGCCCGCCGTTATGCTATGATCACGCGTCATCATCTTAGTCGATTTTTTTCACGCTCCCCCGCCTCCCGCCTGCCTGCCATGATGCCCTCGGGTCGCGTCATCATCACCGCCTATATTATGACGCCTTCGCCTCCCGCCTGTCCACCAAGATGCCGTCGCATCCACCAAGGTAATCATGATCGTGAATAAAGTTCCCGCCAAAATTTAAAAATTGTGTTTGATGCAGGCGAACTCTACACTTGGAAAAATGAACTGTTTCTTTCAATTTTTTTTTTTTTTTTTAATTTTTAGTTGGATCTTTCTATTTTGTTTCTTATTTTTAAAATGTCAATCAAATCTTGGTGTTTGAGTAAAGTTTTTCT
>JAVBJF010001113.1:0-20603 GCA_033439095.1 Pseudococcus viburni
AAAAAAAAGGAAACTTTTCAAAAAAGAGCCACTTTTGCTGCTGTTTTCATTCCACTCGTTTCATTATCACATTATCATTAATTTATAAAATTCGTAAGTCAATAACGTTAATTTTACCTGATAACTTGTGTAAACTATCGAAGCCCATATTAGAATTATTCGAAAAGTTGTGTTCATTATTGTAAAATTGTGTAGCACTTATGACGAAAACTACAGCGACACTGATGTAATTCACAGGTTGATTCTGCGCTTTGAATAATCTCGGTGACGAAGCAATTTCAAATAATCCAGGGTTACGGTCGTAACCCCACCCCGCCCTACACCCAGACCAACGAACGAAAACGAAACGTAACGCGACGACCGTACACACTGTTAATTCTCTACTGATTTGGAGAGGCGTATTCCTTTGATGTGGAAATGCCGCCGTTCGATTTTGTGAAGAAAGCGTTTGGAAAAATGAAAAAACAGCAATAATAAAATAATTTTTATTTTCCAAGCGCTTTCTTTTGTGATAAGAACGAGATTTCTAAGTGCAAATGGAAAGAAGTTACAAAATGCAAAAAAATTTATTTTTGGTAGATTTGGTTTTGAAGTCATTTTATGTGAGCAAACGGTTTGAGGAATTGGCTGGATGGATTTTGTTGAAAATTTGGGGATGTGTTCTGGTAGGGGTGCCGGTGAAAATGTACTCAAAAAATTTTGAAAATTTTGAAATTTGACCCTTTACCCCCCTTTTTGGGGCTTCAAAAATTTTCAAAATTCAAATTTGAATTTCGAAATCGACTTTTGGGGTTAAAATGCAACTATTCTGAAAATTTGGGGTAAATCGGACCATTTTTGAAATTTTGAGAGCTTTCCAAAGTTTTGAAAAATGTATGAAATAGGGCATTTTTGAAGGAGAAATGCAGGAAAAGTATGTAGAGTTGAGGTTTGAGGTTTGTGAAAGCGGGTGAAGACATGTTTTAAGAATACATTTGTCTTTGTTTTATTTCGATTACAGTTTTTAAAAGTTTTGTAGCTTTGTATAAAACTTGTGAAAGTTTTCTCAGTTTGATGAATGCGTAATAATAATATATAACAGTGTTACCAGTTGTTGAGTTGAAAATGTGTAATCATAAGTAAACATCTGATATCATCATTACGCGATCATTGATAGTGTTGAAAGAGGAGTGATATATAAATGAATATAATAATGTATAATTATTGTAATATAATATGTGAACTTTGATGTTTGTCATCGAGTGATTACAGATCGAACTCGTTATCAGTTGAATTGCAGTTTGTATCATCCTTTGTTTTACATTTTCTACTTTTTGCCGTGAACTTCGGTTTCGTTTTAATATCCGTCATAATTCATGTTTCAGTGCAAGGAATGATACGAAATCCATTTGAAACATGATCAGATAACTTTTACTTCGTCAATAACATCCTGAATTTCCTGTTGTTCTAATGCTGAAATGATCGTAAATCTATCGAACGTTCCATCAAATTCTGAGCTGTATAAATTATTTCAATACTGACACACTCGAACGTAGCTACCCTAGCCACCGCAGAAAAGAAAGAATTCTCAAAAATTAACGAATTCAATAGATGTGGTACCGATCATTTTAGCGCTAGAGTAACATCGGTTCGGCTTAGGAAAGGAAGTAGCGTGTAAGTATTAGTCTATAGATTGATTCGTTTATTTTTTGAGAAATATCACTTTTCTGCAGCAGCTACGGTACCTAATATACGTTCGAGTATATCAGTATTGAATTTATTTACAATACAAACAAATTAAGCTGCTACAGAGAAACGAGAATTCTCAAAAAAAAATTAACGAATCAATTGATAGACTAATACTTACACGATGCTTCCTTTCACAAGTCGAATCACTGTTTCTCTAACGCTGAAATGATCGTAAATCTATCGAACGTTCTATCAAATTCTGATTTGTATAAATAATTTCAATACTGACACACTCGAACGTAGCTACCCTAGCCACCACAGAAAAGAAAGAATTCTCAAAAAATGAACGAATTCAATCGATAAGGTACCGATCATTTTAGCGCTAGAGTATCAGTGGTTCGGCTTAGGAAAGGAAGCAGCGTGTAAGTATTAGTCTATAGATTGATTCGTTTATTTTTTGAGAAATCTCACTTTTCTGCAGCAGCTACGGTACCTAATATACGTTCGAGTATATCAGTATTGAATTTATTTACAATACAGACAAATTAAGCTGCTACAGAGAAACGAGAATTCTCAAAAAATTAACGAATCAATCGATAGACTAACTTACACGATGCTTCCTTTCCTAAGTCGAAGCACTGTTGCTCTAACGCTGAAATGATCGTAAGTAAATCTACCGAACGAATCAAATTCTTAGCGATTAAGTCAATAACTTCCTGTTGAGAGATGGTATAAATTATTTCAATGCTGATATACTCGAACGTAGCTACTGAACCCACCACAGAAAAGTAAGAATTCTCAAAAAATGAACAAATTCAATCGATAAGGTACCGATCATTTTAGCACTAGAGTAACATTGGTTCGGCTTATGTAGGAAAGGAAGTAGCGTGTAAGTATTAGTCTATAGATTGATTCGTTTATTTTTTGAGAAATATCACTTTTCTGCAGCAGCTACGGTATCTAATATACGATCGAGTATGTCAGTATTGAATTTATTTACAAATTACAATACAAACAAATTAAGCCGCTACAGAAAAACGAGAATTCTAAAAAAAAATTAACGAATCAATCGATAGACTAATACTTACACGATGCTTCCTTTCACAAGTCGAATCACTGTTGCTCTAACGCTGAAATGATCGTAAGTAAATCTACCGAACGAATCAAATTCTTAGCGATTAAGTCAATAACTTCCTGTTGAGAGATGGTATAAATTATTTCAATGCTGATATACTCGAACGTAGCTACTGAACCCACCGCAGAAAAGTAAGAATTCTCAAAAAATGAACAAATTCAATCGATAAGGTACCGATCATTTTAGCGCTAGAGTAACATTGGTTCGGCTTATGTAGGAAAGGAAGTAGCGTGTAAGTATTAGTCTATAGATTGATTCGTTTATTTTTTGAGAAATATCACTTTTCTGCAGCAGCTACGGTATCTAATATACGATCGAGTATGTCAGTATTGTATTTATTTACAAATTACAATACAAACAAATTAAGCCGCTACAGAAAAACGAGAATTCTAAAAAAAAATTAACGAATCAATCGATAGACTAATACTTACACGATGCTTCCTTTCACAAGTCGAATCACTGTTTCTCTAACGCTGAAATGATCGTAAATCTATCGAACGTTCTATCAAATTCTGAGTTGTATAAATAATTTCAATACTGACACACTCGAACTTAGCTACCCTAGCCACCGCAGAAAAGAAAGAATTCTCAAAAAATGAACGAATTCAATCGATAAGGTACCGATCATTTTAGCGCTAGAGTATCATTGGTTCGGCTTAGGAAAGGAAGCAGCGTGTAAGTATTAATCTATAGATTGATTCGTTTATTTTTTGAGAAATCTCACTTCTCTGCAGCAGCTACGGTACCTAATATACGTTCGAGTATATCAGTATTGAATTTATTTACTTACAATACAAACAAATTAAGCTGCTACAGATAAACGAGAATTCTAAAAAAATTAACGAATCAATCGATAGACTAATACTTACACGATGCTTCCTTTCCTAAGTCGAAGCACTGTTGCTCTAACGCTGAAATGATCGTAAGTAAATCTACCGAACGAATCAAATTCTTAGCGATTAAGTCAATAACTTCCTGTTGAGAGATGGTATAAATTATTTCAATGCTGATATACTCGAGCGTAGCTACTGAACCCACCGCAGAAAAGTAAGAATTCTCAAAAAATAAACGAATTCAATCGATAAGGTACCGATCATTTTAGCGCTAGAGTAACATCGGTTCGGCTTAGGAAAGGAAGCAGCATGTGTATAGATTGATTCGTTTATGTTTTGAAGAATCTCACTTTTCTGCAGCGGCTACGGTACCTCATATACGTTAGACTACGTCAGTATTGAATATATTTACAATACAAACAAATTAAGCCGCTACAGAAAAGCGAAAATTTTCAAAAAAAATTAACGAATCAATCGATAGACTAATACTTACACGATGCTTCCTTTCCCAAGTCGAATCACTGTTTCTCTAACGCTGAAATGATCGTAAATCTATCGAACGATTGTAGGTATAAATTATTAAAATGAAATTAAATGTCGTACGAAGTTTTAATCGATAGGGTACCCAATCGTAGCTACCCTAGCCACCGCAGAAAAGAAAGAATTCTCAAAAATTAACGAATTCAATAGATGTGGTACCGATCATTTTAGCGCTAGAGTAACATCGATTCGCCTTAGGAAAGGAAGCATCGTGCAAGTATTAGTCTATCAATTGATTCGTTTATTTTTTGAGAAATATCACTTTTCTGCAGCAGCTACGGTACCTAATATACGTTCGAGTATATCAGTATTGAATTTATTTACAATACAAACAAATTAAGCCGCCACAGAAAAGCGAAAATTCTCAAAAAAATTAACGAATCAATCGATAGACTAATACTTACACGATGCTTCCTTTCCCAAGTCGAATCACTGTTTCTCTAACGCTGAAATGATCGTAAATCTATCGAACGATTGTATCCCTTATACCAAGAACTAGTAGTTTTTTCAAAAAACTAGTAGTAAAACTAGTAGTTTTTCGAAAAACTAGTACTTAGTAAAATTAGTAGTTTTTTGAAAAACTACTAGTTTTTTCCAAACTAATAGGTACTAGTTTTTTCCAAACTACTACTAGTTTTTTCAAAAAACTACATAAATGTTACCAGTGATGGAAGGAACGGAAAACGCTGCCACATTCTGAACATTTGATGTCATAATTTCACATATTTAAAAAATGTATTTCATATTCCCTCTCCACCCTAACCCGTCATCTCTCAGAGAAAACTATTATCGAATTTACACATAGAGCTCTATGAATTTACATCAATTTCGATATATTTTTTCTCTGAAGAGTAGCGAAAATCGAATTTTTCAAATTTCCCTTGTATCCTTACCTCTCTGGCCACCCTCCATTCCGAAAAAAATGCTAAATTCGCATTCTACGCTCTTGAAAACATGGATTTCAATATAATTTTATTCGAAAAAATTTCAAAACTCAAAATTTTGCAGGTTTTTCTCTCTGCCCACCCTCAACTCTTCAACTCTAAGAGAAAATTATTACTAAATTTGTACTTCACGACCACAAAAACATTAAGTCAAAAAATATTAGGTACTCGGAAAAATCTCATAATTCAAATTTTTCAAGGTCTTACCCGTCTTTCACCCAAACTATTCATTTCAAAGCGAGAAACATTCCCAATCCGCATTCTACGCCCTCGAAAACATAGATTATGATATTACTCGAAAAATTTACAAAATTCAAATTTTGTATTATCCCCCCAACATTTCCTCATTTTTCCTCAACCCTTCATCCTCGAGAAAAAATATTGTCAAATTCGTATTCTACGCCCTCAAAAACGTAGATTTCGACATATTACACTCAAAAATTACAAAACTCAATTTTTTCTAGGTTTCACCCCTTTCTTTACCTCCTTTTCACCCCAACCCTTAATCGCTAAGCAAAAAATATTGTCAAATTCGTATTCTACGCTCTCAAAAACATAGATTTTGACATATTACCTACTCGAAAAAAATTGTAAAATCTCAATTTTTTCTAAGCCTCGCCCCCTCCTTTACCTCCTTTTCATCCCAACTCTTAATTCCTAAGCAAAAAATATTGTCAAATTCGTATTCTACGCCCTCCAAAACATAAATTTTCACATAGGTAGGTATGCTTTTTTTTGAACCAGAATGTACTTACTCAAGTTACTTATTGGTTACCAAAACCAAATCGCACCTCAAGTGCAATAAAACCACATCTCAAAATAAATGAACTTTTTTATTTTTGGTGTAAATTGAAAATTAATCAAAGATGAGTATGTTTCAGAAAAAAATGAGGGTCAAATTTTTTTGAGATGTGGTGTTATTGCACTGGTGGTGCGAAATATTTTCAATTAAGTAGGTACAAGATATTCACATTCAATAGAGTACCAATTTATTTTCCTTTCAAAGTAATGATTGCTGAAAAGTGAAAACATAATTTTTTTACCAATTTTTTCTCCTTTTCAAAGTAAACCAAAATAAAAAATTAAAATTACGAAAAAAATAACATCACCTAGACTTACAAAGGCAAACAAACACGTTCGAAACGAGCCGAGCACCCAAAGTATGTTCAACGAATTTTTTCCTGAAGGAAGTCATAATTTGATTTCGGAACACATTCTGGTTTCGTTATGAACTACGTAAAGAAAAAAACTGATATCCGCAAAAAAATCTCTGACAGAGAAGTAGGGGTCCCCGCCCAGTATGCAAATCTACGAAAAAAACTGTCCAAATTTGTCATTTGTGCATTGATGAACATTTTACTAACAAAATGTTGTGATATCAAGGTGAATTCCGCCCTGAAATACATCCTCCCGCTTCACCATGTATTTTTGTTACCTGTTTTTTTTTTTTAAAGAAATATATTCAAACTTCGATAAGAAAATGTCATGATATGAAGGTGAATTCCGCCCTGAAATACTTTTTCCCGCTTCACCATCTGAGACCGAGTTCGAGACCGTGATGTCCAATTCAATTTAAACGGCCGGTATAGTAACGCTGCAATATCCTGCCACAAAAGAAAGAAAAATAGTTGTAAAAAAAAATAAAAAATGAAAAAAAATTGAGGGCGGATAGCTCTCCCAATTAGGCTTAGTAATTCAACTTGAACTTGGTAGGGCTATCCGCCCTCAATTTTTTTTCATTTTTTATTTTTTTTTACAACTATTTTTCTTTCTTTTGTGGCAGGATATTGCAGCGTTACTATACCGGCCGTTTAAATTGAATTGGACATCACGGTCTCGAACTCGGTCTCAGATGGTGAAGCGGGAAAAAGTATTTCAGGGCGGAATTCACCTTCATATCATGACATTTTCTTATCGAAGTTTGAATATATTTCTTTAAAAAAAAAAACAGGTAACAAAAATACATGGTGAAGCGGGAGGATGTATTTCAGGGCGGAATTCACCTTGATATCACAACATTTTGTTAGTAAAATGTTCATCAATGCACAAATGACAAATTTGGACAGTTTTTTTCGTAGATTTGCATACTGGGCGGGGACCCCTACTTCTCTGTCAGAGATTTTTTTGCGGATATAGGTAGTTTTTTGTTCGAAATGAATAAACGTATGAGTCTGAATGAAAAACTACGATTTAACAAACAAGTGATGATGGCCTTTTTTTTATTCCAGTTTTTCAAATGCAAACTGATTTCACATTTCGCCATAAAATGTGATGACAATTGGATAAATTTCATCTCTATCAAATGACAAATTATGAAGGTGAAACTGACAGAAAATGATTTTTAGCTCATAATGTTGCGATTGATGCACAATCTTGATGTAAAGCTTCATCATGCGGATCAGATAGTTTGTATTTTGCAGGCAACAAAGCGCTTTGGAAAGTGATTTTTTTTTTTGAAAAATGGTGGATAGTACTTCATTTCTTTTTGAACATACACATGATGTGGTTCGAATAATTCAGTGCTTCTGAAACCATCTGCCGGCTCTTTATGCTATCAAATGAGCGGGAAGCACAAAAGTAGAAGTTTTGGCGTCAGAAATTCTTCTGATGTATTGTGAGAATATTGAATTTTAGTATATTAGGTAGTATGTATCCTAGATTTTGACGACAAATTGTCGAAGTAATTAATTTTGAGTAGGAAACCTCTGAAAAAATTTTTGAGTCCCCCAGCTCAAAAAAGTATGGAGCTAGGATACCTCAAAGTAGGGTCATTATTGAAAAAAACACGGTTTTTGCTGCTTCCGGGGAATTCTACTCTTTGGGAACCTCGATCGATCCCTAAAAAGGTGCAATTTGAGTTTCTACACCTGCCAGATTCATTGGACTCGAAATTAAATACCACCTTTTCCTCTACATGGAGGGTGGGTGGATAGTTGCAGATCACGAAATTCAAGATTTTTCTACGAAAAAACTTCAAAAAATGATTTAAATTTATTCGAACGACTAAAAAATTGGTTTACTTTTCAAGCCACTGAATTATCAACTTTAATTTGATGAAAATTGCATAAATCAAAATGCATTCGGCAGCACTGTCGTAAATTTTTTTGAAAAATAGCATAAAAAATTATTCTCGAAGACTTTTGAAAAAATTTCAGCTCGATTCTAAGGTGTTTGTGTGAGCATTCTGTTTTAATCTGAATCAGTCAAATTGACTGATTTAAAAAGGCAGAATTGAGTCATTGATGAAATCAGTGAAAAATTTACTAATTCGATTACTGATTCAAAAATGAAAATTCACTAATTGAATCAGTAATTTTTCACTGATTGGCAGGCAAATTTCACAGATTACCTGTGGAATCAGTGGAATTTCACTGCCAATCCAGTGACTCAATTTTGTCGATTTCAATCAGTCAATCTTCAGTTTTTGACTGATTACTGATAATTGATAAATGAAGAGCAGTGATGGAAAACTGAAATGATATTGGTTCCAGGTCTAGTTCCAGTTTCAGTTCTCAAAATTTTTTAGTTCCAGTTCTAGTTCCAAACACCAGTTCTGAAATTGCAGTTTTTTGAATTCTGAAGGACAAAAAAATCAAAAATGTAAAATGTTCTGCTTAATTTGAACTTCGCTGCTTCTCCTTTTCAATTCAAAGTACAATTTTTTCCCTTTTCAAGCTTAAAACAAAAGAATTCTAGAAAAAATAGTAATATTTTTCGAAAATGTTGTGACTAACCCCTGAATTTTTCAACAAACATTTTTAATACCTTGATTTTCGAGTTTACAGCACAATTCTTCTTTGTTCACTTTTCGACGTAAATTTTCAAGGTTTGGGGATTTTTAGTAAAAAAATTTTAATTGAATGTTGTTTGGTAAATTTCAACATCAAAATGTTGTCTTTTTCTAGTCATATTTCAAGTATAAAAATTGCAACTGCTGGAACTGGTATAAAACTGAAATTCATTTTAGTTCTAGTTCCAGTTTTCAGTTTTCAGTTCTCATCATTTCAGTTCTAGTTCCAGTTCCAGTTCCAGTTTTCCATCACTGATTAAGAGAGTTCGTCAAATTCTCAATCTACAAACCTTTCAGCCCTTTTACAAAGTGAAAAAAATGGTATCCATATTTTGAGTCAACTGCAGGAGGGTGTAGAATCTCAAATCACAATTTTTAGAAGGTCATCGAGGTTCCTAGCTAGTGGCATTACCCAAAATCGCCCAAAAGTGACAAAAAATTACGTTTTTTTTTCAAAATTGAAAATTTTCTAGAGAAATATGTATTAAAATTATTGGAAAAAATTTCCTTGTTGGAAGAAATTTCAAAAAATATGAAGTTGAAAAAAAATTAAGGAAATCAAATTGGAAAAATTTTAATGCTAAATTTTTTTCAACTGTAAAATTTTTTTAAATCGAACTTTATTTAAATTTTTTTTTCAATTTTAAGTATATTTTTTTAAAATTTCCAGTAATTTTGAAATTTTTTCTCAAATTTTGTTCGAATTTTAAAATTTTTCCAATTGAAAATTTCTAAAAAAAATTCAATTTTGGATTTTTCTTTAAAAATTTACAACTTTACGTTTTTCAAAATTTCTTATTACTCGATGATTGAAAGAAGTTTATAAATAATTATTAAATTGAAAACAAATCAAAGGGTATGGACGGATAAGGGGTGAATTTGGCCCCCGGCGCTTTTGGGCTCCTAAACACCTCAAGTCATGTATATTGACTAGAAATAATTTTTCACAAAATTTTGGACCCCTACCCCCCTCTCTTTCGGAGCTATGGCCATTTTATTGCATCATTTTCAAGAATTTTTAATTTCAACGGAAGTGAAGGAAATTTTCTGTTCTTTGGCACAAAGTTACATCTGGTAGAGGTGTATTCATGATAATTTTTTCAACAATTTTGGTGCACTCCTTCACGTTTTTTCGGTCATTTGAAGTTTTCAATCGTAAAAAACACCATATAAGCGAAGAGCGACCACCCTGGAAAAATTCCTAAAAAATGCGGCTTTTTATGTAGAATTTTACTATGTATTTGGTTTTGGCGATTTCTTTGAACTAAGGGCCGAAAAATCGCGAAAAAACCGTACAGAAATGTTGTAATTTTAGCAGATTTTTCAAATTTGAGCGCTTTATACAGAAAGAAATAACCAAATAAGAAAACCAATTTCAAATTCGTGTTCAGCAGGTCAAAATACCCCGGTAAACACCCTTTTCGTAATAGTTTTGATTAATATTTCAAAATTCACCTTTCTCACTGATTTTTTAATGAAAAAAAAGGTGAATTTCGAGACTTCGAGTAAAAAATCGCGAAAAACGTATTTTTCGGGTATTTTGACCTGCTGAACACGAATATGGATTTGGTTTTTTTCATTTCGTCATTTTTCCCTAAAACGTCCTCATTTTCAAGTTTGAATCGGGTCTCTCGAGCAAGAAAATTATTATACACAATAATTAATGTCATATTCGTGTTCTACGACCCAAAATTAGTCGGAAACCAAAATCTTTCCATTTCAAATTTTTTGAGTCACAGTTCAGCAACAGAAAACTTCCAAGAGGAGTGATGGTGAATTTATTTTCCACGTATCCTCCATGTCCCTTGACATTAATCGTGCCAATGAGTTACAATAGGTATTGCGTGCCCGGATTTCGAACAATAAGTTTTTGAAATTTTTCCACAAGAATCAACATTGCAATTCGAGATTGAAAAAAGTTTCACGAAAACAGGAGCGGAGCATCGAAGATGCTTGATTTTTTTCAAATATTCCTTATTGTCATTTTGGCATCTCGTTGTTGCGCTGAACAAAATTAATTCATTATTGATTTTCTAGTGGGGGGAGGTGTGGGAGGGAACATTGGGGGGGGGGGGGCATTGTTGGTCAAAAACACAAGAACACCTTTTTTCCGAAAATAAAACAGTATTTAAGACCAATAACATCACTATAAATAGTATTAGGAATTTGGAAATTGAAATGGGAGGATTTCAACCCTAGGACTACCATAAAATCAACGTATTAAAAAAGTGGCAAAAATGAAACCAAATCTGAAAAACTCTCAACTCTATGTACGTCTTAGCAGATATATTTCGGCAAAGACGTTGAAATACCTATACATACCTAAATTAGAGGAAAAGGATGTAATGGGAGCTTGGGGATGAAGACAGAGGTAGTACACATGAGAAAATTACGAAATGAAAAAAACCAAATCCATATTCGTGTTCAGCAGGTCAAAATACCCCGAAAAATACGTTTTTTCGCGATTTTTCTACTCGAAGTCTCGAATTCACCTTTTTTTTTTCATTATCAGTGAGAAAGGTGAATTTTGAAATATTAATCAAAACTATTACGAAAAGGGTGTTTACCGGGGTATTTTGACCTGCTGAAACACGAATTTGAAATTGGTTTTCTTATTTGGTTATTTCTTTCTGTATAAAGCGCTCAAAATTTGAAAAATCTGCTAAAAATTACAACATTTCTGTACGGTTTTTTTCGCGATTTTCGGCCCTTAGTTCAAAGAAATCGCCAAAACCAAATACATAGTAAAATTCTACATAAAAAAACGCATTTTCTAGGAATTTTTCCAGGGTGGTCGCTCTTCGCTTATATGGTGTTTTTTACGATTGAAAACTTCAAATGACCGAAAACGTGAAGGAGTGCACCAAATTGTTGAAAAAATTATCATGAATACACCTCTACCAGATGTAACTTTGTGCCAAGAACAGAAAATTTCCTTCACTTCCGTTGAAATTAAAAAATTCTTGAAAATGAATGCAATAAAATGGCCATAGCTCCGAAGAGAGGGGGGTAGGGGTCCAAAATTTTGTGAAAAATTATTTCTAGTCAATATACATGACTTGAGGTGTTTAGGGAGCCCAAAGCGCCGGGGGCCAAATTCACCCCTTATCCGTCCATACCCTTTGGAGAATTTTTTTTTTTTTTTGAAATAAGTAATGAAGGTTTATTGGTGATTAAATATTCCAGCGTCATTATATCACTTTAAACGTGGAACTTTGTTGAATACATTTTCTCCAAAAAAAACTCAACCATTTTAGGGTATTTTTAGCGGACTTCCACTCTTTTTCAATTCTTTAGTTCTCACATAATACAATCATTCATGCATTAGGAATGAAATATTCAGCTATCTATGTACAATATTCAAATAGAACACGTAAGTGAAGATAATTAACGAGCAGGAGGTGATACTGGAGGTACCGTGCGCAAACAACAATAGGTTATTGCGTGCCCGGATTTCGAACAATAAGTTTTTGAAATTTTTCCACAAGAATCAACATTGCAATTCGAGATTGAAAAAAGTTTCACGAAAACAGGAGCGGAGCATCGAAGATGCTTGATTTTTTCAAATATTCCTTATTGTCATTTTGGCATCTCGTTGTTGCGCTGAACAAAATTAATTCATTATTGATTTTCTAGTGGGGGGGAGGTGTGGGAGGGAAGCATTGGGGGGGGGGGGCATTGTTGGTCAAAAACACAAGAACACCTTTTTTCCGAAAATAAAACAGTATTAAGACCAATAACATCACTATTAATAGTATTAGGAATTTGGAAATTGAAATGGGAGGATTTCAACCCTAGGACTACCATAAAATCAACGTATTAAAAAAGTGGCAAAAATGAAACCAAATCTGAAAAACTCTCAACTCTATGTACGTCTTAGCAGATATATTTCGGCAAAGACGTTGAAATACCTATACATACCTAAATTAGAGGAAAAGGATGTAAATGGGAGCTTGGGGATGAAGACAGAGGTAGTACACATGAGAAAATTACGAAATGAAAAAAAACCAAATCCATATTCGTGTTCAGCAGGTCAAAATACCCCGAAAAATACGTTTTTCGCGATTTTTCTACTCGAAGTCTCGAAATTCACCTTTTTTTTTTCATTATCAGTGAGAAAGGTGAATTTTGAAATATTAATCAAAACTATTACGAAAAGGGTGTTTACCGGGGTATTTTGACCTGCTGAACACGAATTTGAAATTGGTTTTCTTATTTGGTTATTTCTTTCTGTATAAAGCGCTCAAAATTTGAAAAATCTGCTAAAATTACAACATTTCTGTACGGTTTTTCGCGATTTTCGGCCCTTAGTTCAAAGAAATCGCCAAAACCAAATACATAGTAAAATTCTACATAAAAAAACGCATTTTCTAGGAATTTTTCCAGGGTGGTCGCTCTTCGCTTATATGGTGTTTTTTACGATTGAAAACTTCAAATGACCGAAAAACGTGAAGGAGTGCACCAAAATTGTTGAAAAAATTATCATGAATACACCTCTACCAGATGTAACTTTGTGCCAAAGAACAGAAAATTTCCTTCACTTCCGTTGAAATTAAAAATTCTTGAAAATGATGCAATAAAATGGCCATAGCTCCGAAAGAGAGGGGGGTAGGGGTCCAAAATTTTGTGAAAAATTATTTCTAGTCAATATACATGACTTGAGGTGTTTAGGAGCCCAAAAGCGCCGGGGGCCAAATTCACCCCTTATCCGTCCATACCCTTTGGAGAATTTTTTTTTTTTTTGAAATAAGTAATGAAGGTTTATTGGTGATTAAATATTCCAGCGTCATTATATCACTTTAAACGTGGAACTTTGTTGAATACATTTTCTCCAAAAAAAACTCAACCATTTTAGGGTATTTTTAGCGGACTTCCACTCTTTTTCAATTCTTTAGTTCTCACATAATACAATCATTCATGCATTAGGAATGAAATATTCAGCTATCTATGTACAATATTCAAATAGAACACGTAAAGTGAAGATAATTAACGAGCAGGAGGTGATACTGGAGGTACCGGTGGCGCAACAACTGTCGGTGGTACTACTGGTGGTGCACCTGGTTGAACTGCAGGCGGTGCACCTCCGGCAGATGCTGGCTGGACTGCAGGTGCTAGTGGTGCTTTAGGTGTTGCTATTGGTGCCGGAACATTGAGAAATTTTGGTTTATAAGACGAGTCGATTAAATAAGCGAATGTTTCCATTAGTACGAAATCTCCAAAAATGTTGTGCTGTAGTGTCAAATTTCAGTATAAGAAAAAAAAAAAGAAGGAAATGATTGGAAAGTTCAAAGTGGAATGAAATTTACCGATATGAAATCGACTACTCCGATGTTATCGAACTCTTTCTTGAAGCTGGCATCGATTTGTTTCCAGTCGTCTGATTTCAAGACCCCGATAAGAAGGTTCCAGACTACCCAATTATGCTTGCCTTCACTGTTGTCGTGCAGCTTTATAGCCAAACATTTGTATTTGTCTTTTATGTAGGTAGCTTCGTACAGAAAAGTAATACTTTTTATGTTACCATGTGTAATTTTTTGAAGTAATTCTGTCCCCTTCGTTTATTATTAAATTTTAAGAATAAATTAAATTTTTGAGGAATTCTTCAATATTGAATAACTTTGGTCATTTAAAATTGATTTTTAGCGAATTTTTTGACATTTGAGTTATTTGGGTTGCCCCATTAGTTGTATTTTACAAGCTGTAATTTGATAAACTAACCCACATTGTGTAAATGAATTGAATCATTTCAAAGTTTTTTCAATTTTTTCATCTAAAATGCCTGCAATATTATGCACATTAGGGTGGATCGCTAAAAAAAACATACCTCAGATTTCAACCAAATTCGCTGGAGTTGTTGGGTCATCATCGGAGACTACCCAAAAAAATTTTGAGCCCCCTAGGTGAAGAGGGAGGGGAGCTAGGGGTTCTTTAAGGGCACCTTCTTTTGAAAAAAAACGCGGTTTTTTGTGTTTTTTAGCTCGAAAATATGGCGTACGATTCACGAAAGAGCACTAAAAAGGTGCGATTTGAGTTTCTACACCCCCCTGAGCAATTGCCGCCCCTCGAAAATGAAAACCCATTCTGCTACCCGGGGGTCCAAAAGTTGCAGATCGCGAAATTTCAATGTTGTGAAATTGTATTTGGCCTCGAATTGATTATTTTGACACCGGACAGTTTTATAATTTTTTTTTTCTAATTTTTGAAGAAAATTTTGAAAATTTTTTTCGATCAGTGTGACCAACCGCAAATTGTAATATTCAAATATATGGGATTCGCGTTGATCTGATCAATCAATTCGAGGCCAAATACAATTTCACAACATTGAAATTTCGCGATCTGCAACTTTTGGACCCCCGGGTAGCAGAATGGGTTTTCATTTTCGAGGGGCGGCAATTGCTCAGGGGGGTGTAGAAACTCAAATCGCACCTTTTTAGTGCTCTTTCGTGAATCGTACGCCATATTTTCGAGCTAAAAAACACAAAAAACCGCGTTTTTTTCAAAAGAAGGTGCCCTTAAAGAACCCCTAGCTCCCCTCCCTCTTCACCTAGGGGGCTCAAAATTTTTTTGGGTAGTCTCCGATGATGACCCAACAACTCCAGCGAATTTGGTTGAAATCTGAGGTATGTTTTTTTTAGCGATCCACCCTAATGTGCATAATATTGCAGGCATTTTAGATGAAAAAATTGAAAAAACTTTGAAATGATTCAATTCATTTACACAATGTGGGTTAGTTTATCAAATTACAGCTTGTAAAATACAACTAATGGGGCAACCCAAATAACTCAAATGTCAAAAAATTCGCTAAAAATCAATTTTAAATGACCAAAGTTATTCAATATTGAAGAATTCCTCAAAAATTTAATTTATTCTTAAAATTTAATAATAAACGAAGGGGACAGAATTACTTCAAAAAATTACACATGGTAACATAAAAAGTATTACTTTTCTGTACGAAGCTACCTACATAAAAGACAAATACAAATGTTTGGCTATAAAGCTGCACGACAACAGTGAAGGCAAGCATAATTGGGTAGTCTGGAACCTTCTTATCGGGGTCTTGAAATCAGACGACTGGAAACAAATCGATGCCAGCTTCAAGAAAGAGTTCGATAACATCGGAGTAGTCGATTTCATATCGGTAAATTTCATTCCACTTTGAACTTTCCAATCATTTCCTTCTTTTTTTTTTTCTTATACTGAAATTTGACACTACAGCACAACATTTTTGGAGATTTCGTACTAATGGAAACATTCGCTTATTTAATCGACTCGTCTTATAAACCAAAATTTCTCAATGTTCCGGCACCAATAGCAACACCTAAAGCACCACTAGCACCTGCAGTCCAGCCAGCATCTGCCGGAGGTGCACCGCCTGCAGTTCAACCAGGTGCACCACCAGTAGTACCACCCGACAGTTGTTGCGCCACCGGTACCTCCAGTATCACCTCCTGCTCGTTAATTATCTTCACTTTACGTGTTCTATTTGAATATTGTACATAGATAGCTGAATATTTCATTCCTAATGCATGAATGATTGTATTATGTGAGAACTAAAGAATTGAAAAAGAGTGGAAGTCCGCTAAAAATACCCTAAAATGGTTGAGTTTTTTTTGGAGAAAATGTATTCAACAAAGTTCCACGTTTAAAGTGATATAATGACGCTGGAATATTTAATCACCAATAAACCTTCATTACTTATTTCAAAAAAAAAAAAAATTCTCCAAAGGGTATGGACGGATAAGGGGTGAATTTGGCCCCCGGCGCTTTGGGCTCCTAAACACCTCAAGTCATGTATATTGACTAGAAATAATTTTTTCACAAAATTTTGGACCCCTACCCCCCTCTCTTTCGGAGCTATGGCCATTTTATTGCATCATTTTCAAGAATTTTTAATTTCAACGGAAGTGAAGGAAATTTTCTGTTCTTTGGCACAAAGTTACATCTGGTAGAGGTGTATTCATGATAATTTTTTCAACAATTTGGTGCACTCCTTCACGTTTTTCGGTCATTTGAAGTTTTCAATCGTAAAAAACACCATATAAGCGAAGAGCGACCACCCTGGAAAAATTCCTAGAAAATGCGTTTTTTTTATGTAGAATTTTACTATGTATTTGGTTTTGGCGATTTCTTTGAACTAAGGGCCGAAAATCGCGAAAACCGTACAGAAATGTTGTAATTTTAGCAGATTTTTCAAATTTTGAGCGCTTTATACAGAAAGAAATAACCAAATAAGAAAACCAATTTCAAATTCGTGTTCAGCAGGTCAAAATACCCCGGTAAACACCCTTTTCGTAATAGTTTTTGATTAATATTTCAAAATTCACCTTTCTCACTGATAATGAAAAAAAAAAAGGTGAATTTCGAGACTTCGAGTAGAAAAATCGCGAAAAACGTATTTTTCGGGGTATTTTGACCTGCTGAACACGAATATGGATTTGGTTTTTTTCATTTCGTAATTTTCTCATGTGTACTACCTCTGTCTTCATCCCCAAGCTCCCATTTACATCCTTTTCCTCTAATTTAGGTATGTATAGGTATTTCAACGTCTTTGCCGAAATATATCTGCTAAGACGTACATAGAGTTGAGATTTTTTCAGATTTGGTTTCATTTTTGCCACTTTTTTAATACGTTGATTTTATGGTAGTCCTAGGGTTGAAATCCTCCCATTTCAATTTCCAAATTCCTAATACTATTATAGTGATGTTATTGGTCTTAAATACTGTTTTATTTTCGGAAAAAAGGTGTTCTTGTGTTTTTGACCAACAATGCCCCCCCCCCCCCAATGCTTCCCTCCCACACCTCCCCCCCACTAGAAAATCAATAATGAATTAATTTTGTTCAGCGCAACACGAGATGCCAAAATGACAATAAGGAATATTTGAAAAAAATCAAGCATCTTCGATGCTCCGCTCCTGTTTTCGTGAAACTTTTTTCAATCTCGAATTGCAATGTTGATTCTTGTGGAAAAATTTCAAAAACTTATTGTTCGAAATCCGGGCACGCAATACCTATTGTAACTCATTGGCACGATTTAATGTCAAGGACATGGAGGATACGTGGAAAATAAATTCACCATCACTCCTCTTGGAAGTTTTTCTGTTGCTGAACTGTGACTCAAAAAATTTGAAATGGAAAGATTTTGGTTTCCGACTAATTTTTGGGTCGTAGAACACGAATATGACATTAATTATTGTGTATAATAATTTTCTTGCTCGAGAGACCCGATTCAAACTTGAAAAATGAGGACGTTTTAGGGAAAAATGACGAAATGAAAAAAACCAAATCCATATTCGTGTTCAGCAGGTCAAAATACCCCGAAAAATACGTTTTTCGCGATTTTTCTACTCGAAGTCTCGAAATTCACCTTTTTTTTCATTAAAAATCAGTGAGAAAGGTGAATTTTGAAATATTAATCAAAACTATTACGAAAAGGGTGTTTACCGGGGTATTTTGACCTGCTGAACACGAATTTGAAATTGGTTTTCTTATTTGGTTATTTCTTTCTGTATAAAGCGCTCAAAATTTGAAAAATCTGCTAAAATTACAACATTTCTGTACGGTTTTTTCGCGATTTTTCGGCCCTTAGTTCAAAGAAATCGCCAAAACCAAATACATAGTAAAATTCTACATAAAAAGCCGCATTTTTTTAGGAATTTTTCCAGGGTGGTCGCTCTTCGCTTATATGGTGTTTTTTACGATTGAAAACTTCAAATGACCGAAAAAACGTGAAGGAGTGCACCAAAATTGTTGAAAAAATTATCATGAATACACCTCTACCAGATGTAACTTTGTGCCAAAGAACGAGAAAATTTCCTTCACTTCCGTTGAAATTAAAAATTCTTGAAAATGATGCAATAAAATGGCCATAGCTCCGAAAGAGAGGGGGGTAGGGGTCCAAAATTTTGTGAAAAATTATTTCTAGTCAATATACATGACTTGAGGTGTTTAGGAGCCCAAAAGCGCCGGGGGCCAAATTCACCCCTTATCCGTCCATACCCTTTGATTTGTTTTCAATTTAATAATTATTTATAAACTTCTTTCAATCATCGAGTAATAAGAAATTTTGAAAAACGTAAAGTTGTAAATTTTTAAAGAAAAAATCCAAATTGAATTTTTTTTTAGAAATTTTCAATTGGAAAAAATTTTAAAATTCGAACAAAATTTGAGAAAAAATTTCAAAATTACTGGAAATTTTAAAAAAATATACTTAAAATTGAAAAAAAAATTTAAATAAAGTTCGATTTAAAAAAATTTTACAGTTGAAAAAAATTTTAGCATTAAAAATTTTTCCAATTTGATTTCCTTAATTTTTTTTCAACTTCATATTTTTTGAAATTTCTTCCAACAAGGAATTTTTTCCAATAATAATTTTAATACATATTTTCATCTAGAAAATTTTCAATTTTGAAAAAAAAAACGTAATTTTTTGTCACTTTTGGGCGATTTTGGGTAATGCCACTAGCTAGGAACCTCGATGACCTTCTAAAAATTGTGATTTGAGATTCTACACCCTCCTGCAGTTGACTCAAAATATGGATACCATTTTTTTTTCACTTTGTAAAAGGGCTGAAAGGTTTGTAGATTGAGAATTTGACGAACTCTCTTAATCAGTGATGGAAAACTGGAACTGGAACTGGAACTAGAACTGAAATGATGAGAACTGAAAACTGAAAACTGGAACTAGAACTAAAAATGAATTTCAGTTTTATACCAGTTCCAGCAGTTGCAATTTTTATACTTGAAATATGACTAGAAAAAGACAACATTTTTGATGTTGAAATTTACCAAACAACATTCAATTAAATTTTTTTTACTAAAAATCCCCAAACCTTGAAAATTTACGTCGAAAAGTGAACAAAGAAGAATTGTGCTGTAAACTCGAAAATCAAGGTATTAAAAATGTTTGTTGAAAAAAATTCAGGGGTTAGTCACAACATTTTCGAAAAATATTACTATTTTTTCTAGAATTCTTTTGTTTTAAGCTTGAAAAGGGAAAAAATTGTACTTTGAATTGAAAAGGAGAAGCAGCGAAGTTCAAATTAAGCAGAACATTTTACATTTTTGATTTTTTTGTCCTTCAGAATTCAAAAAACTGCAATTTCAGAACTGGTGTTTGGAACTAGAACTGGAACTAAAAAATTTTTGAGAACTGAAACTGGAAACTAGACCTGGAACCAATATCATTTCAGTTTTCCATCACTGCTCTTCATTTATCAATTATCAGTAATCAGTCAAAACTGAAGATTGACTGATTGAAATCGACAAAATTGAGTCACTGGATTGGCAGTGAAATTCCACTGATTCCACAGGTAATCTGTGAAATTTGCCTGCCAATCAGTGAAAAATTACTGATTCAATTAGTGAATTTTCATTTTTGAATCAGTAATCGAATTAGTAAATTTTTCACTGATTTCATCAATGACTCAATTCTGCCTTTTTAAATCAGTCAATTTGACTGATTCAGATTAAAACAGAATGCTCACACAAACACCTTAGAATCGAGCTGAAATTTTTTTCAAAAGTCTTCGAGAATAATTTTTTTATGCTATTTTTCAAAAAAATTTACGACAGTGCTGCCGAATGCATTTTGATTTATGCAATTTTCATCAAATTAAAGTTGATAATTCAGTGGCTTGAAAAGTAAACCATTTTTTTAGTCGTTCGAATAAATTTAAATCATTTTTTGAAGTTT
>JAVBJF010001114.1:0-20570 GCA_033439095.1 Pseudococcus viburni
TTTTTCTTTCCACAACTTCGATTTTTTAAATGCAGTATTTAATTTCAATAACCTCCTTTATAATTAACGGTAGGGTTGAAATTTTTGCGGTAACTTTTTTTTGAAATACCCTATCAGCATGTATATGAAAAATACTCATTATGGGTACTTTTAGCTTTGTATTTCCATAATTTCCAAAAATACTGTGAATATTGGAAAAATAGGTGTTTTTCACCCTTAATTTTTGGGCAAAGAAGCGGGTGTTTTCGAAAAAAAATGAACCTGTCTGATAGGAAATTACACGTAGAACATGATTGTTCATAATCATTCTTCCATTTTGAGGCTTTTTTGAGGAGATATTCCCAAATGTTTCGATTTTTTCCAAAAATTCTGTAAATTGTTGAAAAATAGGTGATTTTTACCCTTAATTTTTGGTCAAGGAAGTAAGTGTTTTTGAAAAAGAAAAAAATCCTTCCGATAGGAAATTACGCGTAGAATAAGATTGTTCATAACTACTTTTCAATTTTGAGGCTTATTTGAGGAGATATTCACGAAAACCCGGTTTTCAGCGGACGTTTACCCTTCCCCTGAGGGTAGCGGACGGTTGTGGGGTGTCCATTTTAGTATGTTGTGTAGTGGACCATTACGAACGCAAAACGCGAAAAAAAATTAGGCTTTAATTTTTGGGGGGTTTGGTACATTTTTTCTCTTATTTGCCTGGACTATATCTCAGTGGGGCTGGAGTAGTTGGGATATTTTCAGTGGGTGAATATATACCTACAGATTTGAGCGAAGAAAAATTGAAAAATGAGATTTAATGATTTTTTCTGATGAATGAGACATTTACTGAGAAATTAGTAATTTTTGACCGAAAAATCAGTGAAAAATCACCAATTTTTAATTAAAATTATTTTACTGATTAAAAAAGACCAAATTTTTGCAAATTCAACTAATTCAAATTTAAAGAGTGGTATGTTTACTTACGAAATAGTTACTACAATACTGCCCGAGCGAAGCGAGGGTGAAATTTGAAAAAAAATCATAATTTTCTTTGACATTTTTATGATGAAAAAATCTCCTTGTTTTCATGCTGATTTTTTTTCCAAAACATACAGAAGCGCACCCAAGGGGGGGGGGGGGGGCTCAGGAACATTTGCATTTTTTTTTCTCGCTCACAACAATCCGAAGATTAGTTAGGAGGGGTACAAAAGTTGATGGAAATTATCGTTTTCTAGTCCACCAAACTGAGGTTTTATCGCTCCTGACTTTTTTCGAAATTTAAATTACTGTAAAAAAACACAGTTGATAAATCCAGCTAGAATTCGCTAGAGTAGTGAATTTTCTTCTCAAGAGTTTTTCTTATTTTTTGGAAAAATTCAAAAATGCTGACGAAAAACAAAATTTCGTCTGTCAAGAGGTTTCTGAACGTCCGAAATGAAATCTGGATTCCAGAAGGTAAGGTAACCTGTTTTTCGCCAATTAAGAATTATTTTATTTAGAAATATATATTTTTGTGAAGAATGAGATGATTATTAAATTTTCTGAATTTCTCTAAAAATCAAAAAATCAACTCGAACAGCAGTTTTCGAACATGCTCTTTACGAACACCCAAGTCTCGTTCGAATCTAATCAAAAAAATTAAATGCGATCTCATTTTAAGATCTCAAATCAAATTTTAAAATATCCCATCAAAATTGACAAACAATCTACAGTTTGACGTTGTATTATTACTTCATTCTACACCAAAAAAATAAGATTCTATTTTGAGAAGATTGATATGCAAGTGAATAAACTCAATCAGCAGGCCATTGACTGGTAGAAAAGCTATTACGGTAAAGCCCCATCCGGATATAAGGTTTATTATGCCAAGAACAACTTGACAGAGCATTCCAAGAAAAACTACCTATCGCTATAAATGAATGAAAGATACAATCGAAGATTCATTTTCTCTTCTAAATTTCATTCAGGATTTTAAATGATGTCACGAATAAATTTTTTTTGCTTTTTGCATTGTCCTTTTTTTTTTTTTTTTTTTTTTTTTAAATAAAGTCTACGATTAAGCCTTCGGAGTAGGAGAAAATATAAATGAAGGCAGTTTCGTGAATCATACATATATTTTCAAAAAGCACGCAAGTAGTTGAGAAGGGAAGCTTTTTGGCTTAAAAGTTGTATTGGGTGTTAACAGACACCAAATTCAAGCAGCCTTATACAGATGTACATAATTAGGCTAGAAACCAATTTTTTCGTTTTTTTTACTTTATACACGATTCTGAAAACCCACCAAGTCTGAGGAATCTATGGCCGACAGACCTTACAAATCAAATTACTCGTACTTATCGGAACTTCAGAAGAATATTTTGGAAAAAACAATCCTGTTGAAGTGTTGAATGGAATCAATGATGATACATCTAACAATAAAATAGCCGACGACTCTTGAAAGTTGAAATCTTTACAGCGAAATTCAATCGACAGGAAAAATTACAGATGGGCAAACTACAAATATACGAGGATGAAATGGTGGAATTTAGTAAGTAAATAATTAATCACTCAGCAAACAAAAATCATTCAGGAATCTCCAAAAAATTCAGACTGCCCAAAGCTCAGTCTGAGTTGAAATTATTACCCATGATTAAATTATCGTACAACCGCTGGCTATGCTACATGTGACAGATACATTTAGGTGAAAATACCTATGAGGAAACTCGATGAATCCACGTTATATTCGTGTTATATAAACGATACAAGCACATACGTACAATTTTCAAATGAGTTGAAATTATTTCGCACATTATTTTTCTGGCTTATTCGCATATAAAACAACGGATACCTACGTATTTACACGTTAAATTATATACGCGAGTTATAGTTGCGGAATTTAAATGTCATATTACATAATTCCATTATATATACGTGCACGGTGTGGTGTTTGCAAAACAGGGCTTAGGTATGCACGTACACAAATGCCAGAGATGCGAATAAATATACGTAAAGTGACACCTTTCGTATGTACCTATGTACATTTTTTGGGGGGGGGGGGGGAGGGCATCATCATGACTGGAAATTATACACGAGATCGAATTAATACAAAAAATATATGAATTTGACCCTTTCGTTCCCAGGAAAGATCTAATGGATGGAAATGAAAAATTTCCATGACAAATGCAGACCCACTATGGAATAGTGACCAAAATAAGTAGTTCATGGGTTCATAAATTGAAATCTATGTGAGGAATATTGCAGGAAATACGATCAAATCGAAATCTCCCACTTTCAATTTCTTGAATAAGTTTTACTACGATTTTTTAAAAATTTTCAAAATCACTCGGATTTGAAAAATAAACAGATGTGATGAAAATTTTTTCAGTTTTTTCCCTTCATTTTTTTCAAAATTAAAAATTCATTACATAATTTTTAATAATTACGAGTTCGTAGTTCAGATACCTATACTTATCTGCACCTCAAATGACTGAAAAACTTTAAAGATTCATATTATTATCAATCTAGAAACAATATGAAGGAAGTAAAAAATTTTTCAATAAAAATTAAAATTATTTCGCTCAGGACATCAGCTTTTAAAATTTTCCGAAGTTTCCAAAACAACTTTTCAATTCTGGCTCTCAGTACCTTATGAAGAACAAGATTTTCTGTTGTGAAAAAATTTTGCATGACTGCAACCATTCAGCGTTGATTTTAATGTCGAAATCTAACTAAGGCTAAGAATTTGTTGTAGGTGAAAAGCTTTCAGGGTGTAGTGAGACGATAAAATTTTCGTCCTTGTTTTAATTTCCTCACACGAATAGGATTGAAATTCTGAATCAATCAATCAATATTTTATTTTGTAATATATGGCGTAGCCATTTTTACAATATAACTCTGACAGTTTATTTTCTGTACACAAAATTTCAGTTGAAATTTAAAATAAATTTTTGTTGTTTTCAAATTGATGAAAATGTGGAAGTTACAATTATTTTTTGGAAGTTCAATGGTTTTAGATTTTTTTCAAATTGCAATAAAACTCACACAGAAATTTAGTGGATAATTTTGATTTGATCAAATTTCCTCAAATATTTCTGTCACAAAATTAAATTTTCGCGAGAGGAAATCATTTTCGCCGTTATTCCAAAGTAAGTCTACATGATGCAATGAATTTTTTTAAATTTCATCGGTCAAATGTTTCCTGAACACAAAAAGCATGCTGAGTTGAGCTTCTTTGAAAAAGTCATTTTCGAAAAAAAAGGCTATTTTAGATCATTTGCAGCACCTCTCCATTCTCAGGACACAAGAAATCAGAATAAACGTGAAGTATTTGATGTTCTTTTTGGGTTTGTAGGATTGGAAATTCCAAAAGATTCCATGAAAGTTCCCAAACAGCTGAATTGTAGAATTTGGAATTTAGCACGTCTCTAAATTCAAGGATGGTAAAATAAAAAAAATTTCAACCACGTAACCAATTCTTCAGAGAATATAATTTGGGACTGCAATACCTAACTCATTATATTTACATCAACTCTGAGAAAAAAATGTGGAGGAGGAGGGAGGAAAAAAAATCACCGCTAGAATATTAGAAATTTCGGCTCCTAAATGTTTTTCTCGAAATAAAAATACGTGAACTCAGATTTTCTCCTCTGAAATATTGGATTGGTTATTTCAATTTTTTTATGTTGTTAGAGGCGTCGTTTTCACGTATAATTTTAAAAATTGTTTCAGTTTTCAAAAAACCCTAATCTGGAATATTTTATCAAATGCTTTGGAGGCTAAAACATAATTTCAGATTTGAAAACCAATAGCATAAGTAACGTAAAATTAAACTGGTTTCGAATGTGTTAAAGTTGAACTACGAGAATAAAAATAACCAAAATCTGAGTCCCCTCCTCGAAAATGACCTTACTTCAGGAGATCACAGCTACTTTCTGGAGCGTCTTCGTTGATAATTTTAAAAAATCGGTATAGTTTTGGAAAGTTCCTTGTCCAAATTTTGAAAATTTGTGCAATTATTGGAAAACTGATTAAGTTTTGGAAAAATTGCTTGAAATCTGGACACTTGTCCCAGTTCTGGGAATTCTCTCAATATTTGAAAAACCTTTCAATTTTTGGGAAAACCTTTCAATTTTTGGGAAAATCGCTCAATTTTTGGGAAAATCGTCCAATTTTTATAAAATTGTAATAGTTTTGGAAAATTATTCAAGTTACAGGCATCGGACCGAAATTTCGAAAAAAATAGTACCTAACTTTAGTAACTTTTTTTCTGAAAAAAGTAACCAATTTTTCGTGAAAAAGTAGACAATTTTTCAATTTTTCGCCTTTAAAAAATTATTAATACCCCCTCCTCCCCATTTTTTTTCAAACTTGTTTTTTTCTCTGTAATTTTACTACCGAAGAGAGAGAAAAAAATTTCATCTAAGAATGAGTTTTATCAGTGGCGTAGTGAGGAATTTCTCATGAAAAGAGTCAGAACTTTCATGGAACTTTCATAAATTTTTGGAAAGTTCTAAGTTTACTTCCATGCCAATTATATTGTCCTCAAAACTCCAAAATAATAAGAAATCTAAGCAGTAGGCGTCAAAATCTGTTTTAAGAGAGTACAAAATTGTCATGTATAATTTATTTAACTGTGATTTTGTTCATGCCCGAGCGAAGCGAGGGCGAAACTTCGAAAAAATTGGATTTTCAATGCCTAAAACAGGCATTGGAAACCATTTTTTTCATATAATTGCCTCAAATAATTCATTAAACTGTGATTTTGTTCATGCCCGAGCGAAGCGAGGGTGAAGATTTGAAACATTTAATTTTGTGTGTCCAAAAAAGACATTTTGCATGTAAATTTTATGATTTCGTTTTGCCATTTTTTTTTGCGGGTTGAGCGAAAAAAGTAACTTTGGAGCTGAAAAAGTAACTAAAGTAACTTTTTAGTCAAAAAAGTAACCAAAAGTAACCGAGCTTGAAAAAAGTAACCAAGTTACTTTAAAGTAACCGCCGTCCGACGCCTGAAGTTATAGAAAAACTTGTTTAGGTTTTGGAAAGGACACATCGCGCTATGTTCCAAAAATTCTCCAATTTTTCGAAAACTGCTCAGTTTTAAAAAAATTATTCAGTTTCTAAAAACCACACAATCTTGATGAAATTACGGAATTTTCAGAGAATTGTCATTCCCTGACTTAAGTTTCACCCCTACCCAATTGCTCCTCAAAAACAAAATATATTTTAAACAATTTTTAACTGAAAAAAATTGACAAAAATTGTAGACCTACATATTAGGTAGTAGGTTCATAAATGTTTATAAACAAAAACTTCGTGGTTGGTACCAGATTTTCATCTTACATAAATGCATTTTATTTTTCAGAGCTTCAAAAATATTACGTTTTCAAGTTTTTTGAATTTCCTGCAAATTTTTTTTAGAAAGATCTAAGTAAGTATGGAATATGGATAGTTTGATACCTTAACTTCGAAAAAATCATCGTCCTCAATTTCCCATCCATCGATGAAAATTCTCACCATTTTCTGGACTTTCTAACCATTTTCATGCCATTTTACTTGCTTTAAATTTTCGCAAAGAAGAGCCCAACATTTTAAAGCTTTGATTAACAAATTTAAGGAAAGAGAGGAAAATTGAAAATTCATTTTAGGTATTGTAGGAAAAATCATTCAAATTCTTGATATTTTCTGATTTTTCTTCCCAGTAGACACCATTCCACTGTTAGTTATTCTCCACCAGAGACATTTTTTAAAAATGAAGAAAAATAGAAGTAATTTTTCAAAATTGAGGAAATTGCGAAAAATCGACGCAGATTTTTTTTAGAAATAAAAATATTCATGCTCACAAGGGAAAAGGTGTGGCACGCCAAAATAATTTTTTTTTACAGCTTGTAGAGCATCACAAGAAACTTCCGCAGCCAAAATTTTAGCCCCTTCGAAATTCAAACCCCCATAATTCCTCATAAGTCAACTTCAGGGGCTAAAATGTTAGCTGCGGAAGTTTCATGTGATGTCCTACAAGCCTGTAAAAATGTTTCATTACACCTTGAGCACTTCCCTAGTCAGACCATTTTAAAAATGTGAATTTTTTTCCCAATCATCTCGGAAAAATTCAGAAACAGTGAAAATAGGCATCAATGTCATTTTTTGGTAAAAACATTAATATATGTATAAAAAATACAATTTTGGCGATTTTTTATCAATTTAAATTTTAAAACTATCAAGATTTCAGGGACAATCAAGCAGAAAAAATGATTACCACATGGGACTCTTTTCGGCTAATTTTTATAAATTAATATCATTTACCAGTACAAAATTCCTGGCTCATAACTCCATGTGTTCTAATTTGGACCGCATCCAAACCGAACCAGCACGACGCATCGGTGTGAATCATATTCAAAAATTAATATCGTTAACATTTCGCTATTATTCGTCTTATCGCTCAGACCCCATTACCGAACCCAAACGCCCCAGCAGTTACTTTGTTTCGTGCTACGCAGACGACATCGAATAAAACCCTCCATTCGTTTGCACATCCACAAAAGCACGTGTACTTTGCGGATCGTACACGTATACGTGAATATCGCCGAGGTAAATTCATCACACAGACCGCAGTAAGGAAAGAAAAAAACCCCAGAACCGTCACAATAAACCCATAAAAAACTACGTACACCTCGCGCGCACGTGTAGGTAAAATTCCATTTCTTAATTTTCTTTCTCACATTATTCAAGCTAGTTGAGAATTTATACGCTGCGGGGGCGAGGCTACCACCATCTCGGGCTTAGTTTGCTTGACGTCATCGAAATAGTGAAATATTTCTTTACTAGAAACAAATAACCTGTGCGGTTAACACGGTCGTTCCTTTTGCACCTCGTTTGTCGTACGTAGCAGGCGCGATACACGTAGCTTAATCTAACCGCAGCATCCGAGGATTCGTCGCCTCGCCGGTCGCCGCGAATCCTTTGAGTTATTTTTTTTCGCAGTTTACCGTTTATTACACGTAAGGGAATCAATAAACATTGGCAGCTATTGGCTTACGGTCGCATATTGGACACTGACAATGTGACCTATAAAAACCTGACCAAAGTGGGGGCCAGAAGGGGCACATTCAATAAAAATAACAAATAACCAATAATAAGCTATTACCGTCCGTATGGTCGTCAATTGGCCTGGAAGTAGTCCAATACATTGTCTAATATCGTGTCGTCAGCTTGTAAATAACCGATAAAATTATTCTATTATGCCATCTCTTCTCGTATATTATACCTCCGAATTTATAACCCGAATTTACCGATACTGCCATCGTCGTATAGTAAATGGCTCGAAATACTAGTATTCTATATCGATATATCTGCCTCGTCTCAGGTCATTGGCCAGCCTTTCCTTCCGTACCGGGTGCTCGATTAATTCTGGCTCCCCCCGATACTTTTTAGGTCAAAAATCGTAAGTTGGTAACATTTCGTTCGATTTGTTTAATTGAAAGAAGTATTGCCAACTTACGGTTTTTGACATGAAAAGTATCGGGGGGAGCCATAATTAATCGAGCACCCGGTACGTACAAAATTACGCTCTATTTGAGTACAAAGAAGGGTGTTTGGATAACAATTTTTTTTCACCCTTAGATGCTTCGAATTACGTGTAATGGTAAGTAAAGGTACGACACGACGATACGACCATATCCAGCAAGACATTGACGCAGGTTAACGACCCCTGGCATTTTTTTGGAAATCGCCAATTCACCCTTGTCACGGCTTTTAATTCCCTTGACCCAACGAGCCATTATATTCTTCTATTCAAACGTTCAGGTATTATCTTGGGCAAGCGGAGGAAATCTTTGACGAAAATATCTCGCATCGTTCGTTTAATATTAGACTGATACATCTCTCGTGTGCTTTCTTTTTACATGACGTACTCTCGTTTGCTATACAAAATTTCCAATTGGCTGAGTTTTCCCAAAGACGAGGAAGGCGGGTGGGATGATAACGAGATTGAAGAACGTTGTCGTCTTCATATTTTCATTTTCCAAGGGTTCGGAACACGTGTCGGTTTGGATATTTTATCAGAGATGAAAATCATTAGAGGATCTAGACGATTTTTAGCATTATTTTTTAAAGCGAATTCTTCAAAATGATTTCCAATAATTATTGAAATGTACTTACGTTTATCATTCAGCAATGAAAATTTACAACTAACCTGAAACAAAAAAATAAACATTGTTCATTACTTTCCAATTGATATGTGTAACTAAGGCCAGTGTGTATTGTAAATTTTTTTTGAGCTGCCAAAGTTGGAAAATTGATGTTTTTCACAATTTCTTCCCCATCCAGTTACCCTTACACCCCCCCCCCCCCCCGGCAAAAAATGCAATCTAATTTCAACTTTCGGTTCAATGTGAAAATCTTCAATACTCCATGAGTGTAGGTAGATATAAGGTACTTGAAAATGATGAAGGTAAAAAATTTTCAAAAAAAAGTCCTTGTTCAAATGATGAAAAAATCGAAGGTGTGACAATGGTTGAGGGTTAAGGGACTAGTTGTTCACAAATTTCGGAAATGAAATCAGAAATAAGGAAAAGATGGTATTCTGTGAGAAATATTTAGCTACGTATTGGCAAGAAAATAAGAAATGAAATCAATAAGAATCGCGATTTTATGAGAAATATTTGGCTACCAAAATTAATAAGAATTGAGATTTGGTGAGAAATATTCAGCCACTAAAATCAATAAGAATCTCGATTTTGTGAGAAACCCCACTTTCATAGGCCACATGCCAATTTTTTGAAAATACTCAAAGTAACCCAATTTGAGACTCAAATTGGGTAAAATTACTCAAATTTAATTTTCATCAATTATTTCGTTCTGCTCATGAAATTTTAACCCATTTTAATAGGTCACAACCCAAGTTTAAGATTTTTTTTTCATAACTTTTTTTTTAATGAAGGAGGGAGGAACGGCCTATTGTGCCAACAGTTTTCCTCAAACTTTGGCTTATTGGACGCAGAATGAACCCAAAAATACATTGAGTTTGATTTTTTTTTGTCCAGCAAACCGCATGTCACTTACAGAGGCATTATTGTACCAAAAATGACAGAATTTGGCAAAAAATCGCACATTGGGGGGGGGGGGCAGCACTCCATTGTGCCTGTGCCCGTGACCCAATAGATGTGACATATATTTGGAGTCGGGGGAGTGTCTGCTACCAGAATGTAAAAATATTTTTTGTCCAAGGTCAAATTTAAAAATTGGGAAAAAAGGGGGCTTTCAGGTCTCAGCTCCCTATTGTGCCAGGGAAAAAATCCAAAATGCGGTTTTTTGGGACTATGGGACTCATACCTACAACAAACCAACTGATTTTTTTGTCCAGCGAAAACGCACCCTTAATGAACACTTTTTGCCTCTTGGACTGTAGACTAAAACAGATTTAATCTTGAAACAGAAAATCTATATTTTTATTTATTTGGGAAAATATGCCAGTGATCGAGACTTGGGACCCAAAGCCAGCCGTAATTGCCTGGATTAACGAAAAAGTATATAGAGTCAAAAAATGTGCCAAAGCTAAAATACAGAGGTGGTATAAAAACCAGGGATGCGAGAACGATGAAATTTTGGTTCCCGTTCTTGTTCTTGTTCTTCTTAGTCGTTCCCGTTCTCGTTCTCGTTCTTCAATAATATTTAATATCGTTCTCGTTTCGTTCTTGTTCTTCAAAACTTGTTCTCGTTCTCGTTCTTCAAATTTTTCGTTCTTTTTGGTTCTTGGTTCTTTATTTTTCTCAAAACTCAAAAATATCGCTAAACGCTAGAGTCTGACCCGCACCCAAACAACTTTTCATTTTATCACTGATTATGGACTTCGAAAATTTTCGAAACTTCGCCAAAAATGAATAAGTCTTTTGGAAAATTTAAAAAAAAATCATTTGGAACGAAAGATTTGCTATTTGAAGCAATTAGAAAATGACGGAAATGTACAAAAATACATAATATCTTTGAACAAAAAATTTCTTAAAGTGATAGAGCTCTAAACTAACCTAGCACATGACTTTGTAAAAATTGAAGCAAAGCTAAAGGGTAACACGCGATCTAATTGGAAAGAATTCAGGATTCTAAGTTCATATTTATCATTTCAATACATTATTATTTGTTATTAATGATGATTATCATGTTTATTTTTTGATGTTGCCGAACGTTTTTTTATTCGTGGAATACAGATGCTTTTGAAGACTACTTATGGTGTATTTCATCACTGAACCAAAATAAAAGGAAACTAAATCCAAAAAAGGCGATAGTTCATTACAATAACTAACCAATTACTTAAGAAATCTTTCGTTCCAAGTTGATTTTTTTTATTTTCTAACGGACTTATTCATTTTTGGCGAAGTTTCAAAAATTTTCTAAGTCCATAATCAGTGATAAGACAAAAAGTTGTTTGGGTGCGGGTCAGACTCTAGCGTTGAGCAAAAATATCGGCATTTTTCAAGCAAAAAATTGAAAAAAATGCAAAATCATCTTTCTTGTTCTCGTTCTCGTTCTTCACTTATCGTTCTCGTTCTTGTTCTTGTTCTTTTAATGTTTTCAACATTGTTCTTGTTCTCGTTCTCGTTCTCAAAATTTTTGGTTCTTTTTGGTTCTTTGTTCTCTGTTCTCGGTCGTTCTCGCATCCCTGATAAAAACATATTCAAAGAGGCAGGAAAAAGAGATGCAGATTCCAATAATGATCAATCAACTCGAGAACGATGACAACGACAGCGTGGTTGAAGACAAAAAAAAAAGAGAAGAAAGCTGTGAGCAAAAAAAAATCATTTGTCCCTATCGTTTAAAGAGTTTTATTTACGATTAAACATATTATGTACCTACTTGAAGATTTTTTTGGTTTTTTAAAAATATTTTTTTGGATAAATAAAAGTTTTAAAAACGTGTTCAAAATTGATGATTTTTTTCAGAACTATTTTTGGAACTACCCTAATTTTTTTGGAGCTGCCCGACAGAAATTTGGAGTTACGTTAACAAAACCTAAAAACCCGTTAGAATACACACTGCCCAAGGCAAATTCCATTATTTCACTGGATTTGAATATATTGACATGAATATGTTTTTTCTGCTGAGGGTAATTCCAAAATTGGGTAAGACCATATTTTGGTCGACGCTATTTTGCGCGACACTGACTTTTTAAAAACATCAATTTTTATATTTTCCTATTTAACTTAATATCAGAAAGTCATGGAAATGTTTTTTCCGCTTGATTTCCTGATATTAAGTTAATTTTGAAAATATAAACATTTATAAACGCTATTTTGGTCGACGCTGACATAAAAACTTATAAATTTTTGTACTTGGGAAATTGACTTAAAATGAGTAAACTTATTTATGAAAGGAAATGTTGGTAACATGGATGTGTGTGTGTTTTTTTTTAGTAAAAATTGGTGGAGGAAGATACATGATTTATATTTTTAACTTCCTGATATTAAGTTAATTTAGAAAATTAAAAAATCTATTCCTGATGCCCCTTTTTCCATTACATTTAATGGGAGAATCTGATAAAGAATCTATGGTTTTGTGGGAGAATCCACACCCATCTTCCACAAGACGGTGTCGTCCTATACAAATGCTTTATAAAAAAGAAACTACCAGATTGACCGAGCTTATCCCACATATTACTATGAACTTTATGAACAAGGGGAATAATATCTTTGATTATTATGGAATTGATAATATACTTCACCTTTCATATTATTTAACCATTGAAAAGCCTACCATCCGAGGTGTAAGCAAGGAGGAACGGAAAGAAATAGAAATTCGAAAAGCAAGAATAAAAGAAGAATTAAAAGAGCAATTACGCATTCATGTTGATAAAGTAGTTTAAGACAGAGGAACTTCTAATATGGGTAACGTTGGACGAACCTTTCTTAGAAATCATGAAGTAGTAGGTATCAAAAAAAACTGATATGAAAGAAGATTTTATTCAAAAATTATATCATATAATGATAACTAACACTTTCTTGCGGAAAACCTATCAACTTTGAGAAATTTAAGAATTTTACTACAGAAACTGCTGAAGTTTATTTAAAAAATTATAATGGTAAAGACTTCCAGTCAGTATTCATAAGATTCTGATGCATGGAGCTGAAACAGCAAAAGCCTTGGTGCTTCCTATTGGGTTTATGTCCGAGGAAGCCCGGGAATCATGCAACAAATTGTATAGAACGTTTCAAGAACGTCATTCTCGGACAAACTCATTATTAAATACAACAACGGATGTTTTTCGAGGAATGATCGTTTCATCAGACCCTATCAGAGTACATCTTATTAGCAAAAGCTTCAAAGGAATGTATTTACTCTGTACAGTTGAGTGGAAGTTAGGACAGCTTCACTACTTCATAAAACAGGACAATGGCTGAGTAATCAAGAAACATATGGATCAATTGAAGTTGATGTAGTATCAAAAAGTTATTTTGACGAAACCAGTGACTCCGAAGATGAAGAAAAAAGTCACTTTTTAAAAAGAGTTTCCTACGGAACTAGTAAATACAAATCCAGTACCTCAGAATCTTTGACTATAGTCAAATCTCAGAATCCTACTAGACCTGAGGATCAAGAAAAGGAATTCCTGAGCAGCGACAAGAGCCACATCTACTGCATCAGTATTACAATTTTGCCATGTATTAGTTTGTTAGAGTAGTTGGCAGATTAAAATATTTTATAATATATGAATATTTTATAGTGGAGGCAAATTGGAAAATAAAAAAACATTTTCGCCTAGCAAAGCTTTTATTTCGGAAAATTGTCGAGAGTGGTCCCCTGAATAACCCCAAAGTGTTACCACCCCACAGACCTCAGGATAAATTTTTTAAAGAAGTTAACCTCTCCAAAAAGGTGTTTTTTCACATTATCTTCTCGGGAGTCGATTTTAGGATAAAAATAGCTCGGTACTTTTTTGTTCTACACTCAATTTCCCACATTTTTTGTACGAAAAATTTTTCAGTAGGACCATACACAGAGGAGATGGAGAGTCCTGACGGAAGGGGGGGGGGATATACTATTATTTGAAAACGTAAAAATACGTATAAAATCGTACTAAACTGTGTGTTTTTGGCATGAAAATAGTAGTATTATGTAAATTTGTGGTATTGATACTATTTGACCCCCTCCCCTTTATATGTGCCCACCCCGCCTCACCCATTTGTTTTTATTTAGCAATAGCAATATGATTGAGGGTTGAGGTGGGGTGGACACATGGGAGGGGGTAGAAGGACAAAAATGCTTCTTGACCCTTGACCCTGTATCCCCTCCTACGTGTCCACCCCACCTCAACCTTCAATCATATTGCTATTGCTAAATAAAAACAAATGGGTGAGGCGTGGTGGGCACATATAAAGGGGAGGGGGTCAAATAGTATCAACACCACCAATTTACGTAATACTACTATTTTCATGCCAAAAACATACAGTTTAGTACGATTTTATACGCATTTTTACGTTTTCAAATAATAGTATATTTACCCAACCCCCTTCCTTCCGTCAGGACTCCTATCTCCTCTGCGCATGGTTCTACTGGAAAATTTTTCATGCAAAAAATGTTGGAAATTGATTGTAGAACAAAAAAGTACTGAGCTATTTTTATCCTAAAATCATTCCCCGAGGAGATAATGTGAAAAAACGCATTTTGAAGAGGTTAACCCCTCTAAAAAAGTTAGCCTGAGGTCTGTGAGGTGGTAACTCTTTGGGGTTATTCAGGGGACCACTCTCGACAATTTTCCGAAATAAAAGCTTTGCTAGGCAAAACTGTTTTTTCTTCTTCCAAATGATGCTAATTTGCATCCACTGTTTATACACCATTATGATTATTTTTAGCAAAGTAAACCCCATTATTTGGGAAACTTTCGTAGGTACCTTTCTAGTTAAAATCCTAAAACGTTCTCAAAACATTTACTAAATTCTATTTCTGCTTCCTGGTGCAAAACTTCAGATTCCTATCTCAAAATCTTCAAATCCAACGCCGCCAAATTTTTTCTCATATCAAACTTCCTATCAATTTTTACACAACTTTCTCAAAATTATTTAAATCAATGGGCTATAAAAATAACAATGTCTTCTCATAAAATTGATTCCCAGCTAAAAAATGCACCGCTCGAATTCAAAAATACCAGTTTTCATAAAAACATCGGCTACATTTTGCATCGAGCAGACACAGGCATAAAAATTTTTATACCATTCGATAAAACGTCGACAGTAAACCATGTCTCGAACTATATGACGTTTCGTAACAAAAATATATACACTTTTTATCAAACGATGATACCGCAGAGTAAGATTATAAAAAATTATTACGCCTCGGATCGCGCCCATGCTCAGGGGAAGTGAAGGGGTAAACGTTTCATTGACGAGGGACATACTACGAATAAACTATTCCTACACGATTGCCACACCATAGCAGAGGTAGGTTCGGAGCGAATATTTATAATGAATAAAAAACAACCCCAAAGAAGAATTCGGCCTGAAAGCTTGAGAAATTCGTCATCTAAAAAATTAAACGATTATTCGAAACGCCGAGTAAGAATACTCGTACCTAAAAAACAATGTTATTTTTTAATTTTTATATTTGTTTCGTGTAGTGCCTCACAATACTAGGCATTTTGAAACAGAGCAGCAAACAGCGAAAAACCCGAAGAATTCACCTTTTCTCTTTTTCCTTCAATTTTTCGTTTATCAAATTACGTCGTATAAAAATTTCAAACTTTCGCTTTCATTTTTTACGACCACGATACACGGAGCGAGGGTAATACGTAGTTCGAACAGCAACCCAGGGCGGGGAGTGTATTGGATTATGAAAGCTCGTCGAACAATCGAGTACCATGATTTCCGAGTGAAAAAAAGCTTTCTGTTCTTAGTACCATTAATTCGTTTTTTTTTTCTTTTTCGAGCTATTGATTCCGCTCAGTTATAAATATGTATCGAATATAACTTCGTACGCGAAGGTTTCCGAATCGTTTTAAAAGAAAAGGTTCTCGAAAGGCAGCCGATAATAAAGAATGTCGAATTGAAGAATGTTCCGAATAAATTTCCAACACCTAATGTAGCTCTTCCCCCTCCCCTCCGTCGACCTATTCTCTACCGTAATGAAATTCCTATCCTTACAGGATTAAAAAACAAACACAAATCGAAACCCAACGTCGACACCTCGAGCTCGACGTGACGTAAGAATAAAATCTAAATAATAAGCTCGCCAATCGATGTGAAAAAATTAGGTTGGGAAAATTTTCCTTTCGGACGTACGTTGCTGTGCGAATTCCTGATTAACGTATGAGTCATTTCCCCTCATTCGTTCATTTCCTTCTACTTTTTCAGAATCCAATGCTGTACTGACCCCTTGCACCTATCGAACGTAATTGGAGAAATTCCCACGCACATTTGGTACGATTATTTTTTCATCGTCTAGACGCAATAATCAAACATTCGAATTTTATATTACATTACGCTTCAATTTCTCTCGTATATAATGTTTCGACCACGTACATAGTAAAATAACCTCGGCTACATACGAATTTCCCACTTTTTATCGCAGATGTGCGTGCATATGGGATTTTTTTCACACCACGACTAATGAACTGGTTAAAAATTTATTACTCGGGAATGTTTTCAATCAACCGAGAAAGCTTTGGTGTATTTTACATCATTTATGTAACAGGGTCAAACGTTCGGTAATTTTGTTACAGTAGGCGATAATTTTTCCATTTTAATCTACGTATTCGCAGTCCCTATTCAATAGATTCCCGTATCGTCGAAAATTCTCCATTATTTATCGACCCCGAAGTATACGACCTATCATCGTCAATTCTCGTATGTACTTTTATCCGGCTATTTTTGAATTTAATCCCGACGCTTGCTTCTTATTGCGGTCGAAGGCATCAGGGGCTTTAAAAATGGTAAATTTAAAGTTACCTCATTGTAACGTACGCGTATACGAATGGCGAGTACAAAAATTAACCATAATAAATCTTGGTTAAATTACTCGCCATTTCTCGTCGGTTTAAAGGCTAAAACGGGTGTCCTGCGGTTAGCCAACATTCGGCTATTGATGTTGGAAAAAGTTTTTAATAAACAATAATTCAACCGGCTGACCGCGAGTCGCGAGTTTTAGTTCATGTGCCACAAAACGAAGTGCAGAGTGGCGCTGGGGTGTTGGACAGAGATAAAAATCGGTAAAATTGCATAATTTGCAGTCTCCTGAGAGAGTATTGCTCTATATAACAATTTAGGTGATCATTCTGAGGATGATTTTCGAAACTTGAAGAGAGGTAACCAGGAAAAATGAAATTATAAAAATTTAATGATTTTTGCCTAAAGATATAACAAAGTTGTAAGGGTGATTTTTATAGTATTTTTCTCGCTGATCACGAGAAAAATAGTGAAAAAATTCCAACACCTCAGGATTTTCCACAATATTGGAATTTTTTGTTGAAAATTTGTTTTACATTTCTTATATAAATTTTTACCCTTGAAGTCGATTTTCTGAGGAAAGAAAGGGTCCTACGAAAAAAATGAATGAAACATAAATTGTAGAGCGTAAAATTTCCTTTTAGGAGAGTTCAGTTAGTTTTTTCTTAGGAGGCTTAGTTTTTGAGATATTATCAAGTTTTAAAAAAAGGTTGAACTTCGAACTAAAATATCTCGAAACCTAAGGCTCCCAAGAAAAAAACTACTTAATTGGACTTTACTGAAGAAAAATTTTACGCCCAACAATGGCTCCATTCATTTTTTTGTAGAACCCTTCCTTTTTCTCAAAAAATTGACTATAAGTATCAAAAGTTATCAAAAAAAGTAGAAAAACTATTCAACAAAAAAATTAAAATTGTGAAAAATCCTTGGGTGATGGAAGTTTTTCATTGATGTTTTCGTGATCAGCGTGAAAAATACTATAAAAATCATCCATTAAACTTGAAACAGCATTTCAAAAGTTTAAAAACGTCAACCTGTGTAATTTCACCAAATGTCACAAATTACTCGACGGAACTCTTGGAAGTCCGAAAAATTGCAACAAAAATCCGTTTATAACGAAAACAAGTAATCAAGTTTTAAAACATTTTCTAACTGATGTCGACGATTTTCGCAGCTCGGCTAAAAAATTTGAACAAGATCAAAGAAAGTTCTTCACATTCAGTAATCTTTATGAAAAGAAACTCTCAGTAGTGATGAAGAATTGTAACGACCAAATTCCACTACTAAATTTATTATTTTGTTTTAAAAATTTTTTTTAATAAAAAAGTGAAAAATCTTATTTTTTACTGGTAGACTAGAAGTTTCATTATCGGCATTGATGCACATTAGTTTTTTTCGCTGGTCACAATGGTTTACTTGGCAACGCTGTATCCCAATTCCTCAACATTAATTTATAATGATTTTTCTGTCTAGTAGCATAGATATGACTCTCTAAAGGCCGAAATCGTAATTTAAATTTGTTATTTACTAGTATTAAATGTTTTAATTTGATTAAAAATGACTAAGAAGAGTGATTTGTGGAAATACTTCCGCTCAATAGAGAAAAATTCGAGGTATTGCAAGTGTTTTTTTTGCGATAACATTCTATATAAAAATGCTACGAGAGTAGAAAGTAGAAGATCACCTCTTTGGTACTGATAAAAAGAAAGCATGTCAAAAAGTTCTAGAATCGATTGAAATAAATAAAAATAATGCTAAAGAAACGGTCTCTCACAAAAAGAATAAGGCCCTAATGAAATAAAAAAAAAGTGGTAAAATTTTAATCTACGATCAAGTAATATTCAAACATAATAATGACTTTGGAGTTTTGAAAATTTGTAAAACAATTTGGTTCACTGTAGCCCACAGCCACAGCTGAAGCTGATGGAAAAATCGAATTCATTACTCATTGTGGTCTTTTTATTTTTTATAATTTGTATTTTCCACGACATTTTCCTTTCAGTCTCAAGGCCCATCAAGATATATCATATTTCTCACGATATTCTTGTGGAAAGTAAGTTGTTCAATGGTCAAGCTATTTTTCCAAACTTTTCAGGCAAGTTAATTATACCACTGTAACCCTCTCCGTGAACCCTTTCCAACGATATGTCGCAAGGTACACGTTTCACACTTTTCAGCAACTTTTCACTTTTCACTTTGTCAAACACACTTTTCAATGAAATATGTGCATCTTTACACTTTACATTAATCATTCACGAGGGTCTATAGTTTCATTGGAGAGTTGTCGGAAATGAGGGGCACGATTTTTTTTTCAAAGTTCTTATCGTGAAACGACCAACACTTCGTGTGCGAACGACTGAATCTATTAAGTTGGTCGTTTTGACTCTGTGACCTTTGTCCAAAATTTTTTCAATTTTTTTTTTACAACATAGTTTTATTTTCTTAACTTTTTTTTCAAGTCCAAATTTTTTTCTCATAATTTTCTCAACCCAAATTTTTATAGACGTAATTTTCTCGACTCAAATTATTTTCAAATTTTTTCTGACGTAATTTTCTTAACTTCCAATTTTTTTTCTTTCAATTTTCTCAACTCAAATTTTTTTCTTATAATTTTCGCAATTCAATTTTTTTCTTATAATAATTTTCACAACTCAAATTTTTTGAGACCTAATTTTTTCAAGTCAAATTTTTTCAGACGTAATTTTCTCAACTCGGATTTTTTCCTCTAATTTTCTCAACTCATTTTTTTCTTCTAATTTTCTCAACTCAAATTTTGCAGCAGCGCAATTTGTTTTCGAGTTCTTATCACGCAATGACACAAGTTATGAGAAGAAGAAAATTTAGTTGAAAAAATTGAAAGAAAATAATTTGAGTTGAGAAAATTGAAAGAAAAAAATTTGAGTTGAGAAAATAGAAGAAAAAAATCTAAGTACATCTGAAAAAATTTGAGTTGGGAAAATTATAAGAAAAAAACTAGTCAGCTGATTTCTAGCCCGCAATAATAACTTTTTCATTGTTACCGTTTAGTTCCAATTATTACTTAGTTATTATAGTAGGTGCCAACGATCGTTGTATATAATATGATATTTTTCGTACATATTTTAGAATTATAACTCGATTTTTTCATACACCTGTACTCGAAATAATCATTACTGATGTGTATTCACAAATCAGAATCGATTCGTTCGTTCAGTTACACGTTCATATACTCTTGGTTCGATTTTTGTCTATTTTCTATTGAATTCGCGAACTTTTACAATTTTGGTTCGCTTTTCGGTCATTTTTGACCATTAATCATGAGAACAATAGAACAATAGCTGGTTCGCTTTTCGGCTACCCCCCTTGATATCTCTTTTCAGTTCTGAGAAATTGAGAAGTGTTTCAAATGGACAAGACTTCTGTGTCATACTGTATTATCAGGGTGTCTACCAACTTTTAAAAATTAAATTTCGCGACTTTTTCGCGACCTTCTTTTAAGGAATCTAGTATCTACCTCACAATTTGGATCCCCCTCCCATCAACGAGACCAAATTTATTATAGAAAAAAGTTTATACACGGAAGAAAATACTTCTTTAATTTTGAAAAAAGACAATTTTTCACAAAAATTTTCCAAAAGTGAGTTATTCTATGTTAGAGAAGAGAAGTAGTTACTGCCCGAGCGAAGCGAGGGTGAAAATTTTACGAAAATG
>JAVBJF010001115.1:0-20516 GCA_033439095.1 Pseudococcus viburni
AAATACGTTAAGTACAACGATTGAAAATATTTTACCATCTGAAATTGCTTATTATGTTCAAAAAATCAACTTGAATGCAATTTTACATGTTAAAGATTAAAATTCTAAGAAATCATGCATATCATGCGGAATTATGAACGATAGCTCGGTTTGGGAAAACAAATTCTACCATGACAAATAGTTTATGAGACAGAAAACAAAAAGTAAGATGGTTTTCTGAATGCTATACTAACGTTATCTGGTAGCGGACCACTTCAGATACCAAAATCCGTCGAAAAGTCAAAAACTCGAAAAATAACGATAGGTAGCTTTGTTCGAAAAAACGGTCCTCAAATTAAAATCGGTGATGTGGGGAGTAAAAGTTGTGGTATGCATTTTTTGCCTTACTGAACATTTGAAGGGGTAATTAGCATTCAAAAATTAATTTCTGTTAAACTTTTTCAATCCCTGCCCCTTCAAATACCAAGCTTGGAAAAATATGCATACAGCAACGTTCGCTCGCCATACCGCTCCCTACCATGTGCACAAATTAGATTTCAATTATTTTTAATTTCAAAGTTTTTCAATTTTGAATTTTATTAATTTTTAAATATTGGCAACACTGGATCTTCCAAACTAACAGTGTTGATGAAGGTCCTCGTAAGTTGCAGGATCATCTATCCCATTCATCTTAATTTAAAAGCAAATAGGTAATCCGATTCAAATTTATAAATGTTACGTCTAATCCGTGTAACTACATACCGAATGCACGAATTTTGCCCAAATCATGAAATTTTTCAATTCAAAGTCTTCTACCATTTTTCTTCCGCTGGAAAAAATTCAAGATATCTTTGCACAGAGAGCAAACTTTCAGAAATATTTCAAAAAAAAAATCATTAGACTGAAACAATAAAATATTTTATACTAGATGGAAAATTTAATTTAAAAAATAAAGAATTTTCTTTGTAGCATAAAAATTTTCTAATTGAGGTAGCGTAAGGTAGGTAATGGATTGTTTTTCCTGAAATGTAGCTGAAACTCAGCTGAAAGTTTGTCTCTATTCTGAAATATCTTGAATTTTTTCCTGTGGAATGAAATGAAAGGTATGTAGAAAGCTTTGAATTAAAAATTTAATGAATTGAAATTTAAATGCATAAAATATGAACTAAAAAAATGTTTTTCTCACTTACTCTTTTTCGAATGAATTTCATTTCGTCCCATAAAACGTCACCATATAAATGGTTTCCTTCCAAGCCTGAAAAAAAAAGAATTAATTTTCATTATAAAGGTTAAGTACCTATTTATAAATTTTAGCATACTACAAACTAGAGAGCCGAATGATATGTATTCTCAAAAAAACTTTAATATGTTTAAATTTAACTAATAGTCCAGTAAAATTAGCAAAAAAAAAAAGGGGTCATAAGGAAAGACTGAGTGGCCAACCGATGTTTGACTCAAATAGTCCAGTTTGATGCCCTGAACTCGAATCTGAGGTGTCCGGTCTCGTCCGGTGCGTGGAAGTCCCCCAAATTGTGGACCATTGCCCCCAAATCCGGTTTTTGGCCCATATCTCCCAAAATATTGGTGCTAGCGCAAAAATGGGTTCTATAAAACTTAATCTACGTCAAATTTCCTATCAGATGTCATTTATATGGTATTCACAACCCCAAGGAGGCTGGAGCTATAGTTGATCAAAGAGTGGGGATTTTCTTCAAAAATCTAATTTTTAGCTTACATCTGCCTAAATATCGATCCTGGTGCAAAAATGGGGTCCACAAAACCTGATCTACGTTAAATTTCCTATCAGATGATTTATGAATGATATGCACAAATCCAAGGGGACTGGTGCTACAATTGAGCAAAGAGAGGGGATAGTCCAGTGACAGATTGTAAGTGAACGGCAAATCTTTCTAATCCAGGGGCGTAGCTACGGGGGGGGGGGAGGTTTGGGGTCTCGACCCCCCCCCTTTGGCGTTAGGAACTTACGTGAAAAAGTGCCTTTTTGAAGCATTAAAAATCAAATTTTCTCGAAGTTTCGCCCTCGCTTCGCTCGGGCATGAAAGAAATTACATTTGTATAAATTATTTGAATCAACTATATAAAAAATAGTTCTCTTTTGATATTCCAAGTCTCCGTACTCACTTTGCATCCTTCCAAAAAAAGCTTCTGACACCAATTCTTGGATTTGTTAGGAATTTTTATTGATTTTTGAGGCCAAAATAATGAGTACCTATGTAAGAAGTTTGTTCCAACATTACATTCTCATCAGTTTTTTTTCCTTAAACGTGCTATGCAAATCGCATGAAAACTTTATAAGTTTGAATGTTGTGTTTTTATAGTTAAAAGAAATTTGATGGGGGGGGGGGGGGTGAACTTATAATTCTTAAAAAAAATTATGAAATTTCGGACCCTCTCCTTGAGAAATTTCTGGCTATGCCACTGTTCCAATCACCTCTTTAGATTAGGTGTTGTAGACTCCCCTACATGTCTTTTACATTCCCTTCCTAAAAACAGCTGTAATCAAAATCACATGTGTTTTTATTTTTAGATTTTTTGAAAATACCTATGATTAATTAAGGTAATCTAGACAACATAGTTCTATTTCTGGAATTTCTGGCATATTTCCGAACACTGAAAAACTAGAAGAATTCAAAAAAGAATTACTAGGCGGAAACAACATGATTTCGACACTGAATCCTGAAGTCCAAAGGGAACCGGAGCTAGAAAGTCTCAAAATGGGGTTATTCTTGAAAAAAATCACGATTTTAGTGAATTTTGAATAATGCCACCCACCGCGCTGAAAAGTTTCCATTTTAGCATCTAAATGTCGTTGAACAAATAGACTTTGAAATTTGATACTATTTTTTGTCCTCAACTTGGGTATTAAAAAAATACAGATCACCAATTTGAGGGATTTTTGATTTTTACCATTTAAATTGCTCACCCGAACACCTGAAAATCAAACCAACTTTTTTTTAAAATACTTGGAATAATTTTTAATGAACTTTTTTCAAAAAATTTCATGATTATGCTGCCATTGGCGCTTTCATTTACGCAATTTTTCAAATCAAGTTCTTCATTGAGTGACTTGAAAAGTAAGCTAACTTTTTTTTTTGGATTATCAACATAAATTTAAATAATTTTTTAAAAATTTTATAGCAGTGTCGTTGACTGAAAATTTTTGAAAAATTCTGCGAATCAAAAAACAGTTGGCATCGGTGCCATGAAAATATTCTGAAAAATCATTTAAAATTATTTTGAGAGACTAAAAGAAATTTTAGCTCGATTTTGAGGTATTTCAGTGAACAATTTAAGAGCGGTAAAAAATAAATAAATCTCCAAATTCACCTTCTGCAATCTTTTCAATGTCCTCGTATAGGCAAAAAGTGATAGGTATTAAATTTCAAGGTTACTGATTCAGAGAGGTGTAGAAACTCAAAATGCACTTTTTTTAGAAGATAACCAAGGTTTCCAGCAGATGGCACTACCCAAAAGTGGCAGAAACTTTTTTTTCGAAAATGACCACACTTTGAGATTCCCTAGTTTCGTTTCGTCTCCCTTTGGGCAAGGAGGCTCACAATTTTTTTTAGAGAATTTCCTTACTCAAAATAAACTACCTCGCCAATTTTAATCAAAATCCAAGATGGTTTTTTTCGCTCTACCTTACTACCTACGATTAGAGCTCTCTATGTCTGTCCATGATTAAGAAAATACATATGTAATACGTTCCTACACATTTATAATGAGTTTAATGTTACTACCGTCCAATTAAGTGGGCAAATACTCATTAAAGTACGCAATTTACCCCCTTCCTGGTCTTACTTGTGCCATATAAAAATACCTAGTACAGTTTAAAACTCGTGCATGGCATACTTTTCCTCGTTCAAACGAACAAATCGAACGAATAGTTTTAAAATTTTTTGGAAAATGGAAAAACATAACTGAGACGTCAAAAAGCGTCGAATTTTTCGTAATTCGACAATATTTCTGACTGGAGGAACGGGTTTCGTTGGAAAAGTCCTGATGAATAAATTACTTTCAACGTGCGAAGTGTCGTGTATTTATCTCCTAATTAGAAAAAAATCGTCGAGTAGCGCAGAAAGATTCCAAGAGTTATTCGATGATCCGGTAATTAATATTATTTGCGAGTAATTCTATACCAGGTTTGTTTTCCAAGTATGATTATGACAATAATTTCCAAACAACGATATTGCAGATTTTCATTCCTCTCAAAAATAAATTCCCCGATTTTGAAAATCGCGTGAAATTAGTTGAAGGAGATTGTTCCCTCGAAAATCTTGGATTGTCTGCGAACGATGAAGAAATTCTCTGCAAATCGGTCGACTTTGTTATTCATTGTGCAGCTGCGATGAATATGATGGGGTCGTTTAAAACATCAGTCGAAATAAATATTTACGGAACGTTGCAACTGGTCAATTTAGCCAATAAGATGGTCAATTTAAAGGTAAGATTAGAAATTAAGATGCATCTGAATATTTTTCATGTTTGATAAACCTCGATCAATGATTTTGAACATTCACTGAATCAAGATGGAAAAAATTATTACCATATGCCCTATAAACTATCTCAATAATATGTAACGTACCCAATGTTTCAGAATCGATTTGAAACATCCTCTTTTCATTAAAATTATGATTTCATTTCAGACTTTCGTGCACCTAAGTTCTTTAGCAGGATTTTGGGATCAGGATACAGTCGAAGAGAAATTATACGAGTCACATCTCGAATACGAAGATTGTTTGAATCTTTTAAAAATTGATCATATATTACCAATGGATAAATACGATAAAAAAAAGTAAGCACATTCATTCAGATCTTGTTCTCATTTACAGCAGTAAAATGAATCCTCTCTACTTTTCGTTTAAATGCAGAATTACCGGAGATAAATTGACAATTTATTCATTAACGAAATCAGATTCAGAGAATATTTTCACTCGAGAAAAAATATCATTTCCGGTAGTAATATTTAGATTTTCAATCGGTGAGTAGATCGAAACACAGTCAACCCACGAGATCGAATATTTCATCGAAATGAAAAATCAATTTATTAAACCATTCTTTCATTTCCCAGCCGGTCCTTGTTGGAAAGAACCTGTACGTGGATGGACAGCTGGCTTTTATGGACCGAACGGCTTGGTCGCATTATCCATACTTGGAATTGCCCCGATAGTTTATTGCAAAGATACCTCGATAAATGATTTCATTCCAGTTGATTTGATAGTAAATGCTTTGCTCGCAGCCACTCAGCATTCTTACGATAAGTAGGCACTTATGAGAAGGGGTGATTGGCAGTTTTTTTATCATACCCTCCAAATATGTACTTATTTCTTGGCTATTTTTAGATTTCAAAAAACCAAAGAATACAATGAAGAAAGTACACCAGATGTGTACAATTATTCCGGCAAGAATTACGAAAACGCAATAACAATAGAAAATTGCATGCGTTACGCGAAACGAGAATTCACCTGCATTCCCACCTTATACTCCAATAAAGTTGCATTCTGGTTTTGGAGCGTAATGATTGGTTACATCCCTGCGTTATTGATCGATTTGTTCGCCACTTTATTCAGGAAAAAACTCCGGTTGGTGGCCAAGAAATTTTTCAAAAGATGGAGATATTTCCAAAAAAATTACATAAGTACCACCTATTGCATTGCTTCTTAAATTTTTACAAAAGAGGTGACCGGCAGTAAAATTTTGAGCCAAAATAAAAATAAATCGAAACTAGGTACTTACTTACATCATAAAAGAACCCCAAATCCAAAATTTCAGCAGCTGAAGTTCATTTCTCGAATTTTTATTTCAAAATTAACTCATCGCCCTGCATAATATGGAAATTTGATCTAAACAACGAAAAAAATCTGAAATTTGGCACATAGATACCCTATTTTCGACTTCCCAAATCGACTGGAAGCGCTTTCAAGATGTTTTGAAGCCTCCAGAAAATTTCGGAAATTTCCAGCACTTAAAAAAAGGCATCAATAAAAGTGGCGATGATTTGTAGGATCAAAAATTTTTATGGTGTCCTTCTTCGCTATGTCAAATTTTATACCTCTATCATCATTTACGTTCATATTTGTAAAAATGTAATCCACCTCTGAATTCGAATGCCATTTGTCAAACATGGTGCGCGCGACCACCGTATTTTCCACCAGAGCGCCGTGGGAAATTGACATGAACGTTCGGGCTCCGCACGATGGGTGGTCAGTTTTTTTTTTTTTTGAAAACGTTGCACCAACTCAAACGCATTGAAACTAATGTGGTATAATAATCACTAAATAACACATTTCCAAAAAAAAAAATGACGACTGTAACTCTGAAACTTCTTTCCAAAATGGCCGATCAAAGTTTTTAAAACCCCATAACTCTAAGAAAAATTGGTCAAAAATTTTGAAATTTTTTTTAGGGTTCTTCCGACTCTTTAGATTTAATTTTAAAAACACGAAATTTTTATCTACATTTGATGAAAAACAAAAAAAATAAAGTTTAAAAAACACATTTTGGCCTCTCCCCCCAAATTACTTGCTCTGGGGGTCCAAAATTTTTATCAGAATTTTTTCTCATCATGACTCAACTTTCGGGGTAAGTAAGTTTTATCAAAATCCCTTTCGGAGGCCAAAACACCATACTTATTCTGATATACCTTTTCCATATTTTGCAGAGCGATGAGTTACCTAATTTTGAAATCCCAAAAATTTGCCAAAATTCGAGAAATGAACTCCAGCTCCTGAAATTTTGAATATGGGGTTCTTTTATCATGAAATTTCGATTCATTTTTGTATTGGCTCAAAATTTAACTTCGAATTGGGGCACCTCCTCTGTTCACTAAAAACCAAGTATACTTAGGCACGTAATTTTAAAAATTTTATTGAATTTTAAAGAGAAAATACTAAAAAACCACACCGTCTAATCCTGATGATCCAAAACCTTTCCCTCAGCTTTAAATATTTCTTCCAAAAATCATCTGCTCCCGGAGTCCAGGTTTGGTACATTGATCCTTGATTGACTTTATAAGAAAATTAGAGTTTTTGAAATTAGCACAAGACTAGGTCCTCTTCTGAAGATGTCATAAGTAGATTATGCGATCTTTATTGAAACCATTCCTATTACAGGGATTCAAAATCCGGATAAAAATTATTCTCAACAGACTATTCAAGATAATTCACGTGTAATATCATTTTTTCAGTATTGGTGCATTTCAAACATACGACGAACTCGTTGATGCGAATTTAAGTATGGTCGTCGTCAACTGGCATCAACCGGTGAAAAATGATAATCTTGAAAATTGTTGGAAAAATTTAAACGACATCGATAAAGAATTATTTTCGTTCGATTTAAACAAAGTGGATTGGGAAAAATGTGCGGTATCGGTCAGTAATTATGCTCGAAAATATCTTCACACACAAGTAGAAAAAGATAAACGGATGCGGTTAGCGGTATTTTGGTAAGTAACCGACTGGGGTAAATCGTTTTTCAGTTTTTTCCAAAGTTGAATGGGACAGAAACAGAAATAATGCAAAAGTTGTGTAGTTGTGTTAGTTCACCCGGTAAAACTTACATCCCTTTCAATCGAACTTTTTTTTCAAATAATGTTAAAAACTGTTTGAAGATTGCAACATTTTTAAGGTCAAGGACAATTGAAGAATAACGGTGAGTGAGTGGGGATTGGTCAAATTTTTACCAGACTGTTTTGAGATCTAATTTCTTGACGCCGAACTGACAAAGAATTCTTGAAATTTCACGTTTTTTATAGTCGAAAGAATTACACATCGTTTATTGGAACCTGGTTGAGCTATTCAAAAGTTTTTATACGGATCCCAGGTGGATTTTCCTTTTTTTTGGGGGGGGGGGGGGTGTCATTTCGTAAATAAGGTTTTGCAGATGATGCAAAAAATGTCTAAAAATATCTGTATTCGTAGAAATATTGCATTCGACACAGTGCTTCACATTTCTCGAAGTCACCCAAAATTATGTTCGTCCTAAAGATGAAAAATTCGTCGGACTTTTTACTACGCTCGCTCTTTACAAGAATCTGAGAAGGTGTTTTAAATTCTCCCAAAAATAAAAATACCACGTAGCATATCGTTTGTAATGGTTTTGGAATTTATTAAAACTCAAAATTTAATCGAAATTGAAAAAAAATTAAAATACCTCGTGAAATATCGTTTGTAATAAATACCTATTTGTATTTTCAAAGGTGTAGAGTGGGCAATTTTTTTCAAGTTTTAAGAATTTTTTGAACGTGGAAAGATTCCAAAGGCCGGTGGGGAGGGAAAAATGTGGAACCAGAGAGGTGAAATTTCTACCACGTCGTTTTTAGGCCTAGGCACAACTTTTGTGCTATTTCTGTACTCAGTTTTCTAAAAAAGTTGCAATTCGATTACTCCTCCTAGGGTAGAGTCCGAATTTTGACTTTATTGTTTAATTGGACTTCCTTGACTCCCCTTCACAATTTGAAAAAATTGCAAAATATGTTTATAATGTTTTCAGGCGGGTAGAGCTTTAAAAATGTTGCCTTTATTTCGAGCCTAAGAGTAGAATTTAAACATAGAGTGAATGTTCGGTTAAATTTTCAGAATGATAATGTGTGGCGTTGAATTTTAATTGCAGGATACCAAAAATACGACTGGCGTTCAAAGTCTTATTGTACTTTGTACCGGTTGTGTGGAGCAGTCATTTCCTATACGCGTGGTTATTACAGAATTAAGTAATTACATAGATATGTAAACTTGAATGGGTATCTAGACCTATTTAATATCTGTAGAAGACTATTATTATTCTATAATTCAACTTTTAAAGTTCAAAATGTAACGAGTATTCATAAAATTTGTAAATTTCCTTAAAAATAAACATTTAGAAGGAAACGTTGTTTAACTCGAATCAAAAATGAAATCGGATTTTCCAATTCATCTCAAATTTTTGTTTTGAGTTTCCCTTGATAGTCTATTCACATAACGACTACCATGTCCCTTCTAACCTTCAAGGCAGCTGGGGGTAGGCCACGTAATTTGCATTCATTTTGAAGGCCTTAAATCTTATATCTTGAAATCGGTAGGGGTTTTAAATAAAATAAATAAAAGATTCAAAATCCATAATCAATACCTCCATCGCGACCTGAAAATTCAAACTACATATTTTTGAAGAAATACAACGATTTTCAGCAAAACACTCACACCATTTTTAAACACACATCAACAACGAAATTGAACCTCTCCGTGCTGCTGATATCACGAGACTTCCTAAAAAGAAAAGTTTTTTTTGAATTGGTTTAAATTACTACATACTAATGTTATGCTCTAGATACTCTATGAACAGTACAAGCAATAAAGTATTCAACAACGACATTTTGAAAATCTCCAAGTTGAACTTTCATAGTAATAAGTAGGTAGCTCAATTTTCACGATAGGTACAAGATAAAGTTTACCATTTAAAAATCTGAAGAATTTCAGTGAAGATTTTTTTACCCGTTTTTTAACCAATAAATTTCAAAAATTAGATCTCAATGCCCCTTGGAGGTACAGGGGTCCTCAATTTTGACTAAAATTCAAAAAAATATAAATAATAAAAAAGCATATGGTTTTTCACTAATTCGAGGGTGCTGAGTTCGAATATGTACCGAGTTTTTTCATCCAATCCCCCTGAATCCGCATCAGCCCTTATGATAACGTCAAAATAGAAAAAAATTAAAAATGACGAGCGACGTGTCGTTTGTTAGAATTCAGAGGGTACTGAGTTCGATTTATTTTTCGGAGTTGACCCTTCAATGCCCCCCAGTCCCCTAATTTAGAAAAAATGCAAGTAAACAAATGAAAATACCTAACGTGTGCACATCGATTCTCAGTAATTTAAGGTCACGAAATTTAAAATGTGATTATAAAGTTAGGGTAACCTTAAAAGTTCCTTATCACATTAGTTCCTCCCCCCTAGCTCTTTTGATAGTCTACAGTCTAATTGACAAAACGTGTTCATTTAGCGTGCTTTTTTGCGCGGGGAAAAAAATCAGTTGGCTTTTTTATATGTATGGGTCCTCATAGTTCCGAAAAAGTGTTATTTTGGATTTTGGCCCTTGCACAATAAGGGGCTGGAGTTCCAAAACCCCCGTTTTTCCCCATTATCAAAAATTTGACCGGGGACAAAAATTTTTTCACAGACTGGTAGCAGATGCTCCTCTATTTATCACAGCCTCACCCGTACGTATCCCCCCAACCCAATCTGATCTGGCCAATGAACTACCCTACTTCCATAAGAGTACCTCTTTTCCAGCCTCCTCCCTCCCAGTTTCCAGTTATTGATCCTAATTTATCTCAATGGACTAATGTATTTTGTAGGAATTTTTAGTATCGGGAAGGGCCACACACCTGTAACCACCTCCATCTTTGATAGTGCAGATGAGCCGCCAATCTACGTTCTTTCAACCTACCTTGATAAAACTATTTTCCCAAAATGTTCAATCCCTTCAAAATAAAACAACTCAAATAGAGTTACTCTTACATGAACTTGATGTCGATATTGCCTGCATAAGTGAAGTATGGTTACCACCTTCCTCACTTGATAAGTTATTGATTGAGAAATATTATGTAGCGGATAGTTATTCTAGAATCAATAAGGTAGGAGGGGTACTTTGTATACTGCTGTCGGAAAACCTTGATATCAACTTTAGTACTAGGACGGATATTAATAATTTGTCAATTGAGGGAATAATCGAACTATCTTGTATATCTCTCCATTCGATAAAATTGAATGTTGTCTCTATATATAGGCCTCCTTCTGTAATTTCAGTGTATTTTTGGAGCAAATGGAGAAAGTTGTGATAAAACTACTCGAAAAAAATTATTCTATCTGTGTAGGAGGAGATTTCAATATCAACATATTGAAAATAACATTCAAACTCAAGCTTTTCTAGATTTTATAAAATGCTACAATATGGTATTAGCAAATACTACGCCTACACGTGTCACAAGCTGCCTTGATAATTTTTTATGCACTGTCAACCTAAAATTTGAGTCTGAAGTCTGTAACACACATGTTTCTGATCATAATGGTGTCTTATTAAAAATGTTTGTTTGTAATCCACATCTAGAACCTAGTTCTACTCCTACAAAAAAACGCATATATAGCCAAAAACATAAGAATACTTTTATTGAGGCAATTAAACAAGAATTATGGGAGGATATCCTTAGGATGAATAATTCCCAAGCATTTGGTGCCTTTTTGCACAAATTTAGTATTTACCATAACACAGCTTTTCCACTTGTAAATGTTGTTATTGATGGAAAACCTAAAATTCCATTTAATACTAGAGATAAACTGAAAGTTATGAGCCTTAAAAACGAACTTTTGGAGCTTTATGATTTCTCTAAATCCATTAACTCACCTTATAGACCAGGGACCAGCATAGAGGGGTACTTCACCCCCCCCGCCGATCCTCCGGGACATATTTTTTCTTGAAGGGGAGGTCCTAGGGAACATTTTTAGCGGTTGTCCTCAAAAAAAAAACTGGCCCCAATAACAAAATGGCGCCCATTTTCATTGACCTACCCCCTCAAAATCAACATTTTCCCCTCTAACTCCAAAATGGTACGACTTAGGGGCAAAATGACCATGACAAAAAATGTTCTCCATAAAATTTAGAACATTTTACTTCTATTATGGACGCGTGAAGTCGCGGCGTTTGCGAGATACACGCGCGTGAAGTTGCGCGTACTTTTCAAAAAAGGCAAGAAAATTGCAAAGTTGGGTAAAAATTCGTGTCCAAGTCTTTTTCTCGAATGAATTGACACCGGACAATTCTCCAAGCAGCATCTTAAAATGTCCGAGCCCCTTGAGGACGCGGGGGTTAAACCCCCACCTCCTCAAAATCAATATTCTCCTTTTAATTCCGAAACGGTACGACTTACGGCAAATTTTATAATAACAAAAACAACAAATATTCTGTATAAAATTTAGAACATTTTATGTACTTTACCAAATAGAAATTTTAGAGAAGGGGAGTCATTCAAAATTTACCTTAGGGGGTGCGTGAGAGGTAGTTTTTTGAGGCTCCAGCCCCCTATGTGGTATATGTGGTAAGGTTGAGCAAAGTCTGCGTTCTTGGGGTCGATTTCATATATTTCGACCTTCCTGAACAAGAATATGCCATTACTTTTGAAATCCGATAACTAGAAGTGCCCCAAATTTCAAATTAAAAACCCCGCTATTTACCAATATATGAAAAATATCCAAAAAACACAGTTTTTGGCCCCTACACCACACACAACGGTCAAAAACGAATTTCTAATGCGATATTCGGATAGTAGAGGTCAAACCCGATCTATAGTCTCACATCCGAGCTTCACACGTCTTCAAGGGGAGGAGTAGGGGGTGCCACAATATTCTCAATTTTGATGATTTTTAGAGTTTTTCACTGTTTGTTTGAATATTTTGGTCCTTGTACGTCATGTACTGGATTTTGAACCATTGCGAATTGCAAATATGTCAAGTAGACACTTCGCCTCGTAAAGCTTGGTATTTGTGAGTGCGCCCAGATTCGCGTTTGAGGAGGCAGGGGGTTCAAAATTTCATTAAATTTGTAGGTTTTTTGCATAACTCATGCACTGTCTGTGCTGACATATACCTTTTGAAATATTTGAAACCTTACTTTCGATATGATGTTCAACTTTCTATACCGAATGAATCACATTGTAATCAAAACACTCACCCCTCTTCCGGAGGAGGGGGCATGAGAGGGTGCGTTGTCCCAAGGATTTAAATTTTTCTATAATAATTATTTTCAGCGATTTCGTATTTCTGTTTCATTTCATTGATTGTCGAAATATGAACCGATGGTAATTCAAAGGGGTAGCTTTTACGGATCCCTTTGTATCCACTTGTGTTCTAAAGGAGGGGATGGAGTGGGATAAAAACAATATATATTATTTTAGGTCGTAGGACATGAATTCTACTCAACCTCTCATACCACCTCTTCCGGAAGAGGGGTGAGTGTTTTGATTACAATTTGATTCATTCGATATAGAAAGTTGAACATCATATCGAACGTATGGTTTTAAATGTTTCAAAAGGTGTATGTCAGCACAGACAGTGCATGAGTTATGCAAAAAACCTACAAATTTAATGAAATTTTGAACCCCCTGCCTCCTCAAACGCGAATCTGGGCGCACTCACAAATACCAAGCTTTACGAGGCGAAGTGTCTACTTGACATATTTGCAATTCGCAATGGTTCAAAATCCAGTACATGACGTACAGGGACCAAAATATTCAAAAAAACAGTGAAAAACTCTAAAAATCATCAAAATTGAGAATATTGTGGCACTCCCTACTCCTCCCCTTGAAGACGTGTGAAGCTCGGATGTGAGACTATAGATCGGGTTTGACCTCTACTATCCGAATATCGCATTAGAAATTCGTTCCTGACCGTTGTGTGAGGTGTAGGGGCCAAAAACTGTGTTTTTCGGATATTTTTCATAAATATTGGTAAATAGCGGGGGTTTTAATTTGAAATTTGGGGCACTTCTAGTTATCGGATTTCAAAAGTAATGGCATATTCTTGTTCAGGAAGGTCGAAATATATGAAATCGACCCCAAGAACGCCGACTTTGCTCAACCTTACCACATAGGGGGCTGGAGCCTCAAAAAACTACCCCTCACGCACTCCCTATGGTAAATTTTGAATGACTCCCCTTCTCTAAAATTTCTATTTGGTTAAGAACATAAAATGTTGTAAATTTTATACAGAATATTTGTTGTTTTTGTTATTATAAAATTTGCCGTAAGTCGTACCGTTTCGGAATTAAAAGGAGAATATTGATTTTGAGGAGGTGGGGGTTTAACCCCCGCGTCCTCAAGGGGCTCGGACATTTTAAGATGCTGCTTGGAGAATTGTCCGGTGTCAATTCATTCGAGAAAAAGACTTGGACACGAATTTTTACCCAACTTTGCAATTTTCTTGCCTTTTTTGAAAAGTACGCGCAACTTCACGCGCGTGTATCTCGCAAACGCCGCGACTTCACGCGTCCATAATAGAAGTAAAATGTTCTAAATTTTATGGAGAACATTTTTTGTCATGGTCATTTTGCCCCTAAGTCGTACCATTTTGGAGTTAGAGGGGAAAATGTTGATTTTGAGGGGGTAGGTCAATGAAAATGGGCGCCATTTTGTTATTGGGGCCAGTTTTTTTTTTGAGGACAACCGCTAAAAATGTTCCCTAGGACCTCCCCTTCAAGAAAAAATATGTCCCGGAGGATCGGCGGGGGGGGGGGTGAAGTACCCCTCTATGCTGGCCCCTGGTCTATTATTTAAAGAATAAGTATAAGCAAAAGAGAACAGAATATAAAACTGCAATAACCCTCGCTAAAAAGAATGCTGTCAATAATTATTTAGTCAGCTCTCCTAACTTTAATAAAGCTGCATGGAATACTATAAAGCCAAAAAAGAAACGGTCTTTTATTCGACAAATAAAAGTAGGAGAAAAACTAATCAGTGATCCTTTTGATATAGCTAATGCATTTAACACTTTCTTCACTAAATTACCAGGTATCTCTGCAACTGGTAGTAGTAAAAATACTCTCTCGGACCCAGTCGAACTTATTAATGATGTACCTTTTTTATTTAATGCAAACCCAACCAATGAATACGAAGTCTTCAATATCATCAACAATTTGAAAAACTCTAAAACAACTGACTATTACGGTTGGGATACCATGATCGTAAAATTGGCTGGTCCCTATATAGCAGCACCTTTGGCTAACCTATTCAACAAATCCATAGAAACAGGCATATTTCCAAACGAATTAAAAATTTCAGTAGTTAAGCCAATTTTTAAAAATGGTGACCCTGATGAAATAGGGAATTATCGTCCAATATCAATTCTACCAATATTTTCAAAAATTTTGGAGGGGCTCATGTATAAAAGATTGTCAGATTACTTTGAAAATAATGACTTATTAAATGAATCTCAATTTGGTTTTCGTAAGAACTTAAATACAATAGATGCGATATACAATGTAATTCACCAAGTTCTGCACTCAATAAATGAAAATGAGCAATTAATGGCTATGTACTGTGATTTATCTAAAGCATTTGATAGGGTAGACCATGGCATCCTAGCCAAAAAATTAGAAAAATATGGAATCAAAGGTGTATTACTAAATTGGTTTGTTGATTTCTTATCACATAGGAAACAAATTGTTGAAATCATGCATAATAAAGGTAGTGCATATTCAGATGAGTCATTCATCACCCAAGGAGTTCTTCAGGGATCAAGATTGGGGCCACTATTATTCATTATCTATATTAATGACTTACCAAAATTCTTAGACTATCCATTGACTTTATTTGCTGATGATGCTACTGTTTTAATGAAGACTAAAAATAATATTTTCACCCATATTATTAAAGATGTTCTAGATGATCTCAATACTTGGTTTGTAACAAATAAAATGGAAATGAATGTACAAAAAACAGTTTTACTCCCCTTTACATCAAAGTGTGATTATAACTTATCTAATGACACCACATCCCCATACATTTATCCGAAGGTAGGAGATGAAACAAAATTTCTGGGACTAACTATTACCAGTAGCCTAAAATGGGATGTACATATAAATTTATTATCAAAAAAATTAGCATCTTATAATTTCTTAATATTCCAACTGAAAAAAATCACCCCCCTCAGCACTCTTAAACTTGCTTATTACGGACTCTTTCAATCTACTATGATTTATGGTATCCCAATCTGGGGTGGAAATAAGGTTCTTCTTAATCGTATTTTTATCATACAAAAAAGAGTTATTAGAACCATATATAACTTAGGATACAATGAGTCATGCAGACAAACATTTATTGAAGAGAAAATACTTACCCTCCCGTGTCTATATATCTCACAAGTATGCCTAATGGTTAAAAAAAAATAAGATTAACACGACTATCCTGACCCATGTTTATGAAACAAGGGGGAAAAATACTCTAATTACTGATCAAAATAGAACCAAGGTAAATAGAGAAGGTATTGACTCAATGTCAGTTAAAATTGCGTATTTTTTTTTCCCACGCAGGATGCGTCACATCGAAACGTAAACACGGAAAAAATGACTCTTTTCGGCATCCAAAACGCAAGTTCGCAACACTTTCACTTCCCTGTATTCATTTTTGTAATAAATAATAATTATACGCAATTTCACTGATTTTTTTCTGCACTTATGTATTATCCGTACTCCGTACATTTATGGAATGACGCTTTAAAACGTTTTTCAATTATCTTCTTTTTTTTCGAACTTCATTTTTTTTAAAAATATGTTCATCCAACCTCATTTTTTCCGAAATTTTCTTCAACTCGTTTCTTTTTCTGAAACTACGACTTCGCGTACTGAAATTTTTTCGTACTCTAAAATTTTTTAACTCCGAAATTTTAAATTATTTCAAAAAGTTGATAAAAGTTGATATTTTTAAAAGTTGTAAAATTCGTTTCAAATTTTCTTCAAAACGTAATTTTATTTTTTATCAATTTCTTTCTGATCCTAAAATTATTTTCAATGCAAAATTTTTTTCTAATTTTTTTCATTTTTACCGACATTATTGGTCCTAAAAATTTTCCAAATTCGAATTCTTTCTAATTGTGACAATTTAATGAAAAATTTTCCACCATTTTCATCCTATTTTTTGAAATTTTTCCCAGATATCTAATTTATCGACTTTTCTTTCACTACATTTTCTTCCAAAAAAATTCAACGCATAAAAATTGAAAAAACATTTTTTTATCCAATACCTAATGATTAAGATTAAAGACTCTGTACTCTCCGTGCGACATGAGACATTATTTTTTATTTTTCGCGTTATTGCGTAATTTAAGATTTGAAAAATTTGCGGGTTGGAAAAAAATTTAATTAAGTATAGTTGAAAATTGCAGTTGAAAATATTTTCAAGTTTGGAAAACAGTCACAATTTTTATATTAATTTCAAACATACCTAACATGGAAGATAAAAAAAACATCGAAAACTTAAAATTTGGATTTGAATATTTTATGCGCGTCTTGTTTCAGTTGTTTCGCGCGCACACGTCGAGTTTGAACGAACGGCGACTCGATGTGACGCATCCTGCGTGTGAAAAAAAAATACGCGTTAAAATTTATAATATGCTCCCTCTAAATTTTAAAAATTTACAAAGTTTAAAAATATTCAAAATTGAATTAAACAAATGGCTCTTAGGGAAAGCATTCTATAGCGTTGATGAATATCTAGATGGAGGTGGTACCATGCCTGATACATAGTTAAGTTCCCTTTTGTTAATTAAGTTCCCTTTTGTTAATTAAGTTATATTTAGTACCTAATTACGTTTAACAATGTAAGGTGGTCATGGGCCACAATTACAAATAAAGAATTGAAATTGAAATTGAAATTGAAATATATGTCTACTTCCTTGGTAAACGTGCGCGATGGGGTGCCAGGGCCCTTAATGTGTGATTTTTTGAGAAAGGGTATAGCCGCCGGGTTATAGGTGAATTTGGTCCCCGCTCCGATTTTTGATCTAACCCCCTCCAATGGTGTACCTTGATGTAAAAAAAAATTGGAAAATTTTTTGAACCCCCCCCCCCACTCCCTCCCATTTGGAGTTATGGCCATTTTATTGTATTATTTTTAAGAATTTTTAATTTCAATGGAAGTGAAGGAAATTTTCTGTTCTTTGGCATAAAGTTACATCTCGTAGCAATTTTGGTGTACTCCGTCACGTTGTTTCGGCTATTTGAAGTTTTCAATCGTAAAAAACACCATATAGGCGAAGAGCGACCACTTTTTAAAAATATTCCAAAAACGTGTTTTTTAACGTAGATTCGCGTCACGTATTCACTTTTGGCAATTTCGATGCACCAAGGGCCGAAAATCGCAAAAAACCGTACAAAAATGTTGTTTTTTAGCAGATTTTTCAAATTTTGAGCGTTTTGTATGGAGAGAAGTGACTGAACGAAGAAACTAACGTCGGATTCGTGTTTAGCGGGTCAAAATACCCTGATAAACACCCTTTTCGCGGTCGTTTTATTTGAAGACTCGAAATTCGCTATTTTTGTCATGAAAAATCAGTGAAAAAGGTGAATTTTGAAACTTTAAGCAAAACGATCGCGAAAAGGGTGTTTATCGAGGTATTTTGACCCGCTAAACACAAAACCGACGTTAGTTTCTTTATTTGGTGAATTTTTCCGTATGAAGCACTGAAAACTTGAAAAATCTGCTAAAACAACAACATTTCTGCATGGGTTTTCGCGATTTTTGAACCTTAGTTCAAAGAAACAGCCAAAACAAATTAGCAGATTTTTCAAGTTTTCAGTGCTTCATACGGAAAAATTCGCCAAATAAGGAAACTAACGTCGGGTTCGTGTTTAGCGGGTCAAAATACCCCGATAAACACCCTTTTCGCGATCGTTTTGCTTAAAGTTTCAAAATTCACCTTTTTCACTGATTTTTCATGACAAAAATAGCGAATTTCGAGTCTTCAAATAAAACGACCGCGAAAAGGGTGTTTATCAGGGTATTTTGACCCGCTAAACACGAATCCGACGTTAGTTTCTTCGTTCAGTCACTTCTCTCCATACACTGAAAGAAATCCCAGTTTTTGTTTATGAATAGTTTTCAATAATTTTGGAATGATTGCTAAACGTTGAGGTAAAATTTAATTTTACTGCGATGTATAGAAATTGTTTCTTAAAATTGAGTGATGGTTCATTAATTATCATGCAATAAACACTCAATACCTGTAGTATGAATGTTTCACCAAGTTTTCTAAAACTGTTATGATATATTGGGGAATAGTTCCACAACGTCTCGTAATTGTTATTTAAATAAAAGTGCAATATTTCTATACCAAACAGCTATGGAACTATTACTCAACAGAAATTAATGTTTCCCATATGCCTAGGAACCATTACACAAAGTTACATTTTGTTGAGGTGTATATTTATGATAACACAGAAATGAAATTATTTTAGCAAATTCTTCAAATTTTGAGCGTTTAATATGAAAAGTGGTGACCAAAGTAAATAAAATAACTTCGGATTCAGTTTTAGGAGGTCAAAGTATCCGGCTAAACATTCTTTTTCGCTTCCGTTTTATTTCTAAGCTTAAACTTCCCTAGCTCTTTTCACTGATTTTTCATGACAAAAAAGTGACTTTCTATAGACTTCAAGTAAAATGATTGTGAAAAGGATGTTTAATAGGATATTTTAAACCTCCTGAATACGAATCTGAAGTTAGTTTTTTCATTTGGTCATTTTTTTTTTTTTGCAAAAACATATTTTTATGGTTGAAAATTTCAAACAACCTGAACCTCAAGAAGGATTGCACCAAAATTTATGAAGAAATTATACTTGATAAATATACCTCTGGATACAAGAAGTAACTTTATGCCACCCTTTCCTAAGATTTTCCCCCTGCTTTGTACTTCTTATGAAAAATTTATATTGTAATTGAAATTAATAATAAGTAAGTAGGTATATTGAGGTAATGTGTGAGAAAAATAAAATCCTGTGAAAATCACTGTTATAATGCAAAAAATATTGGCCCACACATCACAAGTATATTTACTGTCTTTAATAGCCTTCCACTAATTATGCATCATAGCCGTGTGGCTTAGGTTAGGACATTAGGATTGTAGGGTCGTAGGTTCAAACCCCACTGTAGGCATAGGGATTTTTAGTTGCAGGATTTCGTTCAAGTGGATAGTGATAGTTAAGGACATGTCTAAAATCGTAGAGAAAATACAAAATAAGGTTGGCAACCCTTTTTAAAAATTAATTAATGCAATTAATTTTGCTTTTTGTAGTGCGATAATATGCTTACCCTACGCTTAAGTAACTACTCCTCAAAGTACAGTAATACTTGTCAACTTGTCATCAACAGTTCAACAATGAGTTGAGTAACCATTCTCCAACGGATAGTAATCATTATTCAAAGGACAGAAATGATTACTTTTTTATGAACAATCATCAATATATTTTATGCAACAACTCCATTTTTTTAAGGATCAATTTCTATTTTTTGAGAAATAATTTCTCAATTTCAGAGTTGTCCCAACTTTCCTCAATATTGAGTAATAATTCTCACAAAATTTAAGGAACCATTTTTCCACTTTTTCTTTCAGTGTACAAAACGCTCAAAATTTGAAAAATCTGCTAAAAAACAACATTTTTGTACGGTTTTTTGCGATTTTCGGCCCTTGGTGCATCGAAATTGCCAAAAGTGAATACGTGACGTGAATCTACGTTAAAAAACACGTTTTTGGGATATTTTTAAAAAGTGGTCGCTCTTCGCCTATATGGTGTTTTTTACGATTGAAAACTTCAAATAGCCGAAACAACATGAAGGAGTGCACCAAAATTGTTGAAAAAATTATCGTAAATACATCTCTACGAGATGTAACTGTATGCCAAAGAACAGAAAATTTCCTTCACTTCCATTGAAATTGAAAATTCTTGAAAAAAAAAGCAATAAAATGGCCATAACTCCGAGTGGGAGGAGGTTAGGGGGGGGGGG
>JAVBJF010001116.1:0-20422 GCA_033439095.1 Pseudococcus viburni
AGAATATACTTAGTTAACGGTCATCGCGGATTTGGTAATTGTTTGATTTGATTTTTCGTATTGCCAACTTCTTGTTGACATTTACTTTTAGAGTGAATACGAGTACATTCTTACATCCTAGACGCCTAACGAATTTGAGTAATATTTTGAGGTTACAAAATTATCGTGTTATTTTCTTATTTTACTTTTTTTGTCGGCTATAAGTCGTTATTGTTCATTCATGCTGTATTGCATTGCTGTGGTACTATTTCAGTGATATTCGGTAATATGTACGACGTACGTCTTGCTCGTGTTATAAAGTACCCATCACCATAAATTTTTGATCGTTTGATGTCTGATCAATCTTCCATAATACATTAGTCTAACGTTAGTTTTGGGTTTTGTTCAATTCAGGTTGTGGACGGCATCCAAGTGAATTGTATTCATGATTCGGCGGATCAAGGATGCAAGATCGAGATCGTTCGCAACTTCGGGGTAAGAGCTGTATGCAGATTGTAGATTCGATATCAGTCACGTTGCATAAGAAAAAATACAAAGCTTCTGATTCTGTCATGTTTGCTTCGAGTAAGTGTTTCATCTTTTCAATTATTATACCTACTGTTTTCGGTGATTTGCATTGGTTGAGATTTTCTAAATATTATTCGAGCCTAGTACCTAGCTAGATAGGTGAGATATTTATTATGACGATTTGAGATACAAACGATACCTCAAATTTTAACGTTAATATTTTTCATCGAAATAATTGCTAAATTTCTTTCACTATCGTAAATCCGAAATGAAAAAATTGTTGCTAGAGCCAGAGAATAGTAGAAAGACGTCTTTGAATTTTCAATTTTTGATTTTTAGAAAAATAATCTCGTTCTTATGTAAATTTTAACCCGTCAACCGTCAAATGTTTAAATTCTTATTTGTACGAAAATGGCAGCACTGAAACGTAAACAACCAATCAGAAACCATTTACGTAATTTGTTTGTGTTTGTGACATGGCGTGATGACAAATTGAATTCGTGTTTTTAATTGAAAACTTGTATCAATATTAATTATTTTACGTATTTCTTAGCATATTGTGATGGATCAAGTTCGTGGATTACGCGCGTTTATATTTCGCCGGTCACTTTGAATCGAAGCACAATCATTTTTCCGAACATAACCTGTTGCAAGTAAGTAATATTTCATCTGGTTTAAGTAAAGTTAAATAAAAATGTGAAAACTTGAGTGTTTGTTTTGTTTTTGATTATGTAAAACTCAAAAATCGAGTCATTTTTTATTTCTGACCTTTTACCATCGTTTTACTTTCTCTCCGTCTCGATTGAGTAAATAATTCGTTTGTGTAAAAAGAACACCTGCGCCATGTTGGATTTTTTTTCTTTCTTTACTTACTCATTTAATTATCAAGATGGTAATTAAGTATATCTGTATTTGTATTTAATGCGGCACTTTTTTTACAGTGAAATACGGCGAAGAATTGAGTATAAATCAGTGAAACTATTGTTATAGAGCACCTGATGAATAATTTACTGCGAAATGATGAACCCTATGGTGAGTGTTTCCTGTCTAATGTATATATTTTTTATATGGTTCAATTTTCTTTTCGGTTTTTGATACGTTTTCTCTAAGTAAAATGAATGGTTACATTATTATTGAAATATCTCAAGAAAAAAACAATTACGTAGAAAAATACGTAGACGTACCCACCTACTGCAATAAACAACGTTCTTTTAGCTGAAATTTGTAACGATTTTTCCGGATTTGTATGTTTATGTATTGTGAGGTTATTTTTTAAAAAACTGGCAGATGATTTTTCTCATTAGGTATCTGCGATTTTTGTAGTTTGATGCTACCGATGCCGAATCTGTTTACATGGATACTTCACACTTAGTTGTCGTTTCATTTTAACATTTCAGCGTCCAGGTTGATTATTTTCGATTTTAGTACATCGACTGTTGAAATTTTTTGGTAATTTCATCTATCGTTCCGATCTTCCAAATTACTAACTGATCTTTTTCAATAGTTAGCAAACGCGTGACTCAGTTTAAGTATATAGATGGTTGATATTTCGTGTTTATTTTAGAACTTGAAAATTACGTGGTCTAATTTTTGAATTTCCCATTTTTTCAGTTCATGCCTATATTGTTTTATATTATTTTTACGTCATGTTTAATCATTTTGTTTGATTGGCAGGTATTTTATGCTGAAGTAAGCTCGGAAAAGAAAAGTCGAAATTGAATAACACGATCGTATTGTTGAAAAGATCAAGATACAAATTACGCTTCTGATTCTGAATACGAATGTAACCTACCTATGTAAGTAAGTAAATGAAGTATAATTTCGTCATGTTCGTCTGGTGCAAGAGACCATCTGGGCTGATTATTAAATAGACCACAGAACTTTGGACTTCTCGAATCGTAGTTCAGAAAATTATTTTTTCTCTACCTTCAAATAATTTGTATTCGTCTAGAATTTGGTGATTCGGCACCGAATCGTAGTCAAAACAGCGATTTTTAATTGCCCTTGATACGACTCTGCGATGCAATCCGTTTTCTAATTGTACGTACGTTTTTCTGTCACCAGATTCGAAATGATCTCCGGTGGAAAACGCCATCCCGTCGAGTTGCTAGCGATCAAGAAAAATTTCAGTATGCATGCAGAGCATTCTTAGTGAAGCTTGATCTATCATCACCAAAGTCACACCGGAATATCTCGGACGCACCCCTCCAATCGTTGGTCTTTTGATTGTTTCGGGGATCTACTTCATTTGCTTGTTACCCATCAAATAAGTGGTATGTGTGTATTGATTTTTTTACTTCCCCTCCCATCACCTTTTTACCTACCCCCTTATTATTTTTTCATTTGCATTTTTTTGCTTGGCTATAATATACAAGGTGACTATTTAAAGTGTTTCTCGAACGCCAAATCAAATTACTAGTGCGAAAATGAAACATTAGAAAGTCACGACAAATAATTTTCATTAAGGGTACCTACTTGTTTTTTATTTTTTATTTTTTTCTTCTCCAACAATTTTCCAGTTTTAATTACAGATGTATTCTTAAACTACGGAACAAAATACATGTGTAGGTATTTATAAATTTAAAAAAATCGCAGGATTTTTGTAAGAATTTTTGATATTTGAGCCTCTTTTGAATTTTTAAAATTTCTCAGTTATTTAAATAGGAAATATCGGTAGGTACACGAATTTTCCTATTCTACACGAGCACAATTGGACTTCGTATCTGTTATGGTTCGATTAGTGTTCTATTCGTGCTAAAATTATAATCAGTATGATGTTATTTCTTGAATTTGCCGATAAAATAGCAACGTATAGTATGCGTTCTTTTATAAAACTTCAATATCTTGAAAGCTCTCAAAGAATTACGATTCAAAATAGTATGGAAAATCGATACCTTCAAAATTACGACTACCTATTTTTAAATTTATGGTAGGTAACATTTGACGAGATATTGGTATTAAAAAATGTAAATTATGGCATTACATTAATTTAAATCGATTCTGATTTACGTTTCACAGTTTCGAAGTTGTTTTTGAATGCTTGTCAAAACGTAGGAATATGATCACGTGTAGGAATATTAATTTTCATAGCTCATCATATGGAAAAATTTCATCAACGATTCTGTCTCTTCTTTAAATATCTTTTTTCGCGAAATTTTTTGCTTTTTATTTTACCCCCTCATCGATTTTTTATTTTCTGGGGCAAGCCGAAAAGATTGCAGAAGATTGCAGTAGCTTGCGTGGAGTGTATGAATTTGAGACATGTTTTTTTTGTGGGAAGGGAAGAAGAGAAGCAAGAAATTGTGAAGAAATTTTCTAATTTTCAGCCTGGAAAAATCCGAATTTTCATTCGCATGATTTGGTAGACATCTTGACAGGTTATTTACGTAATTCGAAAGGTGCGATGTAATGAGGCTAATGACTGATGCCTAATTGTGGAAAATGTTGAACGAAATAATACGGTAATTTATGGATTTCTAACTGCCATACAACCCTTTGGTACAATTTTCTATCCACAGCACAATTTAATACGGTTTGCATGCTTTATCTCGGAAAAAATTGAGATATTTATGACTATTTTTTGAATTTTTCAAAATAATTTGAAAAAAAAGTAATTTTAGACATTTTTCATATCAACTTAATTGAAAGAGGATAAAAAAAGCTTTCAATTGGTACCATTACCATTCGATTTCGTGCTACTTTGATATTTTGTAAATTTGATGGGAAAAAATTAGCGATTTTCAAAAATGCATGAAATCGAATTGTAATGGTACCAATTGAAAGCTTTTTTTATCCTCTTTCAATTAAGTTAATATGAAAAATGTCTAAAATTACTACTTTTTCAAATTATTTTGAAAAAATCAAAAAATAGTCATAAATATCTCAATTTTTTCCGAGATAAAGCATGCAAACCGTTGATGCGCTAATGATTTATAGGTTTTTTAGCCCGTAGAATCCGATTTTGAAATAAAATTTCCTAAAATTTTCCTCATTTCGGAGTTACCCGTGAAAATTACGGAAATTTGCGCCCAAAAATAAATGATAACAGAATCGGCCAATCAGAGCCCAGATATTTCCTCTCTCTGATTGGTCCAAGTTATTGTGACGTTTCAATGATCGGTTCTATTTTAGAAAAAACTCTCCGAATGGCGAATTGGTACTTTACATGATAATTTATTAGAAAAGGTACTCTAATAATCCTTAATCACTTAGGTTCACGTTTTGATAGAAATCGTAAACATGCAAATGTAAAGAATTCAGCATCTGAAAATAAAAATAAAAAATTATGCGAAATCTAAAATAAATGAATAACGCATAATAATTATTATTCATTTTAAAAATAATTCGGGCATAAGAGAGCATTGTATCTTTAACGTTTTTAATGAATGGCAACAGTGTCACGCATGCGCAATGTTCATGATCAAGTCGTGACTCGAGACTCGCAAAACGTAGTGCGAATTAGTGATCGAAAAATCAAACAAAATTTGAGATCGATCTGATCAAGATCAAAATGGACCGAGATCGATCTGATCAAAATCAAAGAGATCGAAAAGATCAAAATTTTCCCCATGCCGCCAAAAATAAAAACATTCCAATTTTCAATTTTTCGGCTTTCTACTTGACAATTCTTAGGTTTTTTGTTGGATTTGGAGTTGTAATTTGTTGTAATTTTTATTTGGAACTTCAAATAAAAGATCAAGAAAATCCAAGTTTAAGGTTTATACATTTCCAAGCACCTTAAAGCATAAATTTTCATTTTTCAGTTTTTTTACTGATTTTTGATCTTTTCGAGATCGATTTCATTTTTCGAGATCGATCTATCGATCTGGGGAGTGAGATCGATCTGATCAAAATCGAAATAAATTTTTTCGATCACTAAGTGCGATTGCAACTTGCAAGGGATGAATCAAATCAGTTCATGAGTTCAACTTCAATTCCAACTACCAGTCGTTTTGACATTTACGTGTCCTTGAATATGAAAGTCGGTGGTTATATAATTATGTTTTCATTATTTTATATTTTTCTCGGGTAATTTTTATTTTCTTCTTTTACTCGTGTGTTTGTACGTTACGTTGTCATTCGTTGTTCAAAGACGCTGAAGTTTTAGTTTCCAATACTGACGCGACCACGCAACGCCATTTTGTACGTAATATTCTTTTGAGTAGTATCGTTGACTTGTTTTTCCATTGTTGTTAATGTTATGTACTAAGTCAGGGTGGCTCGGTTAAGGTGTGAAATATTGAAACCTCATATTCTACTTATCAATACGAACAAAAAATGTCATATTCAACATGGGCCCAAAACGCTTTCTTTCTGAGATATTGCCGTGTAAAGAACTGGAAATTCGGCAACGTTGCGCATCGCGACGCCGGCGCCGGTAAAATGTTGCGTTCAACGAGACGAGCGTCGCGTCGGGGTTACTTACGCGGAAGTTAATTACAGCGTTGCCACAAAATAAATTATGCTGAGATACCCTCCATTTTTTTGATTTTTTAAAAAAAAATTTAGGCGAAATTTTTTTTATAATAATGAGGAATCATGAAAAATCATTAAATTCGATTTTTATTGTAAGTAATTTTGTGGGATGGTCGTAATTTGATAAATTGATTACTCAGCATCCAATAAATAAAAAAAACAGAAACTTGGGTTAATAGGTGTTAAATAAGTAGTACTACCCCTAAAAGTGAATAAAATTTCAAAAAAATGATTTTTTGATCTTGTTCGACCATTTTTCTGGTACAGAAACACATTTTTTACTTTAAAACACCTACTTATGAACCAAAAAAAAAAATTGGTATACGTTTCTATGGACCTCCTTTCACTTTTTCCACCACCTACCCCCGAAAATTTTCACTGCTAGAGCAAAAATTGCCAATTTTGGGCGAAATCTGGGCCCCCTTTAAAGGCGAATAACTCAGTAATGAAGCGTTTATGACCCATCATGTATATAACATTTTTTACTCCAAATGATAAGTAGAATACGTGGTTTTAATATTTCACACCTTAACCGAGCCACCCTGTACCTTATTTGATTTTGAATTCGCGTTAGTACTTTAAAAATGCGTTCATCGTTTCTTTTTCGTCTTCTCCGGCTTTCTATCTTGTGTTTAGTGTCGAATTCAACCTTCAACGTCGGCGTAATATTGTCAGTGTAAGTACATACTTACAAAAATTAATGGTCCATTTTTTTTCGAGTTTTTTTTGAAATTAACGTGAAAATAATGTAAGATTGTAGTGCTTTTCGTGTTTTCGTTTTTAATATTCCTCGTTTTATACACATACTGTGTGCTGTGTGTGTACAAGTGTACATAGCAGTGTGGATGTGTGTGTGTGTGTGTGTGAGGTACTAGGTTCATTCGAGATTGAGATTTTGGTTTTTGGTTTCCGGCGATTTTTTCCGCAGTCATTCGTGTGGTCACTGGTCAATCGTGTTTTCTATTCGATTGTTTCATTTCCTTATTTATTTTTTGGTACTCGTTGTATTTGTTACGTAATGGAAATTGTGTTGAAACTTGAAATCAGTTTATAGTTGTTTTAGAACACGGAGAGTTGAATTTTTTTTGATAATTTCATCCATAATCGCTTTGGCTTTTCATTTTGATTGCTCAGTATATTGAACTAAAGTAGTTATTAATTTTTTTAATGGATTTAGCGAAACTGTTACTGAATTTTGATCATTGTGATTATGTTGTTTTGTACTCATTGTGTGAAACGTGTTGTAGATGTTTGAAATTTTTGTCTCATTCGTATTGGCGATAGATTTCGGTTGATTTTTCATAAAAGTGTATTTCATTCGACATTATTCAATTGGACAATTTTGCCTCGAGATTTTGGGTGGAAATAGGAGGCAATATTTGGTGAATTTTATTTCGGAAGTAGGAAACAATCGGGGGCCAATGTTTTATTGGAAATTTTATAGAAAATTTTCTGTCTTGAACGGGTATTTTTATGATTTTCTGTGGTTCTCATACTTTTGTATTCTGTTTGATTTCGTAGAAGTAATTTTTTCTCACTAAGTGCATATTCAAGTTTTTTTTTTTTCAAAAGACCTCTACTTCTGATGGTTGTTATTATAGAAAATCTCAATGTTTGTAAAATGGTCCGAATTTTTTAAATTGTACTTTTCAAATATTTTCTTTCTTTGGTAAAATTGTTCAGTGTTCGGGAAAACATACAATGTTTAGAAAAATATTATTTGATTTTCGTAAAATTCTCCAGTTTTTCAAGATAATTAATTTTTAAAGAAAATTACCTGCCCATTTTTTGGTAAACTGAAATTTTTGTGAAATCGTGAAATTTTCAGAAAATTATTCCACTTTTGGAAATCTTATTGGTAAAAAAATCGTCCAAGATTCGAGAGAAATTTTCAGAAAATTGACTATGTAATTTTTAGAAATGCAACAGCAGTTTTGTCAGGATAGGAGAAGCTCGTTAAAAAATCTTGAGGGTAGTCTGGGGACCAGAGCTCGAAGTGTAATTTGGATTTACATAGCGTCCCACTAATGTTAAAACCGTCTAAGTGCCATTTTTCGTTTTTTACAGGAGAGCTGAAAAACGTAACAAAATTTGCATTGCGCTTACAGACTTTGAAAATTTTAAACTTTTTTTGAGGGGTTTAAATTATTTTAAGTTGCGTTTTTTATATTTTAATCGATGCAGCTTGATTCCCTGAATCCAAAATTATAAAAAAGTCTATTTTAAAAAAAGTGGCACGTTAGACGGTTTTAACATTAGTGGGACGATAGGTCTGGAAATTTTGTAAAAATTAGTTCGAATTCTGTGAAACGTGAAAAAGGGAGGGAAAATTATTTTGAAAAAAGAGAAGGGGTGTTGAAATTTTTTGTCGTTTTTCAATGAAAATACGTACTTACTTCATTAAATTATTTCCTCGGTGTTTGATAAGCTAATAATTATATCTGTAGGGGATTTTTTCTCTAAATAGCGACGAGTTTTTTTCATTTTCAGCATTCATAATCTGCGATCAAAATATTACATGTTATTGATACGTAAAATGTATCTAGTTAATTATAAGAAGTGTATATTTAAGATTATTTTTTTTGACAGATCCCTATTCCGGATGATTATTGAGCCTAATGACTGGTGGATATTGGTCAACGTTGCTGAAAGAGTGAAAGCCAATGGTGAAATTTCATCGATCATATGAAAGCGAAGTACTGTTGTCAAATTATTGTCTAGATATTCGGATGTTGTTGATATTCAGCTAGATTAGTTTTTTTCATCAACGTGTTTAGGAAAACTAGATTTTTATTTTTTGCTTGATTTTTCATTACTGTGTATTACGTTTAGTATTAATTTATTAAGTATTCCCCCTTTCCGAGGTTCTGAATAGGATGAAGGGCATTTTTTGGTGAATTTCATTGAGGAAGGAGGATACTTTCTTTTAGGGGACGTTTGTAAAAATTAAGCGAATTATTTTTCATTACTAATTTAATATAATATGAAATTTTTACATTTTCGGTGGGATTTTCATATTTTTGTATTTTTAAAAAATCAGTTTTTAGGAAGTAGTTTTTCTTAGGGTTTTGGGAAGGGTTAGGAAACAACTTTGGCAATTTTGGGGGTAGAGGGTAGGTGGCTTAGTCAGAGAATATCAATGTCGTGCAGCATTGGTGAAACCTTTGGATTCTGAGGATGTCTGGCGCGATCGTGCCCAGTACCTGGCAACTCCACGGCAAGTCAGCTCCAAACACGAATCGGGGGAGGCTGTGGTCTCTTGATCTCTGGACCCCGGCCGGCCTTGTTGATCGCAAGAGAGCCCTCAGGTATTCTTTCACAGTAGGCTCGGTACTGTGGATAGAAGCGCATGCTGTGGGTAAAATTTCTAGGCGCCGGTGTCTGTATCTGCGGACACCGGAAGAGGCCCCGAGTTTTCTACGATGCCTGGTGCGATCGTACCGAGTATCTCGGGTTGCGCGGCATGCCAGGGTCGTATAGAACGAAGGGTATTGAGGGGCGGTCGGCATAGCATGTATTAATTACAATCAAAGGTCGTTCGAATCTCTGGTCAAAGGAGATGTGAGATTGTACGAGGATATAACAGGGGTCATTTCAGCGCCGATATTCCAGGCAAAAATCAAGAAGCAGAACCAAAGGAGCCCAGCTGAATGGGAATGATTCGCCGTTAGGAGAAATCCGACGGTGATAGTTCCCATAAAGAAGAAACAGCCGCTAAGAATACCAAACCTAACAGTTTGGCTTTTGAAAGCGCTACAACACAAATAAATGATGATATTGATCAATTGATCGTGATACCTGACTTGTTAGTTCTGTCTTGTCTGTCCACCTTTACCAGTTCGGTGCTTGTGGCCGTCACTGCATCACCACTTGGGCTGGTAATACTAAATTTAATCTTTTCATCTCTGGCCTGAGCTTGGCTCCCATAAAAGATCACAACTTTCAAAAAGAAAGTTGTGCAGTTCTCTTTGTCGGTTTGCCGGATATGCCGATAATGTTGAGCTTTGTCCCTTTTTTGGAGTAATTTTGGATTAGGCGGTTGCTATTCGCAGATCAGAGATTTCAGAAATCGCGGGTCTGCAACTTGGTGCATCGAGCGACGGTGCATTGGGGAGACAAGGAATCCCCTGCAAATGTCTGGGTCTATCGTTGGTGTTGTTGTACGATACGCTGCGGTAGCCGGTTTGCTCACTCCCCCGCATGCCATGTTAACGGATTCTCCGCAATTCGGTGGATACAGGGAGTGCGTGGAATTCCAGACTCGTTTAGCACCTAGAATCTCGTATCTGACGACCGAGCCGTCCGCGGAGTTTGATGGTACGGGGTTACAGTTCCGGCCTGTCAAAGGGGATAGGTTGGCTACCCGCAATGGTCCTGTAACTTCGCGTGAGTATCTAGTCCATAGATTAAGAATACGTATATTCTCAATCTATGACCTAGTATACTTTCACGGCGTTACAAGGGCTTATGGGTGCTTTATACCTTGCCCTGAGGACCAGGCTTGCCTCGGTCTTTTTGTTGCAGTCTTTTAGGGTCTCCGCAACATTGAAAGTGAGATGGTGTGCAGTGGCCTCATTGTTGAATTCTTCAACATCCCAGGCTTATGGAACGAGCTAGTGGTGTGTTGATCCGGGTTCCTTGAACGATCTTTGTTGTAATTAAAGGTGCGATGTTGTTCGCTGCAACGTTCGTCTGCATTATTCGAAATTTTCTTTTAAAAAAATTGATTCTTTCTTGAATACCAATATGGGGCAAATTTGGGATTTTTTGATAAAAATGATTTTTTTTTTCATTCTTGGTATGAATATGGGAGTCAGTTTTTGATCCGAAATTATTCCACTGTTCGGATTTTAGAAATGACCTATTTTGGCAATTTAATAAATTTTTTTAGTCATTTTTCACTATTGAAGTGGGATTGTGACAATTTTTTTTCCAAATATTTTTGATTTTTGGACAATGTCTGTTATGTTTTCATTAATTTAGCATATTGTTTTATATATTTTGAAAAATATTTCCCATTTTTTTCTTGAATTTTTTCTGATTTTAACAATATTTGTCACGTTTTGAAATTTTTTCGCGATTTATACATTTTTTAAATCTTGTGTTTTTTTTTGAAAATATCACAAGTATGAGAATATTGTTATAATTTTGTTATGTACATAGATGATATCGGAAATTATTGCCGAATTAGTATAATTGGCTAATAATCTTTGTTAGCATTTTCATCGCTCGTGTAAATTGTTTTTTAAAATTTGTTTGAAGATCGCGAGAACGAAATACTTTCATATTGTGTATTTCAGCCTTTTTTTTTGTAGCTTGTTGAATTTTTACAGCTTCACTTCGTAGGTATCTACCATCGTGATTTTTTTTTCAATTTGTATTATGACGAGTTATGTCGATTAAGATACTGTTCGGAGAATTAGGAGTAAAAATGTCATTTAATATTTCGGTCAATTTTTTTAGTTTTAAATGATTTTTTCAACGTATAGAATTTTATGTGCTTAGCTATGTATATGTACTTGTGTGCTTGGTTTCTTCAAGTGGTGAAATTTTGGAAAAATTGGGTACCAATTTCCGAGAGTCGTTCAGATTTTCCCTTTTTTCGAAATTTTGTATTTTTATATTAGATATACTTAGTTTGATATTTGTGTTTTTTTTGTATGTGTAAATACCCAGTCATTGTAATTTATGAAAAATCACTCCTCTTATATTTATCTACGTTGTATTCAATTAATTTAGATTTATTTTTGTAAGTTTTTCGCTCACATTTACTCAAAATTTTTAATTTTTGTGTCCATCCGGCCAATGCTAATTACTGAATTTTTTTGCTTGAAATGGTTTTAGAACATTTTTCACATAACTTTTTTTTGATAGATTATTGTGTTTCGATTTTGTGGCATTTGAATTTTGTATCATATTTTTAGTGCCGTTAAAATAACGTATTCATCATTAAAATTCAATTTCATTGCCCCCCCTCTCACCATCACATCTACCTGTTGATTGATATAATTTAATTTACTTAAAATGTACCCTTCGTATTTATTTTTCAAAATTATCTTGCAATTTTTTTTTTTGGAAAAAATCAACCAAATTGGAACATTGCAAATACGTAGTTATTTTTGAGTCTTGCCTACCTATAGTTTTAAATTTATTGAGTACCGAAATAGGTACGAATACCATAGTGATATGAAAATTCTGTTATCAACCTTTCTCTTGTGCTCTATTTTGTTTGCAGTTGATTATGAATTTAATTCGATCGATTGTTTAGCATAAGATTTCAATGATTTGTACTTTTTTATTCAATGTAGTCTTTAATGTAAAGCTTCAACTGTGACGTAATATTTTAGTTTCGTCGCGATTTGTGTTCAAATAAAAAAAGGTGTGTGGTGGTGTTTTATTCTGTTCAAGGGAGAAAATGGGAATCTAATATTAGGCAAATTTATTTCCCAGCGATGGGATGTTTATAGAATTGTGAATTCTATTCTGCCTAGAGGAATTTTCAAAAGCGTATCAAATGAGCTACATTTCCAAATTTTTTATTTTATATTTGTCGCTTTATCGGAAATTTGGAATTTTAAAAGTGGAGATGTTACACGCTTCTGAGTAAAATTTATCAGTTAGGTTCTAATCTCCAGAAAGAATTAACAATGCCTAAATTTACGATTATTGCATGTGTGTTAATAAAGTTGATCTTTTGTGGAATCATTAATTTTCAGAAATAATTGTACCTACCAACGTCGTAGTTTATGAGATTTCGGATTTTATAATTTGCATTGATAGCAGTTATTTGGAGACGTCCTTTAATAGACGGGTTATGTTAATCAAATAAAGTAATCACTTATCGCTTTATCAAATATTGATGTAAAGGGTTCTATGTGGATACTGGATAATTGGAAATTATATTGTGTAATGTTCGATTACAAAAAATTTATGATTTGACTGCATGGTTGTAATCGTTCCGGCTTAACCATTATGTCGAAATTTACTATTATGATTGGGATCGAGCAGCTGATAAGGGAAACGGTCAAACAGAAAACTTCATATTCATTTCCTCCGGTTTTTACGGGAGAATCAATTTTGTTTTTAACAAAATTATCAATAGTAATGAATATTGTGCTCACAGATTACAAAAAAAAACGAAGAAGAAATGAAATTCTGCCATAAAAACCAGTTATGAAGTTGACCGTTTCCCTTGAAAAATCACGAAAACCATATCCAAGCTCGGTCCCAATTACAATGAACCTCGATTATTCACTTTGCTGGAGATTAAACCGCCACTGGGTAGCCCTACGATGGTCGTATGGAAAAAAATAATGCGGCTGGTCGCATCACTGTATCATTGTCTGTCAGACCGGTAGGCTCAGTTTGCCCCTTCGAGAAGCACATAGGCAATTAGTATGTTGATTGTTTCTCCCGCCTTCAATCTACTCAAAAATATGTTATTTTATCCGAAAAAACTAAAAAAAAATTTTTTGATTAATTTCCTCAAAAATTCATGAAAATGATTTTAGTTGCCCCTTCAAAACTTGAATATGCAATTTCTTCGACAAGTGACTTTTTTAGCTTGTACCTGGTCCACTACAACCCCCTCTTGTCGCAGACAGTGTTGCCATTTCAGCTGGTCTGAGAGACAGTAATTTTATATGAATCAATCAAGGTTGAACATCAAAAACATCATATTCAAAAGTTACAATATTAATGATTGAACGTAGATTTTCTTGAAAATGACGACTTCTTTATTAGGTAGCAGTTATACAATCCAAATAAAAATGCCACTACTACATTCACCGTACTGAAAACCATTGATGGAAACCTTTATTTTGTTTATTTATGGTTTCGGTTTTAAACAGGGTCCGGAACCATTTGAAATTTTTTTTCTGGTGCTTCTGACTCTGCTCTTTAACCTTTGAAATGAAATGGTTCCTGTTCTGGTTCCAAAGTGGTTCCATAGTCAGTTTTTTGGGGGGAGGGGTTCTGGTTCTGGTTCCAGGAGTCAAGAAAATTTAATGGTTCTCCTGGTTGTGGTTCCAATTAGTACTGGTTCCCCCGGTTCCAAGTGGTTCTGGTGCTCCCAGTTCCAGTCATTTTTTTTGTTTTTCTTTCAAAATAACATATCAAACTTCAATTTAGAAGTCAAATTAAGATCTGCGAATAGTTTTGTAATTTTTTCAAATTTTTGTGAAATAATTGAAATTGAATCTAATTTTAATTTTTAATCTAAATAAAAACTGGTTCTGGTGGTTCTGGTTAGTTTCAAAATTACTTCTCCCTGGTTGTTCCCTTTATTGGGAATGGTTCTATAAATTTTTTCAACTGGTTCTGGTGCTGGTTCTCATTTGAAAATTCGAAAAAAGTGGTTCCCCTGGTCTTTTTTTGGTTGTTCTCCCAAGTGGTTCCGGACCCTGGTTTTAAAGGGGTTCTCCAAAAGATTTATTAGGATTGCAGTGTTGTCGGGCGTTCGCGTTCTGAACGCCCGTTCGTTCAGAACGGGCATAGTTTTTACTATTTTTGAACGGAACGTGAACGAACCCAAAAATTAGTGATTGAACGAGGAACGAACGGCGTTCAAAAAAAATGAACGCCGTTCTCATAATTTTTCATTCATTTTGTGAATCATTGTTTGCAGTTTGCATGATAATTTGATCCAGAAAATTACGGATAGATAATTTTGAAGCAGATTTAGACTCGCATTGATTTTTTTCATCAAAATTCAAAATTGATCAAAAAGATTCCGTATTTTTTTTAAAAAAAAAGCAATGAACGGACGAACTCTGAACGCTGAACGAACGATGAACGAACGCTTCCATTTTTTGAAAAAAATTGAACGGAACGCGAACGAACGCTAAAAAATTCCTCTGAACGATGAACGAACGGCGTTCAAAAAAAAGGTGAACGCGACAACACTGGGATTTCGTTCCAGTTCGGCTCTTAAAAACTCCAAAAATTCAAGTAAATGGTTACGGTTTCGGTTTTTGGATTTTTACCACAGTTGCGGTTTTTAGCGGTTTTCATAAAAAACATTAGTCGGAGACTGGGGGTTAAAAAAAGTATCTTTACCTGAAAAATGCAATTATCGGGGAATTAAAGTACGAAATACTCAAAGATAGCGTCGTTTTCGACTAATTTGGGGTCGCTGATTACAAATATGACACTAATTTTTATCCGTCTACGAAGGATTCACTATAGGAGTAAATGGGTAATATCTCGAAAACGAAGGCCTGACGCCGTAAATGGACACCGGATTCGGAATCAGCGACCTCGAATTAGTGGTATTCGACTCCTTTTCGGCGTATTTAGCTATAAAAATGACATAAATTATCGTTTTTGCAAGATGTAGGTATTATGTATGTATTCATAACATGTGTTTGAGCTCCCACAAGACAACAACTTTTTCACCTATTCACTTCAAAAATATACCTACTTAATCATTTTAACTGCTTTTAAAGCGGAAAATATCCAAAATAGGAGTCGAATATAACTAATTCGAGGTCGCTGATTCTGAATCCGGCGTCCATTTCCTGCACCAGACCTCTGTTTTGGAGATATGGTCTATTTTAACCTGAAAAATGTGATTTTAGGGCAATTAAGGGACGAAACGCTAAAAAATACGGTCATTTTTGACCAATTTGAGGTCGCTGATTACTATAGGGCGGTTGTAAAAAATGGCGATTGAGCAATTCAGGTTATTGTTATCGTTTTGGAGGTATTTTCTCCAATTCTGATTGGTGGTGATCAGAACTGGCTCATAAATCGACCAATCAAATTAAAGGAAATTGATAACAGCATGTAAACAGAGCGCCGCCATTTTTTACAACCGCCCTATTGTGATATTAATTTTCACCCATCTTGGATTGATTCACCATAAAGAGCATTTTCGAGATAAAAATGGGTAATATCTCCGAAACTAAAGCCCAGCGTCAGGAACGGACACTAGATTCGGAATCAGCGACCTCGAATTAGTCGTATTCGACTACTTTTCTGCGTATTTAGCTATAAAAATGGCATAAATTATCGTTTTTGCAAGATGTAGGTATAATAATGTAGGTATTCATAGCAGTTTTGGGCTCCCACAAATCGCAACTTTGCTACCTATTTATTTTGAAAATATACCTATTTATTCATTTTAACTACTTTTAAAGCAGAAAATATACAAAATAGGAGTCAAATATAACTAATTCGAGGTCACTGATTCCGAATTCGGTGATCATTCCAAACGCTTCGTTTTTTTTCCTGAGATATTACCCATTTTTACGTCGAAAATGCTCTTTATGGTGAATCAATCCAAAATGGGTGAAAATTAATGTCATAATTGTAATCAGCGACCTCAAATTGGTCAAAAATGACCGTATTTTTTAGCGTTTCGTCCCTTAATTGCCCTAAAATCACATTTTTCAGGTGAAAATAGACCATATCTCCGAAACAAAGGCCTGGTGCAGGAAATGGACACCGGATTCAGAATCAGCGACCTCGAATTAGTTATATTCGACTCCTATTTTGGATATTTTCCGCTTTAAAAGCAGTTAAAATGATCAAGTAGGTATATTTTTGAAGTGAATAGGTGAAAAAGTTGTTGTCTTGTGGGAGCTCAAACACATGCTATGAATACCTACATATTATACCTACATCTTGCAAAAACGATAATTTATGCCATTTTTATAGCTAAATACGTAGAAAAGGAGTCGAATGCGACTAATTCGAAGTCGCTGATTCTAAATCCGGCGTCCATTTCCTGCACCAGACCTTTGTTTTGGAGATTTGGCCTATAAAAAACGTCTATTTTCTTCGATGTATCACTTATTTTTAAATCATTTAACAACACTTTCTATTCATAAGCGCACCCACAGAGGGGGGCTCGAGGGGCTCTAGTCTCCCTTCAGCTCGACAAGATTTTTTTTATCATAAAAATGTCAAAGAAGAGTATAGGTAGGTATAATTTTTTTTAAAATTATCACCCTGGCTTTGCTCGGGCAGTATTTTGAATACGTAAAAAAATTGAAAGAAAGCGGAAAACCGAAACCGAAACGAACTATTACGGTTTCTGGTTTCTTTCTGGTTTTGATCTGGTTCCTTCAATTTGTTCGGGTTTGGGAGGTTAAGGTTTTCAAAAAAAAACCTGCTCATTTGGGCTTTGGGTTTCTGGTTACGGGTTAACAAACGTAAAATAAATGGTTATGTTTGGGTTTATGGTTACGGTTTATGGTTTCGGTTACCATCCCTGCTGAAAACCCCTATTCAAATATCGAATGCGATTAATTTCGTAGTAAGCACAAATTTTAAATAGGATAGTTGAGATATGAAAACATGATGATAGATAATTCAAAATCATTCAAAATACATCTTAAACAATAGGGATTCGTACTCGCGAAGACAATCATGTACCATGTTCAAAGCTTATTCTCAAAGAATTACGTGAGAAAAGGTTTCAAAAAAACAAGCTGATTAACCCTCTCTTTGCAAAGAGTAGAGAAGCTATTCTGATTTTAATAACTTTTTTTTGACTAATTGGAGGTCGATGTTTATGAATCTGAGATTCGTTTGGTGCGGCAGCTACTCGTTGGCCCAAAAACCGCATTTTCGAGGCGGAAATCGCTCATCACTCGAGAAGGTGGGTCCGGCGAAAAAATGGACAGAGGATTCGTAATCAGCGACCTCGAATTAGTCGAAAAACACACTTTTCTCGAGTTTTTGGGACACTTTTAATATTGGCCAAAATTCGCCTCGAAAATGGCCGTTATCTCAGAAACGGCGACCGATCGGGAAAAACTGATGGCGCCATTGAATTCGCCGTGTCCGAATACCCCATTCTAGACACCTCGCACGTCGATCAGGGACAAAAACTTTTTTGGTCCAAAAAAATTTGCGGAAGTTTGGCTGGATCTAGATGCAAGTTGATTACTCATTTCCATGTATTACCGTAAGATAAGTTGCCTATCGCGTGCGTTTGAAGGAATTTTCAACGCAAAAAAACATTATTCAGTCATTTTTATGTAAATTAGTCATTCTAATTGTTCTTTTTTGCGTTCTCTACGACAAATATATTTTTGTAACGGAACTGTAGATTATTACTGCCAAAATACCATAACCTCCCCAACCTCCAAGAAAATAACACCGAACAAAAAAAACACATTTAAATTTTATTTAGCAGGTAAAATAAAAGATGTTAAAAATTACACGTAACATACATAAGTATAATAACCGTAAGTGTACACTACACAGAAGCCTCGAACAATCCTCCGCTTCAAAAAAATCAATCCGAAATAAAACGCTCAGCGTACAACACTTGAAAAAATCTCCTCGACACCAAAAAAATCAAAATTCCATACTTTACATCGATTAAGGAGAACAAAATTCAAAAGAAAAAGTAAACATTAAAATTCGACCATAGATCGAGAGTTCAGTTAACACAGCGTTTCAAATCGTCTAAGCATATGTAACATTCATTAGGAGAAAAAAAATAATCTTAAATTTTATAATAATTCCAAATACATAAAAAAAAACATTAACAACACAAAATACAAATTAACACACAGCCAAGCTAAGCTACTAGGAAAAGCCTCTGCAACATGATAAATTTCGCACATCATATTTCCAATTTTTATACGTATACGATTACATTATAGAAATTTTGAGCTATGAAAATCCATTTCAGTATTTTTTATTTTAGAAAAACCACACGAGAAAAAAATTACACTACTTAATACGTTAAAAATACCAATACGTTCGATAAATCTAGACTTTTAGTGACGATAAAAATAAGCGAAAAAAATTCCTTCCAGAAACGTATACCTTCGGAGTTCGATTGGTTCTTTACCCCGAAACTTTTCAATATGGCTGCGGTGGCGGCGATCAATCCACAAGGTACACGTTTCTGGTAGTTATGTCTAAAAAAAAGAACAAACAAAATAAATAACACCTCCCCAGTGCAACCGAAAAATATAGTTAAAACAGTTGGGCGACGAGCCGCTTGAAAAATTTCTCAATAAAATAAATAAAATAAATAAATAATACATTCTCAACGATATGAGAATGGCACTAGAATCGTTTTTTTTCCATCGAGTACAACGCTCCGGTGTAATTACACTCGCAATATAAAATGCTTAAAAATAGAAAAAAAATCAACGTGTGGGTGTGTGAGAGTGCAAGCGATCGACATGAATCGGCTGAATTTCGATTAATAAGCGCGACAGAAACACTTTACAACCTCGTATCTTAGAAAAAAAAACATACGTTAAAATTACTTTAAAAAACCGCCTTAGTTTTCGAGTTAGAGAAGACACATATTAAACTTGCGATGGTTAAAAATTGTTAAGAAAATTGGAAAATTCGAAATAAAAACGACAATATCAAAAAAAATAAAGAAAAATTAAAAAAATTCACATAACATCGATTTTTCATAAATTAAACGCGTATAAAATAATAAAAATACTCTAAAAAAAAATTGGAAAAATAAATAAACCGTTAATACGTGGCTAGAATATTTTTTTAAAAAAAAGAAAGTAATAATAATAAATTAAGGTACAAAAAAATTGTTGTTTACGGATAAAACTGCATAAAAAACGCTGCGAGCGAAGGGAGGAAGAACGGAAGGGAGGAGACAGGGGTACTAAAACTATACAGTAATTAAAAACCATACGAATTCGCATGTCCGTTCAAGCATTTCCGTTCATTTTCGTGCTATCGGTTTGATTATTAGTCGTGTCCGGCGTCGACGAGACTTTTTTGGCATTAGCTGCGGTCTTGGCACCGACCGTGGTCGTAGTTTTTATCAATCCGCTAACTTTTGATTCAGTCTTAGGTATAGTTTTGGTGGCAGAAGCGGACGACGGTCGGGCGCCAGCGCTGCTCAGGCGTTTATTAGTAATATCTTTGGAATCTTTGTTAGTGGTGGTCGTTCTGGAGGATGCGAGCGAGGACGAGGCTGACAAGGGTCGTTTAGCGATGGGTTTCTTGTCGGCGGTGGCGCTGGTACCCAATGGTTTCGATTTCGGCGCCAGACTGGTCCTGGTGGCCAAATTGACGGCTGGTTTGGCAGCTGCCGGGACCGTGCTGGTCGGAGACGCGAGCTTTTTCACGGTACCGGTCGAGCCGAGGGGTTTCCTCGTCGTCGAAGTTGCTCTGGTCGTGCTGGACACGTCTCCGTTGGTGATCGGTCTAGCGGCGGCGGTTCTGGGCGATGTGACCGAACCTCCCAAGGGTCTTGGCTTCGAAGGACTCGTCAGCGGTTTCGAAGCCGGACGTGCGGCTGGTTTCGGTGCCGAAGTCAGGGTACTAGGTTTAGACGCAGTTAGGCTCGATCTGTTCGTAGGAGTGGTCGATTTGGTTCCGGCGGTCGTCAGACGAGAGGGAGCCGCAGGTTTCGTAGGTGTGGTTGTTTTGGCCCCAATGGTCGACGTGATCGGTTTCTTGGCTGCCAATGTACTCGATTTAGGCGCCGGTTTCG